>CM065678.1:7642179-8194679 GCA_033220385.1 Triplophysa yarkandensis
TTTAGTATATGTTCATGGCACACATGTTCTGTTTAACACACATGAGCTTTTAAAGTGCTAAGAACACCATCTTGAAGTTGATCTGTTTACAAACTTTCTTAAAAAAGTTAAATCACACTCAGTGGTTCCTTATCCATCTTAATATGTCCTTCCCTCTTGTGATTCTAGTGTTGGGTGACCGCCGGAATAAAATATAATATAATCCTAAATTAATCCAACTTTGGATAAGTTTGCATCATGAGACATCAGCCTTAGAGTCTCTTACACATGGGAATAGTTGACCCCTAAAATGAAAATTGTATCATCATTTAATAACCCCATTTTTTTTAGTGAAGTGTCGTGTGGCTGTGTATGGTGTCCCATACTTGGAATTTGCAGAAGAGTACTTGAAAAACAATGAGAGCCATGGGGGGGGGGGGCGGTGCCTTGATCAAGGGGTCCACCTCAGTCGAACGTATCCCCCCTGGTAACGAGTATGGAACCAGAGACCTTGGGATCACGAGTCCAACACTCGAACCACCAGGCCACGACCGCCCTCTTGTTATTTCACACCTCTTTGACTTTATTCTGCATAATGCAGAAGAAGATATTTTGAAATAAGTTGGCAGTTGTGGCCTAGTGGTGAGGCGAACTTGTGATCACAAGGTCACTGGTTCGATTGGGCAAGAACCCCCAACACTCGAACCACCAGGCCACGACCGCCCTCTTGTTATTTCACACCTCTTTGACTTTCTTCTGCATAATGCCGAAGAAGGTATTTTGAAAAAAGTTGTGGCTTAGTGGTGAGGCGAACCTTAGATTGGGCAAGACACCTTACCCCAGTTCGCTCCCCGGCGCTGCTGAGATAACTTCGGTGTGTGTGTTAACTACTCACTGGATGGGTTAAATGCAATGGTCACATTTCGGGTATGGGTCACCGTATCTGACACATAGGTCACTTTCACTTTTTTGAAAACCTAACAGCAGTGGTATCCATTCACTTCTATTGTATAGACACAACAAGTGAAATATCTTTGTGTTCTACGGAATAAATAAAAAATACGTTTAAAATGTAAAGAGGGTTAGTAAATAATAACCCGATTTCTATTTTTGGGATGAACTATCATGTTAAAATATTCGATTTTGCTCTACTGGACATGGTTTTTATTATTTGCTCCATGTTTTCTTCATAAGTAAATATTTTGTTTAAAATTTTGTATTTTATCCGCATGTCTTCAAAAATATTCAGACCAACAGTAGATTAACATAGGATTTAGGACTAGGAATTTGTTTTAGGTTAAGTTGACTTTTACTTTAACTTTTGGAAAGTAGTGTAGTTAAATTGACAGAACGTGCATGTTGTGCATGTTGACATTTGTTAGCATCTGGTCTTGCTAAACAGGCTGTCACAAGTCTCACACTTGTTTTTCTCTATCTCTCTTGTTCTGCAGCTCTCAGAGAAGGTCATAAACCGCATGAAGGAAGCTTCTGACCCCTCAAAGGCCCCTTCACCCTCCAGAACCCCACCTGCTTCACCCCCGGTGGTTGATCCTCTGCCAGCCCTGGTGCCCATATCCCCTCCATTTCACTCCCTTCCACCTTCTCCTGTGCCAGAGTCAGCAAAACTGCCCCAACCACCAGCTGCCCCTGCACCCCCTACCCCCTCAGCTGAATCAGCGGGTGTTGTATCGACCCCTGCAGGTGAGTCCATTGCTCCACCTGCTGCTACCGTTGACCTTTTTGACACCTCTCCAGCACGCATACCTTCACCATCTATTTCTGCCAAGCCCAGCCCCTTTCCTCCCCCTGCTAATTCTGCATTTGGCCCTCCTGCTTTCAAACCACTAACACCTCCTCCCCCTGTTGAGTCTGTTCCTACCCCTTCTGCTCCTAAAACTGTTGCTCCACCTATTGCTCCTGAACCCGTGCCCGCTCAACTTGTGGTAATAACTCCACCCTCCCCTCCAACTGACCTTGTTGCACCTGTGGCCTCCACTTTTCAAACTATCTCCCAGCCTCACCCAACTGCAGAGAAACCTGTGGCTTACCCAGCTGGTGAGTCGGATTGGCTTGTAATGTAATGCTGGCATACTCAAAATGCGGATTACATATTTTGGTCTTTAAATTGTACGGTACACTTCACAGACTGTCATTCATGAATGTTAATGGCAGCCCTCGGGCAAATTGCATCTTCACTCTAAATGTATTTGCACGCCTGTGCGAATAGGTGATGGTATACATCCTTCTTGGCGATTGTTGAAATTGAAACTAGTTTTAAACAAATCAATCAGAAATTCACAGCCCGTGGCTCTGTGTTCTTGTTCGATGAACATTTATTTGGAATACCACAGTATAGATTTTTAAAAATTAGATTAACAATTTTAATATTTGATTTATTTCTCTTAAAGTTCAAACCTCTTGATGTGAGTGAATAGGCCTGGAAACTTTTTTTATTATGATTCATAGCTTGTGCCTGAATGCTAATGAAACAATTAATTCTAACTTGTAATAGAGTTAATGAATCAATGCTGTAATTAGGAACTCCACTTAAGCCACTTTGGCCTCCGAGGTACCACAAGCAGCGTCCGCTCCCAGATGCCTGTTGAGTCGATGAAATTTCCAACCGTTTTGCTTTTCATTAAAAGTAAGACCCTGTCTCTTAAAAGGTATTACGAACGGAAGTGCATGTGTTTTTTCAACCAAAATGATGGAGAAATTCCAAATAACAGCCTAGCAATTTTAGCGTTATGAATGTTACATAAAAACACTAGAATATGTGTTTGTTTACAACATAATAAGCTGTCTGTTCTTACTTTACTAAACCTCTGAGTCTAAATATCAGAAACAAAATCAAAGTACATCATTTTTAGTTCTACAGCTAATTATCTAAGATTTACATCTTTTAGGTTCATGTAATGTAAAGAAGAAAGTAATTATTTATTGAAATATATATTTCCAATAAACAGCAATATTATTAAGTGAATTCCAATAAAAGATATTTGAGTTATTAAGATGTTATGCATTTTTTTCACTTACAAGGCATATTTAGTATATACATTTTTTTAAGGTGTAAATTGTTTCACGTAAACACAGTAATATTGTGTAAATGAAGGATATATAGTGTTATGGATGTGAAATTCAGAAAATTGGTCTTACTTTTAAACCATAGAAAAAACAACGTTTTATCTTTGTTATGGTTGACATTGCATTGGAAAATAAACAAACATAATTGTCCATCAGAAAAAAAGGTGCTGAAAATATCGATGACTCATCCCTCACATGTGGGCGTTTGCAAATTTGGGTCCAATTAAATCTCTCTAGAGTATTAATAACCTTTCCATACTGACCAACACTAGCACATAGCAAAACAATGCTTCAATGTTTTCAAACTAAGCTTAACAAATAAACAATGACCCATTTTTGGGCATATTATTACACAGTGACAACTTTATTTAGCCACACATTTCATTTCTAAATTCAACCCACGGTCTGTCGGTTTGTCTAACACCAGATAACACCCGTCTCCCATCTGTGACGGTTAAAATGGCGTGACTTTCACTTTTTGAGCCGTGAGCTCTGGTCCACCTCCGCGTAATTAGGCCCATCTAATGTGTATTGAAACAGTGTCTCTGAATAACTGTCAGGTGAAATACGTGCGAAAATGTATGTGTGCCCTTTCGGCCCTTAATAGTGGTGTTAGACGCAGAGTCTGTGGGCAGCGGCTGACACGTTGAACTGGCTGTTCTCAGAAAGAGGGAAAAGAGATGCCCGCCTGCGTCGCACATAACAAGACAACCTCATGTTAATGAGGCACAGATCTGCTTAATGAGCTCGACCACGGAGGCACGGCACTCTCTCTCTGTCTCTGTCTCCCTATAACCCCCTGTGCCTTATTCTTTCTCATGCTTTTCTCTCCCACTTGTTCATCTCTCCCACTCGCTTATATTTCCTTGTAATGACACCCAAAATGACGTGAGTGTGATGTACGTATAAAGTAAGCTGTCGTTGTTTTTTAACTATCTTTTGTTGCGTATATATGCAAGAGAAATTGGTCATCTGTCAGCGGGGCATAGAAGCTATTTGAAAAGGGTCTTATAAATGTATTCAGTGTGAACTTGGATTGGTGTTAAAGTTGGCTTTTTATGGAGCCTTATAGTATATACTTCTTAATTCTTACATTTTCAGCTGGTTATTGTAGCTTTGTTTTTTAGTATATTTTTTATTTTAGTTAAAGTTTGTTTAGTTATCAGTTTATGTGATCAGTCATTTTATATCTAATTTTTATTGTTTTTGCTGTAAGATAAATTTGTTTTTTATATTTTTCATAATTATAATGCTTAAAATTATTTTAGTTTCTATCAGAGGCTTCGGTTTTAAAGTTTTTTGTCAATATTTTGTTTGATTTCAATAAAACTAACACAAAAACTCTTAATCATAGTATACTAAAATAACCTTGGATGAGCTTAAATGTGTTCAAATGTTTTCAATATTGACAAAAATCTAATTAAATTCAGCAAAATAAAAAACATATTTTTTTTTATTTAAAAATGTCTTATTCCAAAGCTTAACATCATCTGCATTGTTTTCAAGCGTATTATCACCTCTCTGTTGAAAAACGAAATAATTTTTATAAGGAAAACACAATAAAATGTGTGTCACAGTTCATTTAGAAAATTCTTGTCGATAAACTTGTCTTTGATCTTATATTTTTAAGTTATTTTTATTTTAAAATACCCAATTTTGGGGTTTCATATTCATGAACTTATTAAAGGTCAGGGACCCATTAATGTGATAAACCTTTTGTGAGGACCCTCTTTCTAAAATAAATATCCAAATAACATTATGATATGTTATATATTAAATAGAATTATTTTACTATGTAAGGTACTGTGATAAGAAGCTTAAAAATATTAAATATAATATGATGTATATGAAATATGAAATGACTGGCTATTATACCAGTAATGTTGGTTGTATGTTTTTTTTTTTTTCTTTTCTTTTTTGTTTGTTGATTTTATGGAGATCCCCTGGAATCTTTTGGAGGCACCCTGGTGCTACCCGGATCCCAGTTTGACCAGTTTGAACCCCTCATTAATACAGAGAAAGATATTTTGAAGAATGCTTATAACAAAACAGTTATCGGACCACATTGACTACCAGAGTAGGACAAATTACTTTAAAAAATTTAGATTTTTAAGAATGAAGGGCAATTTTGACTACCATTGTTCGATGACAGGCATTCTTCCAAACAATTTCCTCTGTGTTTAAAGAACCCAAGAAATGTATACAGGCTTTTAATAAATGGAAATGATGACAGAATTTTTATATTTGTGTTCTTTGTCACAGCTCACCTTGCCTGAAGAGTTTCATTGTAACCTCCTGAGGTCAAAGGTCACAACCTTAATGAGGATCATTGATTATGTGTGTTCACGAGTGTAGGTTGTAAGAGATGCTTTGGATGACCGAATCCTTTGCTAAGTCATGGCAGAGCCTCATGCGTGATGATTAGATGGTGGTCAAGGTTGATCCACCCACACATTCTCAACATATCATGAATATTCATACCCAGAGCTCACATACGCTTTTCGATTATAACTCTAATTACCTGCACACACATCTTTCTTTGTCTCAGACGTACATAAACATACTCATTCTGTTACATATTAAATATCTCCTTGAAGAGCGATACCAAGATCATTCTGGACGTGTCGAATCTCAAAGCTCACTCTTCATTTGACACCACCGAAATGAAAAGTTCTCGTTGGACGTCTGCGTGTCATTTTATTAAAGGATATAGTGACCGTGAAGGGGTGTCCTTGTGTTTTGAGGATAAGAAAGAAAAGAACTTGTTTGATTTTCTCTGAGGTATTTTTCATGTGTAGAAAGACGTCAAGGCTCGTTTGAGTTAGTTCGTGAGGAAGGCGTAATGGTTTAGATCAGCCCCGCCTCTCTCCGCTTGCCAGGTCTGGAGATTAATGAAACGGCTTACGAGACGTGCTATTTGTCTCTGTCTGTTATCTTTTTCACGGCTGCCCAGGAGCCACTTTTTAAAATTCCTTCGTTGAAAAAATTAAAGAGGCGGAAATATCTATTCGTGAGGAGTTTTTCATCTTTAAGCATCACTGTTCTGACTCAGGAATGACATTCTGAAATTCTCAGTGACCTCTTGCTAAACCCCCTCAAGATTCTTGGGTGGTGTTTGAACAGAAGAGCCGGTTATCTCTGGAATCCACGGGACTTCCTGTCTCTGTCCTTTTTAATATTAAAGCCTAGTTTAAATTAATGAATCATGGGAACCCAGTGTGTGAATGAATGCGAGACGTTCAAAAAGTCATTAGCTTGCTGGAAAGTAAAAATCGGTGGGTCAACTGTAGTTTAGTTCGGGAAGTGAACTTGAGGGACGTAACGATTTACAATATTGTAGCGCTGCTAGATTATGACAAACAATCTAATCAAAATAATTATTTTTCTCAATGTAAAGATCAGATTTATTTTTAAGATTACACATAGACTTTTAGTTAGTTAATAGATTTATTATTGATGAATTATTATATAAAATATTTCAGATTTAATATTCAGCTTAATAACATAAAAGGAAAAAACAAACAAAATATATCATGTATAGAATACATAGACTATATAAATGATACATAAATAAAAATAAATATAAAAAATTGCCAAACTAAATGCGACACAAAGTTTTAACTCGATAATTTTGTTTTCATTGTTGTTGTGAGACAATCTTTTTTTACTTCTTTTGATATTTGGTGACTTTTTGTTTCAATTTTTCTTTTTCTAATTGTTCATGTGTTTTAAGCCGTTTGGAAGAATTAGTTGACCTTAAATGAAGAGTAAGATTTCTATACTGATTATCTGTTAATAATCCATGTGTTGTCAGAGAAATTCAGATCAAAGAGAGCTGGAGGTAGTTAAAAACATTGACTTTAAAAATAACAGTTACATTTTCAACAAGCTCCTTATGTTGGATTTCTCTTATCTTGCCATATTTTTATTTTGATGCCATCTTGTGACGTTTTGACAGCACCTGTCTGCTAGTATCCATTACATCCGCAGGCTGTTTGATAAATGCCATGCCATCGTCCTCAATTCATTTTGGTTTCCGTTTTGGCATCATTGTGGCAACAGGAGAGCGTCTCATTAGTTTTGAAGGAGGTAGATGTAAGTGATAGTTTTAAGCCTTTAGCTCCCGACAGGTTTTCAAACTCGTCTATACAGTCTCAAATTGTTTTTAAAATGAACAGTTATGCAATCTAACCATATGGTACTAGCTGACTTCTTCATGCAGCGACTGCTTAAAAAATTGCAACTGACAGGTCCTGTTTCTTCAATTTTCAGATATGTCAGTGTACACAAACAAACAGAAGTAGTAACATAAAAAATATTAAAAACTAAAGTATTGATAAGTATTATTCGTTCAAACTCAAGGGTTTCTAGTTCTTTATATGTGTATATTATTTTTTATATAAGCACTAATGTTCAGCAAGTGACGGTTCTCTCAAAAATGAGAAGTCTGTTATCATAACTTAGCAACTTGTTTTTTCAAACTTCAAACACAAAAGAAGATATTTGGAAGAAAGTTAGTTTTTTGGGCAAACTGTCATTGTAATAATTACTGTAGATTTTTCTTTGGTCCCTGTGGGAAGTAATATAATTGAAATTCTAACAACATATTCTTCAGTACACACAATATATATTTTGAAGAATGTTTGTCCCTGAACAGCAGGGACACCCGTTTTCTTCCATTACATGTACACAAAACCAATGGGAGTGAATGTGTGCCAGTCCCCAACATTCTTTAAAGTATCTTCTTTCGTATTCTGTGGAAGACAGAAAGTCATACCGGTTGGAAATGTCAAAAGGGTGTGTAAATGGTGACACAATTTGTATTTTTGGATAAACAATCACTTAAACTACTTTTCAAAGTTAAATTATAATTGGGTATATTTTCGTTTAATGAATGAACTTATATTAAAATAGGACTTATTATGAATAAAGTTACAGTAAGTGCCCATAAACTCTCTGACTTTCTATGCGGCACAAAATCTCTGGGTGTCTGCAGTGCGGTGTTTTTCTTCTGTTCGAGAGTCTGTCCTCTGTATATCCACTGTGCTTTCACGGGCAATTAGCCATCCAGATAAGGAACAGGACACACACGGACATGTTTCACTGCAAGTTGGAAAGTACAAGTGTGTGTTTGAAAGTGACTGTTATAACACACACACACACACACACACAAATCTACAGAGTCAACGTTGGTGCAACGTTGGCCGACGTTCTCTACATCACGGTCCTGCTCCGCCTCATAAGGCAGAGCAGTCCTGAGGGCTCAGAAAAGCCCACATCACTGCCCTCACAAACTTTTCCAAAACTAGTGCAGCTTTCCTCTGACAAACTGAAAGCATGCAGTTTCACGGCAAACATTCAGCTTTATTACCCACAGTGCATTGCCTTTTGCGACATGTGGCTCGTAACATCGAAGTCAAACACGTTGAAATAACCATCTGGCGTTCTTGCGTAAGCCCCGCGTCTAATGTGCTTGTGTGTATTGTCTTCTGTTTAGTGGATGAGTCTGAGCTCAGAAGAAAGATCACGGAGGAACTGCAGAGAGATTTGGAGGACGACAGGAGAAAAGTGAGAGAGGAGCTCAACCACCGGTGAATATGTGCATACACTTAAACATAACTTTTATATATGTGACATGTACAGTACGTCAATCTTTTATTTCCCTTAATTTAATTAAAAACCTTCATATATTTCTTTATTCTGTGAAACACAAAAGAAGATACTACGAGAAATGTCTCTGCAGTTTTGTTTAATGGAATTCAATGGAGGTCAGCGTTGTCCAGTTATTCACATTTACATTTACATTTAGTCATTTAGCAGACGCTTTTATCCAAAGCGACTTACAATAGGAGGAGGAGACAATGAAGCGGTAAATAGCCGATACAACAATAGGTGAACAAGTGCCACAACAATGCTACCAAGTTACACAGAGAGAGAAGTTACAAAGTTTTTTTTAATTTTTTTTAATTATTTTTTTTTGATAGAGTGATTAGTTAGAAAAGAAGTGAGTTAGTGAGTTAGGTTAGGAGTTTTTTGAAGATAGAGATCGAGTCTGACAAGCGCGAAGCCAGAGGCAGATCGTTCCACCATCGAGGAACTGAAGCAGAGAACGTTCGAGAGAGATTTCTTACCCTTTTGAGCTGGTACCACAAGTCTCAGCTCATTTGCGGAGCGCAGAGATCTTGAGGGCCTATATCTTATTCAAATTCAAAATTCTTCTTTTTTGTTCTGCAGAAGAAGATACACTGCAGTGAAATAATAACTTGCCCTGCATGTAATACAAGCAGACAAGTAGATCGAGTGAAGCCAGAGTTTTGAAAGACCAAGCAAAATCACATCTCAGAAAATACGGCTATTAAAGCATTACAAGCATCTATACGGGTTTCCAAGAAATTCACAGATGGGAATCACTTCCAATCCATTCACGGGTTAAAGAGCGAACAATCTCAGTACTGCCGTCTCTTTGTATTTTACTCATTCTTGAACCATCACACAATACTCGTAAGTTCTCTGTGCGCGAGCCCTTAACTACTCAATCCGTTTTATTCTCTTATAGCTGGTGATGAATGTACCAGAGTCTGTGCTCCATATCAACCTCCAGTTCCACTCATACAGTTATTCCCAACAAGGCCAACAGTCTGACCTACAGAAATTGCTATTGACAGGGAGTTTATTTTCTGTCAGCTATAAAAGTAAATTTAAGGCCAGGTTCTGTTGTTTTACAGCATTGTTGTTGAAGCAGCCGAGGCAGAGTGCTCCATCCTATCGCCTCGGCAACGCCATTAAGGGAAAGTAGGGGCTTTATTGACCATGATGTCATGCTTGGAAGGACAGAATCAATATTGTCCTTAATGTTGTCTTCCATTTAGCTTTCTCAACTCCCATTTCTTTCATTTCTTTTTTCTCCTCTCCTTCCCTGGGATGTGTTGTGTTTTAAAAGTGCCCTTTCGAGACTGCTGGATTGAATTGACTGGAATTAGCCCGTGGCTTTGATTTTTGAAGACCTTATATTGGCGTTCTCCGACCTCGGCTTCATGTTCAGCTTTGTTTGCGATGACGTGGAGGTGAAGTTCTGCCATTCTGATTCCGTCAGTTATGGTTAACATCTGGATTGCGGCAAAGCAATCTTCGGACTCCAATTGTCTTTCATGGGAATTTCATTTGGTCTATTAAGAGTCAGGTTGTTTGGAAGATGGTCTTTGGAAAAAGACCAGAGATATACCTCTGTTTATGCATTTTGTTTTCATGGTCTCATGTAAAGTTCATATTTAGAGATGATTTTAATAAACAGATTCACAGATTGGATATATGTACTTTTACCAGCAAAGCTAATCGAAGCTTGGCTGCCCGATTGCCATTTAGAGGCACTGAATTCCTGGAAGAGTTCCTCTGTTAGATATGTCAGGCCATGCCAACTTAATTTAGCAGCGACCTTTAATGTTGCTGGCTTCCGGCCGTTCATCAAAGATACATATAATGTGTTCCTGTATGTGAAGCACACATTTTTTAGTGCCTTCTTAATTTACATTTCTTCTACTTTATTTCAATTCAAGTCAAGAATGCTTATAAAAATTGTCATATTATTGGGTTTTGTGCCGGTGCAGTGGCTACCACTTCTTTAACTAGCATAGGGTCTCTTTCCTTATGAACCTTACACACCCCCCATTAGAATCCAGTAGGCTGGCAATAGTCAAGTATTTTACTCTGCTAAATTCTTCTACCCTTTTTGGTAAGTTTAATGAGTGTGTAGTTTACATTTATTTTTTTACTTTCTTGAACTCATTTTTGTATAATTTTTGATAATTTCTTAAAATAACGTACTATGTAATGTAATTGAACAATTTCGTAGAGTAATTATGTACAATTTCATATTTTTGCTGGAAACATTGGATGTCCATATTTGCTGTTTTCAAGATATATAAAAGCTGTACTTTTCAAATGATTAAATACAGTGTTGTCAAAGTTAACCAACACTTTTTAATGCTTGTATGGTTTAGATGTTTTCACAGTCCATTGACAAAAATAAATGTTGCATAATAATAATTAAAAATGAGAAAAAAGGAAAACATGAAATATGGAGATACAATGTTTCAGAAGGAAAGATTTGTAAATTAATGAAGTATTATTGAAAAGATATACCACTCAAAGTACAAGTACTTCAAAAACCTATTTAAGTAAAATTTCTAACTTATATCCAAACTGAATTGACCTATTTGTGTAAGTAAATAGAAAGTAAATGCAAAGAATCAAATAGATGCAAACTAGTGGCAAGGGATGAAAATGCAAATGTTTTCGCCATGATTGTTTCGCGAAATATTTCAACTTGAACAAGAAATTTGTGTGAAGAGCTCATTGACACCTACTTATTGAAGGGTATAGATGTGTGAAGGCACTTTCTGTCGTTAGATGTTTTCAGGTCTCTCACTTACATGTAATGAGCTTCCTCTCGGAGTAATAAAGAGCATGGAATTTGATTGTTTTCATTAGGTGTGAACTTTGCAAAAGACTTTGATATACAACTAGTGTCCCTCTTATTGTATTTCTGTTGGAAACTGCAATTCATAACTATTCCATTATTTTTGGAAAAAAAGATAGTCAAAGTACATGTCAGTTTTACTTAATCTGACTTTAACCCACATAAAGGAAATTATGTACAGTAACTTGCCATTTCACATACCAACAGAAATGGTGATTTCCTTTAATATACTTCCGGTTATGTTTTTATTTTTGTGTTAATTAATTGTGTGCTATGCGGGAATAATATTGCATGTATATTGCATGCTCATCTGGGAGTCTATTACTGAGAGGTAGAATGCCAATATTCTAAACAAGTTGTATGCTCAAGCTAATCCAGAAAGTAGCAGCTTGTGTACGAGTACCTTTGTGGGTCTTTCTCATAGCAGATTTTCAGCAGGCAGTGGTGCAGAACCATCCTGCAGATCAAAAGCACCAGACTGGAGTTGGCTGACCTGCTCAGTGCTGTCTCAGCAAAATTATATCAAGCTCCAGAGCGCAGAGAGAATCAACCAGGATTACAGACGGTCCTCTGGGAGACTGACAGAGAATGAGGGTGCACCTTAGGCCATGAAGCTATTCTTACAAACCCTGACCTTAAAAAATACACTTCACCTTTAGTCATCATTGCATTGGGGATTTACATGACAGTAGTTTTATTTTCCATCACCGTTTTATGATTTTGGATTTAAAATGTTGGCACAAAAATATAAACAAAGGCCAAAAACATAACCGTGAATGCAAATCACACCGGAAGCATTTGGGAAATGTCTAAGTTAATCTTTAATTTAGTCAAGTTGGCAGTGGATAACAGTTTAAGTTATTATACAAACTTTATTTATACATTTATGATGAAGCTGCATACACAATTCTTTGCTTAAAAATATACAGACACAAGTCGTGTTCGCTTTTTATGACAGCCCACCAAGAAGCTTGCACACTCTCATTTCACAGCTGAAATGCGGGCGTATGTCGCCTCCCCAGAGGCATGCTGGGAGCCTGGGTGTTTGTTTTTATTTTATCCATGTCACCGTTTGACTTAATCACTGTTTGTCCCTTTATATCCTCCCTCTTTATTTTTCTCAACCTCTAATTTGAGGCGAAATACCGGTTGAAAATAACAGTCTAACAAAACTGTAATCCTACTGAAAGTTGCTGTGTTGAAGGCCCAACGCCAGGGCCGCAAGACAAATTGCGTAATTAAAGCTACAGGCACACAGCTTTGCGTTTATTCATTATTTGACAATTACAGTATCAGTCATTTAGACTTTTCCTAGGGGAACACTTCCCCCCAGCGAGAGCCATAAAGGAACAGCCGAACGGCCAACAACCCAGGAGGGGCCACGGACACACTCATGAAATATTCAATCCCGGCATTCTCGCACATTATTTTTCTGTATTAATAATGCATGGCTCCTTTAAACGCTGTTGCAAGGGGAAACGTTCTATAACTGTTATACAGGTGTGTCACATCCCGTTTTGTCTGAAATAAGTGTTGAGGTAAATTGAAGGAGAGAGAGAGCCAGATGGTTGGATAGCAGAGGGAAAGCGAGACCAGGTCCTGTAGGCATAGAGAGGTTTGCGCTACATGGCTGTGAAGGATGGTAAACAGTGTTCGTCCCTGTTGTATGGGAACGGTCTCAGAGCAAACAGCGAATGTGTATAGAATTGGAGACTTGTTTTAAAGGTTCATTCAGAATGAAAATCTGGTCATCATACTAAACCTCACACAGGTTTATGAAATAGGAGAATTTGGGGGTAAAATAACGTTGCTCTAATTATACAATACTAGAGTAAGCAGAACTCAAAGAAGACAATTTGAAGAATGTTGGTAACTTGCATTTGCATTGGTTTTGTGCACAAACAGTAGAAGTGCATAGGTGCCAACGCTGATCAGAATCAGAATGAGCTTTATTGCCAGCTGTGCCTACACATACAAGGAATTTGTTTTGTTTACAGATACTTCCAGTACACATATAAGGTGACAGGACTAGTAACATAGGAAATGAAAAGTAAAAATAAAAATAGATATGCAAGTTAAACACACTGGGGTGGTGACAGAAAAGCTCTGGATGGAATAGAATATGTACAAATGTTTTGTAAATATAAAAGTTATTAGATGCTGTATGTGAAATCTCTGAGGTTGGTTTCCAACTTACTTCAAAATGTCTTTTGTGTTCTTCTGTAGAAAGAAACTCGTGAAATGACAAGAGGCAAAGTAAATGATGACAAAATGTTTTTTGGTAAACTATCACTTGAACAAAGCTATAACATGGCATCATAAGAGTATCCGCTAAAAAATACAGCAACAGGTTTGAAATCAAGGCAGAGAAATGGTGACCATCTTTAAAGTTAGGCCAGATGCGTATATAACATCAAAGAGCAGTAGGGCTCAATGATAGCAGAGTGGTTTCCTGTACTTTCTGTCTGACATTATCAAAGCATAGTTTATTTATAACAATGGAGAAAGTGAGATGGGTTCCTCAACTATAGAATGAATTATTTAGAAACTTCAGTTTGCCTTTATTTGATTTTTAAGGTCATCTCGCCCGCATATTAGTCTTTCGGAAAAAAAGAGCAACACAGTTTGACTATTCTGACAAACACAGAATTTTTTTTTGCCTTTTTTTCTATGTGTTTTGCATCAATAGCTGTTCTTTTAAGAACAGTACAAATCTTTTTCAAGTGATAGTTTACTAAAAAATTTTTTCATCACATTATTAAGAATGTTGTTAACCGAACAGCGGCTTATTCACTTGCATCGGTTTAATGTCCGTACAATATACTCTTGTAATGCAGTTATACAAATTTTAAAGTGAGAAGAATGCAAAATAAGATATTTTGAAGAATGTTGGTAACTGGCACCCATTCACTCATTGCTTTTATGACTATATTATAGGCTCTTATAATGCAATCATACAATATTAAAGTGAGAAGAACGTAAAATAAGATAATTTATAGATTATGGGTAATTGGCACCCATCCACTTGCATTGTTTTGTGATACAGTGAAAGTAAATGGGTTACCAACTTTCTTCCAAATGTCTAAATTTGTGTTTTTTCAGGGGAAAAAATACAGGTTGGAAATCTTTTCCGTTAAGGACGTTGACTTTTGCCCTTTTCTTCCACAGACGACTCCTCTGCTACCTGCATTGATCAGGAAAGTTGTTGTATATTGTTCTGATATCTACAGCAGTTTTGTTTTTATTTTCAGTGATGCTCATAATTGGATTCAATTGGTCTGTTTTGTTGGCCTGCGGGTGACACCATCTTGCCCGCACACTTTTGGCCTATTTTTAGTCCGTGTAAACGCACACAATACCGAAGAGGGAAGTTATGATGGATGTGTTGTGCTGATTTGTGTCCAGTTCAGTAGACTGAAACTGGACATGGCTGAAGTCGCTCACTTCTATCTCTGGAGAAGAAATTGCTCGGTGGGGTGTATACACACACACAGCTGCACAAGAAGGCGACACAAACATTTATTTTACCTTCTGTTTTTACTAAAAGTAAAAAGTGATCTTTGAGATCAGTTGTAACTTGCGGAAAACGCATATCAAAGGTTGTTGTCCTCGATATTTTGGTCTGTAATTTTCAAACTTTTGTTGGAACTTTGAATGCATGTTTGAACATCTTGTGTTTGTGTTTGTTAAGATAACCTTATAATTATTCACTCTGATATTGCCCTTTTCAGCTTTAGCTTTTATATTTTTGGGTTTCTTTTTTCCATGGATGCTATTTGATTGAAAACAGAGCATCACAGATTACAGTTTGGCTGAGTTTACTTTAAAAATCAAACCTCCTGCTTAATGGTGCTGCAGTTGCTAAGCAACTGTGAGAACCTTGTGACAGCTCATAACTTTCAACATTTCAGCCCAAAAATCCAAATATCGCCTCAAAATTATATCAAAAACATCTAAAAATGATTACCTTCACATTTTTTAAATATCATCAAGTGAGGCAATAGATTCAAAATCTTAGTGCACCCAAAAATGAAAGTATTTTCATCATTTACTCGCACTCTTGTCAATTTCTTTTTCTGATGAACACAAAACAAGGTATTTTGAAGAATGTTTTGAACCAAACAGCAATGGCAAAAATTCCCTTCTATTTTATGGACACACTTATGGTTAAAAGTTTGGGGACACTTGAGTGAATTGTCTCTTATTATTAAAAAAAAGAATACATGTTTTTTCCATGACAACCTCAATTTATTACAATAAAACTGTTTTTATTTAATAGAGAAACATCAAGAAGTTTGTAGGGATTCTTTAAAAAGGATCTCAGGATGAGACCTTTAGAAGCTGCGACAAGAAACATTTAGCAAATTCTTAAGAGACTAACAGTGAAGCTGATCAAATATGACATATTTTTCATTTTTCTATAACATAATTCCCCTTGTTTCATTTCAAAGTTTTAATGAGTTTATTATTATTCTAAAATGTAAAAAAAATATGAATGAATAGTTAAGTGTCCCAAAACTACAGTATGAACCCAATGCAAGTGAATGGGTGCCAGTTAACAACATTCCTCAAAATATCTTATTTTGTGTTCTGCAGAAAAAAGGAAGTCAAACAGATTTGAAATGACAAGATAGAATAAATATTACTGAAATGCAGTTTTATGTGTTAAAGTGTTGCAATGAGTACTTTTGGTCTTTTACGACATTCTGTACCCCATCTGTGTATTAAATGATTTGTTGTATTCAATTGAGTATAGATTAAGTGGAAATTACATTTTTATTAATACATTTTCCAACTACTATGGACTTGTTATCAGTGCATGTCATATACAAATGTATTTAAAGTTTTACACCAACAGAAATGAATCATACTTCGCATAAATTGTAAACAAGAAGTTGTATTCTTGCTGCTAAGTATGTTTCAGTATAACATTTAAGCAGAAGTGACTCTTAATACTTTTTTGGAGAACACTTTTCATTCATTTCTCACCTTATTTCAATAAAAAAATAGATAACTTTTAAGTATCAGAACAGCGTCCTTTATAAATTGAAGGCATCTATAAAGCCGCTATATACACATGAGACTGTAAACAAGGATAGAAGTGTCTGATATTGTGTGTGTTTTTCTCCCCTGCTTTATGTTCAGACTGGAAAAGGAAAGATCCAAGGCCCATGCTGAGGCTCAAGCCCAGGTGAAGGATGAGGTGAGCAGAATCCTGTCAATGGAAAAGGAGGACAACATCAAGAAAGCCATACTGAGAGAGAGAGTCAGCGCGGAGGATGAGAGATTACGAGCTCAGATCTATGTGAGTAAATAATAAAACTCAACTGCATGATTGGCCTTTGTTATGGGTAGAAAAGGTTTTCTTTACACCAAAGAAATTCAGTAGGACTTCACATCTTGTTTTACAACCACATGTCAATATATTGCTTTTTCTCAAATGTTGTCACTTTGTTCACACCGTGTTTGCAACATATGGTGTCTTAAAGTGTTAGTTCACCCAGAAAAAAAGTAGTCAAAAGTGCCATTTTTGGTGTCTTACATTTGTCAAAGTATCTTATTTTTTGTTCAACAATTTCCAGTATTTTTCTTATCAATGAACAATCATTCTCTGTGTTCATCAGAACAAATATATTTTTACAGATTTGACACAAGCGGTAGTTTAAAGAGTAGTTTAAACCGTAGTTTAACTTAAATATGTTAAATGACATGTCATGCCAGACAGTTCAAAAGATATTTGGAAGAATGTCATTAATCAAATGGAGTAATAGAAAAAATCAACAAATGCACTCTTCAAAATAGCATCCTTTCTATTTAACTGAAACGGAAAAAAAATGGCAAGGGTGAATAAATGATGACATTAACTTCAGGCCGTATCTGATTGGCTGCTGTAGTGGCTAATGCGAAATAAAGATATTCAGAAAACTGTCTGACCACACAGTTCTGGGACACAAAAAAGTGATTCATTTCCCTCATTCTTCAAAATATTTTTGTTTATTCTTTACTAAACAACTGCTCTTGTGGCTAATGCGAAATTGTGTTGTCTGAGCATGACTGACAGTGATGTTTGGACACCTTCCCACATTATTGTTTAAACCATAATGACATTTGCAGAGAGTGGACATCAACAAACATGTAATTACGACCCATAGATGACGCAGTATATCTAAACACACTTGTGCCCAAACATCCATACCCAGTCCTAAGCCAACAGAGATGCACAAACACATCCAAACAATCGGGCCACATTACCAAACATCAATATCTACTAAACACACATGCTTTAAATCAAAAGCCCGTTGCTTTGGATCGTCTTTGAATTCTGGGCTTAAGATCACCAGTATAGGACATACCATCGTAAGGTAATTTTATTTGCTGGCCTCTAAATTGCACTTGTAAACACATTGTAGGACCAGAGGCCCCTCTATTGTTTTGACAGGGCACAGATTATTCGAGCACGGAGTAAAAAAACGGGTTCCCAGGAGAACCGAAGCTGTTTACAAACCTACGGTATTGATTACATAGCTCATTTCACCCAGTCATCTCTGTAATAGAAGAATGAATCATTTTTGGGGGAGATGGGCTGTAATTCACAGCTGGAAGGTGCGAGTGTGTGTGTGTGTGTGTGTGTGAGAAAATTGGGAAAGCATTATTGGGGTAAATCTAAAGCAAAGAGGGGAGGGAGCAGCTCGGGGCATTTCGTGCACAGGATTTGTTGTTTTAGGTTGATTTGTTGGGCTCATTTCAAACTTTGCTCTTATAAGCCGGTCAGACATTCTTACCTAAGGGCCAGCATCGTTTGGTAATATTCTGGGTCTTTAGGATAATTCTGGGAAAAAGATTTGCCAGCATCATGTCCTCAAATTTTTGACCACAGTGAGAGTCTTGGAAACAAATACAAATATAGATTTCAGCAGGCCAAAGAGACAATCCATTCTAATTCAATCGCACTGCAATACAGTATAATACAGCGCACAAAGCCGCCAGCAGTTGTCAGTGATACCAATAATGAATCATGCTGGAGTAACAAATTGCTATTGCATGAGTGTTACTCAATATTATGAGTTTATCAGGAGACAGACTGCTGGCGGATGAAAGCTGTATCCTTCAGCACATTGGACCGTTACTAGTTGCTGATACAAATGCAGCATAAGTTGATGCGGAGGGAATAGGCATTTAATTAAATATGAAAGGCGAGGGAATAGTTTACCCTAAAAAGGAAATTCTGTCATAATTTTCAATGAACAGCATTATAGGACACAAAAGCACAATTGAGTATAATGGAAGTGCTTTATGCAACCAGTGCTACATAGAAATGTGCATAGAAACAAATAAGAGGTGAGTTTTAATGCTTTAAATCTTTATGATCTATATATTACTAACTTGGAAAAAGGATGCAGTCCATTTTTCAAACTCCTCCTTCTGCTTCTCTCAGAAGAAAGTTATACAGATTTTGAAAGACATGATGAGCAATGCAGGTGTAAATGAGTAATAGTGACCAATGAAGGCAAAAATTGTTTGCTTTTTTTTCATTCGCTGCAAAATGAACTAACAGGTAAATAAGTCTTCTTTTTTCTTTTAATAGAAAATTTGACACGCAGACATCATCCCACGTGTTTCATCCCACTCAATTTCGAGTCCTTTCCGCTTCTATAATAGAATCGAAGGGTTATCGTCCGATTCATGCTACTTTTTCTCATGTAATCATGAGGTTCTGACAGCGCTATCATACAACTCTTTCTTTTTATTTCCGTTCTTTACCTCCTTGAAATGACTTTTTCTCCCCCTGAAAGGCCGAAGATACATTTCTGCCAGACCCACGTTGTAATTTCTCGCTTTTCAGTCTCAAATGGGTTTTCAAGAGACCTTTGGTTTTTGTGGTTTTGTCATCTGATAATTCACATCTCTGTTGTGTAAACTGATGCATTTTAGCTTACGCATGCACCACCTTTGTTCCTGCCACCTCGTGGAATTAATAATGGATTTAAACATCACCAAGGTGAGAATGCAGTTATTAAAGTGCAAGATATGGCGAGTTGATCAATACGTTATTCTTTTATCGCAAAGCACCGTTCAACCTGTTAGTAATTGGAAATTGAAATGAGTTTAAATAGCCTCCAAACATCAATAAGCGTTTGAAAGTCCTTGCTGTGGTAGTATATGGTTCTGCTGCTCTCAGCACGCTTTGAATAGATGGACCTTTCAAAGGCGATTTGTTAAGTCCTTTGTCCAAGTAGACTAGCTCCTTCCTCTGAGTGTGTTTCTGCCCAACTGCGAGGCGCTCAATCATTAAACATCAATCAGGCTTTGAAATGCATTCCTACTGCGTTCCGCAGTGCCACATTTCTGCAGTTTGCCTTACAAATGTATAAGCCGTGTGATACACGCTCACTCCCGGGACTTTAACACGGCCCAGAGGGTTTGTGCGGCATTAGTCAAGTTTTTAAGGTTGGTTTAGGCAGAGGTTGTGTGGTGGGATCTGTTGGAGTTTCTTTGTCAGGGCTAAACGTCAAGCTACGTTTAAAGTAGTTTCACTTTAACTTCAAATTTTGGATATGTGTGAGCTCTCCCAAACGCTTTAAGGCATACCGAGATGCGCTTCGAAGTCGGTCTGAAACCAGAATGAGATATAATTCAATTTTTAGACCTAAAACTAGTGCTTTTGTTCACTTTTAAAGATAACTTGCAAGGTGGAAGGTTAGACGCTAGACTTTTTATCAGGCTTACCGATCCCCGCTGGGGGAATAATTTACATCTTTTTCTCAGCTAAAGCAAACGCCCAAGCAACACAACTTGTGTTTCAAAGGTTGCGAACTATTAAGCTGACCGCTGGTGCTGTATGTGTATTTTATTTTTCCTCTCCTAGTTCAAGGAGATATCGATCCCCCTTCATCAGAATTCCGAGCATGCTCCGGCTTCCAGACTCCGTTGGTCACGTACAATAGCACCGGTGAGTGCTTGCACCGGCGGCATTCTCCGGGAACAGCTTTCGCACCCCCAAATTAGCTTCTCCAATTATCTTGGTCGAGCCAAGAGCTCTGAGGTCTCTGTTCTGATGGCTGTCCTTCTTCTCAAAGCGATGGCTGACTCCCACCTGGAACCATAAATAATTTTTCTCAAAGCCCACCGGCTTAGAGGCAAAGCTCTGTTTTCTTCTTTTGGCTTGCTTTAGGGATGTACTTTACCATAGCAAGCAGAGTGTAACTTTGAGATGTTAATGTAGTTGGATAGACACATAAACAAATTGCAAATACTTTTTGTTGCTGTACCCGCAAAATCAATCAAAGTCATAAGACCAACATCACAGCAGACAGTTATGCATAGATTTCTTTGAATCGCATCACGACTCAACATTCCTCTCATATCACTTCAAGCATACAAACTGTCAGTGCATCTGGTCATTAATAAACTCGTCAAGTTTAGTTGTGTTTGGGACTCCGGCCTTCAAGCAATCGTTCAGGACAGCCAATCAATCACAGCGCATATCATTTCATTCAGACACTGGCAAACCCTGGGGCAAACGTTTCAATCACACCCAGAATCATCAATCTCCAAGCCAGTGACCGATGCAACTTATTTGATGGCTGGCAAAGTGATTTGTTGAGACAAAAGAAGGGATTGTCTAGTGAAATCTGTGCCCAAGAAAGCATGAAACACCTGGCGATTTCTCACCCTGTAAATCATGAAGGATTGTTGTTGTTTTTCTAGTCACCTGAAAGTGATTTCAGAGCTTCTTGCATGAAATATTTATTAACAAAAATATGGATGTTTAATTTAATACTGAAAAATAGATAATAGTCATAACATTTTTAATGTGATCTTAAAGCAACGCTAAGAGCAACTCCAAAATGTAATTTTTTACTGTTATTTTAAGTGAAACTATTTAAACTAAATTTTTTGAGTACAATTCAGATCTGCCCAAACAGTCTAAAATTTAATTGAGTATTGAATATTGAACAAATATTGAATATTAAATTCTGTAAATGTAAGGAAAATTCTAAGTGAGTACGAGTAGCTTAAATCTTTTTTGTGTTTTCAACATATAATTTGATAAACATTTATATTCCTTTAATAATCTTCAAAACATTTTAGAGAAGTTAACAAAAGGCCGAGCTAAACTTATCTGTCATATGATTTACATTTTTTATATATTATAAAACATTATAAGACATTGCTTTATTACTTAAAGTGCGCCCTCATATCATTCCAAAGCTGTATATGAGTCTTCTGAAATGTAAAAAGTAGGTATTTTGAAAAATGTGTTAGTGGTTTTGTCCATACAATGGAAGTCAATATGAAATAATGTTGTTCTTTAAAATATAATTTGTGTACTGAAAAAATGCCAGAAAGTAAATGATGAAAAAAAAATTGTCCCACGAAAATACATTGCGTTGCAAAACATTTTATATTTGTTTAATAGATGTAATCAGCTCTGTATCTGAACTCTGTCTTTCATTTTTCTTTTAAAGTTCCAAACAGGATATTTTCTGAAATAGTGAAATCAGCTTTACCTAATTTAGCCCCCCAAGTTTTTTTATTTAATGGTTAAATAGGCCGCAGACGCCACCTCAGTTGAGCTTGTATTTTTACAAAACGCAAATGTCCAAACGTCTCTCTCTCTCTTCTCTGCCGTCTTTAAATAGTGACAGCCACAGCAAAACGTCCCCGTTGCAAATCTGCTTGCTTCAAACGCTGTTACATTTAGATACAGCTGACTGGCCCGGACTGATAATACCCCACAATTTAATTTCCCAGGTATTAAAGAGGACTTGCTGGTTTTTGAATTGGATGTACTTGTAGGTGGCATTTGGCCCAAATAAATCTCTCTCATTCCTTCTCCACAGATATGAGTTTCCTTCATATCTTGAGGCTTAAGAGAAAACAAACTGTACAGAATAGCGTTTTTGACCTGTAGCATGACTGAGCGTACATTAGTATTCATAAACCACAGCTGGTTTTGGAGATCCGTTGGTCATGCATAACGCTACTATTTGTGATTGTTTCAGGTAAATGTAAGAGACTGGAAAACTATGTTATGCAGAGTCTAATTGAGTGTGCCTTGGGTTTATGGTAATGTGCGTATAACCATGTGCGTTCAGCGTGAGAATTTGCGGGGGTGTGGATGTCTGGATGGAGTTTCAGTTTCCTTGTCTGTTCTTGCCCATGTCTTTTAAGCTCACACTCCCCGCTGATTTTTCCCTTGTTCGTTGAATTCTGTAGCCTTTGCTGCCCACACACCATGCCAGTGTTCAGAAACAGGCCCTAATTGGCCAGGCCTCTGGTTGGCACCGGTGCCCGCCGCTCACCCCGGCAGCTAATTGGCTCTGTTGGCCGCCCGTTTCCGCGAGCTTCGGCCGGGGTTGGATTGATGGATGGCAGCAGGTGTCAGAAAAGCTGCTTTCTGACAGAGCAGCTTGTGAAGTCAATTTACAGCCCAAAAGGCAACAGGAGGGTTTCTGCATGTAGCCGTTTCTCTAGAGAGAGAAGGTATTTGAAAACACGGCTATTTCTGGACCTCATTTTAAATCTCGAAACTGTCTTCCAAAGCTGTATGAAATCACTTTTGCGGAGAAGGTGGCGGAGTTCCAGTCAGACAGAAATAAATGGGATGTAGCTGGTATGATCTGGGCTTCTGTTATCGCCAGCCTTAATCCCTGATTATTACACTTCATTACAAGCGCGGGTTTGCAATTAATGTTCGCCGGGAGCGTTGTCTGTGTTACAATGACGGAATATTTTTGACCTGATACTGATGTGTAGGACAGTACTTTGAATAAAAGACGTAGAATTTTTGCTTAAGTCAATGTAGAAAAACTTGATTCTGATTTGTCAGTCGATGCATTTGCAGGTTTAATATTGTTTTATAAGGACTGGTTTTCTGTTAACTTGCTAGATGTATATTATCTCGTATACAATTTACACAATAGCCATGATTGAATATTTATAAGTGGGTGGCAAGGGATGAAAAGATCAGTTCATAAAGGGTTCTCCAGATGGACAAACGTCGTAATTAGATTTGCAATGAATGCCCACATGTTGACTTGATTGTCCTTTATTCATTCTTTGTGAACTTTGTGTCCACCAGCTGCATTGGTTTCCATGTTTTCCGGATTAACAAAATACTATTACAAAAACAACTTGGTTTTTGCAAATGAAGACAACATGGCCCTGTGTGAATTGAGGCACCCTGATAATTGCTGAGTGTGGTGAGAGCACAGCCCTGCTGTTTATCGGCCTCTTAATTGGGAAGATGGCCAAATGTTAGCAAAATAGTGTTCATCTATGTGGGTGTTAGCGTTCAACCATTGGTCACAGAAACGCAGAAGAATCCTTTAGCAGAATATACATTTTCACTCCCACTTTCAAGCTCTCAAAATAACCCGCAATCACTTCTGGAATATTTGTTCTTGTATCTACTTTAATGAAATACATTAACTAGATTTTTTTACACTTCTCTATGATTGCTGGGCTATTGTGCATGTTAGTTATTGAGGTTTCTATGGTGTACTGAGGGGATGCTGATTCATTGTGGTTACTCACTAGTCAAGGTCAAAAGAGCTAATCCCTCAAATTTGTATAATTTTCTTCCTACTTGAATCTTAACATTTTGTCTTAAACCATATATGGAGCCTCCAACAAACAATCTCTACAATAGTATTTACTCCAAAAATATGGCTTACCATTTAAATGCATTGTTATTATTATTATTAAAACTTACAGTTTATTTTATATAAAAATTGTAAAAACACAAAAAAATATTTTAATTTGTTGTTTGTTTGTTTTTTCTTCATAATTTAGTATAAATGTCAAACAATTTAAATTGTCTTTTTTACTCGACAGTTTTTATTTTTAAGTTTGGCATTGTTTGTATTAAAAATCAATTTGAAGATTTAAACAGTGTTGTTATTCATTTGCACTGTTATACTTGTGCCCAAAAATTTAAATGCGGTCTTGAATCATTCCCTCCATAGTTGTTTAGAACCTGTATAAATTTACTTTTTAACAGAAAGATATTTGGAACGAATGCTAGAAACCAATGGTGAATATGATAGTGAATTGTTTTTGTTATAATTCATTATTATATAAAATGTATGTTCTTGAAAATATCTTATTTTTGTTAACCAGAACAAAAACATATTTTTCAAATTTTTACAATAACAATCAAAAACTGTTTGGTTACAAGCATATATTCCAAATATAATTCTCTGTGTTCATAAGAACATTCCTACACATTAGGAACAACTTGAAGTTGTTTATTTTTTTTATTACTTTAAAACTATTTGAAATAACCCCAAACCTATAGTTTGAGTATGGTCATTGATAGACAGAGTAAATATTTTATTGTATAAAGAGTTGTCACACCGAGGTCCCCCACTGTAAAAAAAAAAAAAAAAAGAAGTTGACTGGGATAAACCAATGGCAGATCCCTGTGGACATGAATATGTAAACAGCTTATTAAAGCTCTACCTGACTGAGGTCACACACACACACAAGATAGAAGTCATACGGTCAGCACAAAATCCAAAGTCAGCACAAAGTCAGACCATCCTCAAATTTACCTTGACCCCTTTCATATATGCATACTCTCCCTCTCTCTGTCACTGTCTCTCTCTCTTTCTCTCCCATTCGTTCCCTTGTTCCCTCCAGGGAGAACCTGATTCCGAAAGCAATTGTTCAGCCTTTCAGATTTCTATGTGTGTCCTCTAGTTCAATATTAGAGAGCGAGGAACATTCTTTTGTTTTGTTCAGAATCTCTCCGCTCCATTGTGTGCAGGGGTGTCTCTCCTCTTTATTCGCCTGTTCTCTTGCGGTGGTAATAGATGGCTTAGTCCTCCTTAGAGACCGCTCTCTATGAACGTGACTGATGATTTGATTTCCCCGTGGTTCTCCCCATATGGCCCGGGCAGAGATAACACGAGCCGAAAAGCGCTTCAGCCATCAGTTAATACCTCGGGCCGCTGATCAGTCAATTAATCAAAGTGTGTGATCAGGTTGGTCAAAGCTGACCTGTAGAATGAAAGCTGTCACGCTGAGGCCTGGCACAGACGGGGACGCGGGCTCCTGCGCTTCGGTTATACACGCAGTCATCCAGGAAATGGGAAACACTGCTTGTTTTGACAAGAAAGAAATGAACATGAGAAAGAAAACTCTCAAAAAGTTCTTTTTTTTTAAAAATGTTGCAAGTCAGCACCATCGTTTTTGTCATGTTTGCAAACTTTCAAGTAGTTTGTTGTGTGAACATCTAGTGTGTCCAAAAAAAGAATAAATATAAAAAATATTTTTTTATCTTTGTTTGTTTAATAAAACATTAAGTATTAATTAGTTATTCCCTAATATATATGTTATAGATATGGATTTGAAGACATTATTAGTTTTAAATCTATAATGTGAAGTTAAACATTTGATTACAATATATGCTAACGTGCGATTTACAATCTTTTCATTCCTGGATACCCCAAATCATCCTCTTTTTTTTCAATCGACATTACTTTTCACAAGATTTGTAACAGCGCCCCCATCTTATAATAATGAAGTCATAAATGACACAACATTGAAAAAACGAGAAGGTAAACCTTTGGGTCATTCTTGTATACTGTCTTAAGATGTGTTTTATTTTCCAGCCAATCTGTGATGGAATATACCGAAGGTCAAACTAAAATACAGTATATTTAAATGAATTCGATCAAGGTCACTCAAGAGTCACTTTGAGCATATGGAGCCATTTGGTCAATACATATACACAAGATAGTTCTTGACAGGTGGACGTAGGCACATGTTCTAGTGTGTGTTTTAGGGCACTGGATCGATGGTTGTGTCAAGGTTTATAAGGCATCTGCAGAGAGGGGGTCTGATTAGGGAATCCTTGTATCTGTTCCCTTTAATGGTATAGGGCAGACATGATGGTTCACTGCTAATTTGATCTTTGCTCACAGAAAATAAGGCTCGAACCCTGTCGGGACAGTTCATTTTTTCCCCCGATCCCAGTTGTTCGGTGCTACACAGGGGACCGTCAACCCCTTCTGTCTACGAAAAATCTGACCTCTGACCTCTCCCCAGCATCCCTCACAATTAGCCGCTGACCCTCTCTGTCACAGAAACACAGGATGCTGGGTAATAAATTGTCTCTGCAAACAAGTTTTAGCAGTGGGTATGAAGAATCGGCTATTGAAGTTAAAGATTGTGCTTATTCGAGTTAAGGGAACTTTGGGGATTTTATTTACATGTAATGATGCCTAATTTGACCTTGTTTAAAGTACGCAAATGGTTTGACGGGATATTACTCATCTGATTTAGCACTTAAATACTTTTTTTAGACTTTCCTCGGATATATATCCCTGCAACATACACAGTTGGACTCGCTCATTATGTCTTCTCAATGCCAATTAGATCTACGCAGGTTGGCTGCGACCTGACTTTTGACCTTTGACCATCTGTGCTCGCTGGACAGACACACTCCTGGCAAGCATGACTTTGTTATTGCAACTGAGTTCCTGATGATGGATGCAGGGCTCAAAGTAGCATTGACATTGTGCTGTTTTGGTTGAGGAAGGTCATGGCGAAAAAGACAACGTTTAAAACAAAAAGCTGTGATTCGTTGACACATGCGGGGGACCCACGGGTCTCTGCAGGCGACAGTTACGCCCAGTGTTTTCTTTACACTCCATTAAATGTGTGCGTATAGGTCTAAAATGATCCAATTCGCAAACCTTATGAAGCCAACTTGAACTCATTGTTATGCCTTGTGTAGGCAAAATGACAAAGCAGACGGGCTTTTTTGAAAGCATGGGAGATATTTGTATCTCCCATGATTCTCATCCCCTAATACAGCACATCAGAGCTCCTTTAGAGTCGCGCTCTCAGAGACTTAAACGACAGCTCTTGGCTAATTCAAAACTTTGCTCTTCTTGATTATTCCACTGCAACTAATTGATATTCAGCAAGACACTTTTCCTCCTAAAGCACCCATTTAATTTGACCAGGGGGTCTGCTGCACGGATGCGGAGTTATCCTGCCTTGAGAGGGTAGAGATTGTGTGGGAAGAGCCGTGTTCATAATTAAAACAAAGTTACATTTCAAACTATTTTTTGAACTGGAAAGAGCCAGGTCCATCTGTTGCTTTGAGCCCAGTTTTTTGTTAAGAGGATAAAAATGATAAATGCTGTAGAGAGGTTGTTTTAAGTGGGTATTTCTCAATGGACGCTCTTGTTGGTAGTAAAAAACTGCTTTGATTGTGTCTTTAAAATAATATTTTGGGTTAATTTCAGCTTAATGTGTGTAGACAGCATCTGTGACGTGCTGTTCATTACCAAAGAAAATAATTTCAGGATCCCTCAGGTCTGTATACATGAGCCGCGAATGCTTTTAACTGTGGAGTAATACTAAAATTTTTTATCAAACATTTGTATCATCATCTTGGTTTGAAACAAAATACAGGTTACTGTTTGTGCTTACTGCCAGGTTACATAAAAATAAAATGTATTTATCATTTTTATACACTTATTTTTATGTATATTTAATGTGTAATGGATTTGTAACCTTGTGGTGTGGCACTTGAAAACTAGATTAAAAATAACTTGTTTTCATTCAATATGCAGAGAAGAAAAGAAGGAATTGATCCCGTACTGAACCTGAATGTTTGCCCATTGACAATAAAATGATCAATCTATAATTCTAAGGGTAGGTTTATTTTAACAGCAAGAAAAAGGCTTGTCAAAACACTTATGAGCTGGTTAATCAAGTGAAGCAAGTATTTGGTCCCCTATCAATCAGGAGGATTTCTGGCTATCAGCCGTCTAATACACAGATAACAAGCTGAGATTAAAAGTAGTCTAGGGAGTGCTACTTATTCATTGTCTTTTACCTGTACTAAAGACAACTGTTCACAAATCTAATCAATCAATCAATCAATCTATCTATAAGATTCCAAACTCTCCACTATGGCCAAGACCAAAGAGCTGTTCAAGGATGTCAGGTACAAGATTGTTTATCTACACAAAGCTTTAATGGGATATTTTTTCCTTCACTGTAACCCATAACATTTTGTTTAGTTTTTTATTGTGTTTTTTACTTTATTACAGAGTAGAAAAGAACACAAATAATTTATTGGGCACATAGGTTTTTTTTACAGCTGCATCCTAAGGAATGTTCTTGTTCTTGATCTGTTGAAATTCCAGAGGGCAGTTCAACGCAAATGTCAACTGTGAGATGACAGAACCAAGTTTTTACTTTACTGGTAGGTCAGTGGGCAGATGTCTCTATGTCTTGAAAGCATTTAGTTTTATATAATCCTGTAAGTGAATTCTCATATTCGTAAGGCAGTCTTATTCTTATAAATGGGTGCACGTACATTAAACAAAACGGATGTTTTGGTCTATAAAGAGCCATCCTGTTTCCATCTGCTGGATATTATACTTCTGGTTTGAAAATTTTAATTCTCAGCAATCCTACAAACTCTTTAAAAACATCCTTTTTTGTAATATCCATAACACATTAATTGTTTTCTTTTAAAATGTTAAACTCATTCTTAGACTGATATTTTTCATATGTCTGTGTTCTATCACCAGGTATTTTACTAAAAAAACAGATAATCCAATATATTGCAAATGAATAGATTCTCTGAGAATTCTATTTCAATTTTTGAATTAAATGTTCTATTACCTAATGGTATTTTGAAAACTTTTTTCCAGAAATGATTCATGCCATATTTTGATACAGTACAAGTATAATATTTTACCATACTATATTAACTCCCGGTACATGTCACACAAGGTGTGACTTCTTGCATGATAAATTGCCCTCATTGTCATCTGGCGTATCCTAATCTCATGTTCTCTTGTATGTAGTTTCACTTTCATTCCCGCATCCCACTCCCCTTTCCTCATTAACTGGATAACAGCATGCGATGGGTCACGTGACTCCGGGGGCTTTGTTAGCAGTACAATGTAATTATATGACCAGCCGGAGACTCAATGAATGTGATCTAATGAAAATACTTCTGACAGCCTATGTGACCAAGTGATGCAGGGCCACCATATGCCTCCATGATGCGTTGAATGGGGGGAATCCCTACACACACATCAGCGGTGAAGCTTCCGTGCTTTTTAATTGCTCATTGGATACGCTTTCACTGTGTTTATCTATTGGCCTGTGAATGCAGCTGCTTGGTTTGTGTGCAAGTTCCGAGGCTGAAGGTCAGCAACAGAGGCTCTATTTCTTTCCATAGAAAATTTGGAACAGAAATGTCTCCTTGACTGATTACCCACAATGCTTCTTGCCCACGCAAGAGCCATTATTGGTTTACAGGCTTGAATGTGTGTGTGTGTGTGTGTGTGTGTGTGTGTGTGTGTGTGTGTGTGTGTGTGTGTGCGTGCGTGCGTGCGTGCGTGCGTGCGTGCGTGCGTGCGTGCGTGCGTGCGTGCGTGCGTGTGTGTTGGAGGGGAACAGAGCAGGGGTCATATTTGTCTGCTGGAGGGTTGGACTGATTTTGTGGAAGACTATGGTTGTTTTGGTTGAGCAGGTTTTTTTCTGGGATTTTAACTGCAGCAGGTGTTGGACTTGACTAAACTGCAGTGTTGCGTTTACACTGTATTACTAACCTTTGGGTTATTAATAATTTCAACTATTTCAACCCAATGCTGGGCCAAAAATGGAGAAACTCGTCTGTTGTGTTAAAAATCAACACACACTGGATTATTTCAACACAATTCTGGGTAAAAAATGGACAAACCCAACCATTATGTTTTAATTGAACACATGCTGGGCTGCTTTAACCCTATTGTTGGGTCTATCCATTTTTGCCCTAATATTTTATTGTATGTTATTTCTCTAACCACACATTTTGTGCTAGTGTTGTCCCTTCTATTTTTACACTAAATCATGACATGATAACAATTATATTTTTTGTAAAAGGGTTGTTCTAGCGAACTCCTCTGTGTGGTGAAAAAAATTGGTCTCATGAGGAATGGAAAAAAGTATTTTCAAAAATGTCAACCCAATAAGGATTTGTGTATGTGAGAGAGAGATGTTTGAGATGAGAACGTTTAATTTTCTTTGGGATTATTAAAATAATATATCAAAATCTCAATGACCTAGAAATGATTGCAACCTGAGGGTTTCTGTGTGAGTGAATATGAAGTTGAGCCATCAGCAGGAGTTAAGCTCTGATGGAGATCACTGTACCGTGATTAGATTTACATTAGATCAGATTTTCAGGTTTGGGAGTTTTTGATGAGATTTCTCTGTTGTTAAGAGCTCTTTCCACCTGCAGCAGAGGTTAGATAACACACACAGATGATTGTGTGGTCCCTCCGCTGGCCTTGACTAAGGCATCACCCCTGCTGTTCCTTCACACTTGTGTGTGCGTGCGTGCGTGTGTGTGTGTGTGCGCACCTGTGTGTGTGTGTGTGTGTGTGCGTGCGTGTGTGCGTGCGTGCGCGTGTGTGTGTGTGTAAGCTTCTGCTATTAAATGCTGAATGTAATTATAGGAATGTCATTGTTAAATCAATCTCTTTCTCTCTCTCTTCTTTTATTTCTCTCTCACTGCAGCAGATGGAGAGAAAGGTAAGAATAAGTATGATTTGATTTATTCAATTCTCACTACTTCCTTTATCTGTGTCATTCTTTCTGTTTCACACTCTTCCTCTTGCCTGCTTTTTTTGTGACTAACAGCTGAAAAGCTTTAATCTCACTGTGTTTCTTATGTTTGTACACATTTTAATTTCTTCCAACATTTCATGTAACAAGCCACCTTATTAAAAGGTTTTACATTTAAAAACATGAAATAAACCTCTTAAGTTATTCATCTTGTTAGCTTCTTTGCCTTTTACAAGGAATCTAATTAAAGGAATCAGGTAACATTGTATTTAATAGAGATTTGTTTTTAAATTGGGTTCTGACACACCACTGATCTCAGTTATTAGACATCTTTGCTCATGGAATAAGTTCATCATAGAAAAAAGAAAATGAAATGCATGATATAGACCGTTATTTTTTAGCTACTAGATGTCATTATCTAAAAGTACTACAAATTACTAGGTGCACCTGTAACAAAATGTATGTTGTCTTTACTCACACAAAACAATATTTTATCTACTGTCATGAATTGATTTGTTGTTTGTCCTATAAAGAAAAAAAATTGCTGGCAGTATTCGTTCTAATTCTGTTTTTCATTTCCACATGGTTTATTATTATTGTTTTTTAACATAACATACAATTTAATTTCATCAAACATTTAAGAGAAAGAACTGTTTCTTAAATATATTAGGTTAGTTTTTTTAATAACTTTTTTGTATGACTGTAGACGTGCAACAATCACCAACTCTCATGCCCCTGTCAGTTTGTCCTATACCTACGAAACCCAATGACCTCATGAATAAGACAGTTAGAAATGAGTCAACATGACTGTCACTATTTCTGACCACTGAGCATGTTATTATAAATTAGTGAGGGTTACTTCCTGTATCTGAAGGTCAATAGGGACAGATGTGCAGAGGCAGGTGCAATAGGACAGAGAATCACAGATAAGAGAATAAAAGATTTCTTATTCTTGCACTGCTGATGTTATCTCTCTGCATCCACATACACTAAGCCTCTTACACACCAGCGAAGCTTTAGATGAAGCCTGTCGTGAACTGATGCCCTTGAAAAAATAATAGGAACATGTCATCTTGGCAATGCCGATGACCTAAAGCTGTAATGACTATATACATATTATTAGGATAGTACATATCTACTGCGCTTCCTTGTAAATGAATTATTCAGATTAGTTTTTATTAGTCACATTTACATAATCGGTTTGGTGGTTTTGTAAATGAGAGACACGTATATGTTTGCACTGATTCTTACTCTATGTGGTGTTGTGTTTTTCATCCCCACAGGCTAAACAATTGGAGGGCAGAGAAAAGGAACTTAGGAAGCAAGATGCCATCTACAAAGAGCAACTGGCTAAGCTGAAGGAAAGGGTATGGCCTATACATTTTCTGCTACATTATCCAGAGTTCCTAGATATATCCACCATGAACACTTAAACACTACATTATCGTTAATGTGATATGATAACCATAGGGTTCTGTAATATTTCACTAATGTGCAAAACCAGATGGCGTATAGAAGTAGCTTAAACTGTATTATAGAAGTAGAGAGGAAGACAGTCTGAACTGCATTAGACATGAAGTAAGACTGCCCACACTGTATTATATACACAGTGTGAACTGTATTTTATATACAGTGCAGTGAGACAGTCTGGAAACTGTTTTATATTCATTAATTTTGACAGTCTGCACTGTATTACAAGCACTTAAAGTGAGACAGTCTTCACTGTATTATATACATATAGAGTGAGCTCTACAATGACAGTGTGAGATGGTTTGTTTTGCTTCATAGAGTATCATAGACACAGAGTCAAAGCCATGGGCTCTGTGTGACACATACTGTCCTGTTTTATGAGTTACATTATGAGAGGGTCATTTCTACACTATACAGTGACACATGTGATGCAGAGGCAGTAGGTCCTACATTGCTCTACAGCATCATGGGAAGGCAGGTTGTCTTGATCTATAATGTGTGGCAGAGGCCTCTCGGCAACCTTACGCTCATTTGTTTTGTCCTCAAACTGACACTCTGTTTCAGCTCATGGTCAGAGCTTCCTCTGAGCCTCTGAGAGAGGACGGGTTCATTTCCTCTCACCTCAGACCCTTCGTCGTCCAATAGACACGAACACACTTGGTTCCCGCAGGGGAGTTTGTAAATGACCTATTTTAAAAACAGTGTAGTGTAGGTTGTGTGTCTGAAGGTATCTCTTTGTGCATGGTTATCGTCTAAAGTTAACCCACCCAAATGCAAACATATATAAACCATGTGTATTGGAGCTGTGATCTCATGTGGGGAATATGTATTTGAGTCTGGTACCTACTTGTGACTATTGTATGGACTTAGCACTAATGCCAATGAATGTGTGCGAGTTCACAACATTCTTCAAATTATCTCCTTTTATGTTCTACTAAAAATAGAAAGTCAAACACATGGAAAATACACTTTTAAATGGTGATTGAAAAAGAGCACTGACAGAATTGAAATTTTGGGGTCAAAGATTAGACTCATAAGTCAATTTTAATAGGTTGGGGAGGGTTCAAAATTTCTTTCAGTATGATTTATTGTGCACACACAATAAGCAATCAGTTTACACTTTACCATGAAAGATTTTCTGTTTAAAGTCTCAACTTTGCAAAAAATAATTCCAGGCATCACTAGACTGAACGTATCACTATATTTTTTACGTTGTTGGTCTCTCCTCTCCAGCGCTTTCCGTTTTCACAAGCCTTTAGACTGTAACAGTACAATAAAAAAGAGAGAAGAAGTGAGAGATGCAGAGAGAGAGAAAAGAATAAAGCACTGATATATATTACATGTCTCTTTCAATATACTTTGCTCATTTATCAATGGCTTGCGTCTGACAGCCCATGACAGCTCTGAGACGCCGGCTGCCACCTCCAGCCTACTTATTGGCATGACCACTCAGATTGCCTCTGAAACAATATCTGTGTGTGTGTATATACCACATCTTTACTGAATGCTTGCTATAAAAATCTCATATTTCAACATAATGGTTGTTGTTCCTATACCCAGTTCTTTTTTTTTTCATATTGTGAGTTCTGTTTGTGATGCTTTATGAACAAACTGCAGAAAGCTGCAGTCTAAAGTGAAGAGACCTACTAATACAGTGTTTCTTTGCCTGATCAATGGAATTTTAATGACCTGAAGGACCCTTCACTTGCTTTGACTGTTTCTGTATGCTTGCTCATAATAAAAATTTATAGCTTTCCTTCGCTCTGTCTTTAACACACTGTGTTTCTTATTGCCGTAGTTTGCCTTTGAAAATGTACAAGAAAACCCTGATCACAAACCAAGCACATTAAGGAGCTCATTGATAACATTCCCAAAATGCATTAAACCCTGCCACTTTGTGATATCTAGTTGTGAGGAACTGTGGTCGCAGGAATAATGGTGATTTTGTTTTTGTCTCATGTTCTAAAGAAAGTTAATATTTCCATTCATTTTCTTTGCCATTAATAGTTGTTTTGACTTAACCTCCTTATTTATTAATTGCAGTTTTTTCTGCATCTATTTTTATGTTTTAAACCAAATCAGTATTTACAAGTATTCATAAGTATTTATTGTAGTTTTTGTTATTTATTAGTATTCAATAATATTTATTTGGATTTCAAAGTATTTATTAGTCAAGTCAAGTCACCTTTATTTATATAGCACACAGCTGATCAACATGGTTAGTAAAACAGTGTGTCAATAATGCAAAATGATAGTTAAAGGCAGTTAATTTTTTAATTTAGTGATGTCCTCTCTAAACAGTTGAAATAGTCTTTGCGAAACATTTTCAGTCAAGTCAACGATATCGCTGTAAATGAAGTAACTCCAACTAGCAAGCCGGAGGTGACAGAATGGAGAAAAAAACCTTGGGAGAAACCAGGATCAGTTGGGAGGCCAGTTCTCCTCTGACCAGACGAATCCAGCAGTTCAATTTCAGGAGAAGAATTCCAGAGAAGAATCATCTGTATCCTATGGTCTTATCCCGATGGTCGTCTGAGGCAAGGTCTTTGCAGGGGATCTGTACCCAGGGCTCTAGTTGTCCTGGTCGCGGCTGTCTTACAGGGCTTTTGAGGTCTTTTCTAGTTCTTGATCCGGGGGACTACAATGTCCTCTTATCTGGATACAGGCTGAATCGGATTGCTTTGGGGAGATGGAAATAGGAGAGAAATGAATGAATAGTGTAGATGCCATTCTTCTAATGATCTAGCAAGTATATCGGGTGTTACCGGAAGTGTTCCCGGTTTCATTTTACCTAATTAATGCAGCCTAAAAATTCTTTAAAGGATTTGAATATTAAAAGCATGTTAGTATGTTATGTGTAAGCCAGGTTAAAGAGATAGGTCTTTAATCTAGCTTTAAACTGTAAGAGTGTATCTGCCTCCGGAAGTTATTCCATAGTTTAGGCGCCAAGTAGAAAAGGATCTGGCGTCTGCAGTTGAGTTTGATATTCTAGGTATTATCAAATTGATTCTTTTTACTAAACTTTTTGAGAATGCAGAGAACATGGAGGACTATAATGTAACAGGTGCTCATTCAAATATTTTGGTGCTAAACCATTCAAGGCTTTGTAAGTAATAAGCAAGATTTTAAAATCTATACGATGTTTGAAAGGAAGGCAGTGAAGTGTTGACAGGACCGGAGTAATATGGTCTTACTTACTGGTTCTATTGAGAACTTTTGTTGCAGCATTTTGAACTAGTTGCAGTTTGTTTACTAAGGGTGCAGAATAACGATAAACCCAATACAGCATTACAATATTTGTGTTTATTGGTGTTTAGTGTAAAATTGTATTTATTAGTATTCTAAATTATTCATAGTCTTTTTTAATATTTATAGTTATTTATTAGCATTTATATGTATTTTCATATACAAAGATTGACAGCAGCAGATTTTAATCGTTTTTCCACATTAATTATGACTCTTTTTACAATTTCAAAATTGAGTTAGTTATAATAAAAACTTCCAACATTTCTTGCCAACGTTCAGTGTTAAGCCATGAAACAGATTTAACACTCCGGGGGCGGTTACCTGGCAACAATATAAAATCTACTGACATTAAAAGCTTCTGTGTTTAATTTTTGCTCCTTTAGATTAAATTTAATATAAGTATTGCATCTCTGCAAGCTTTACAATAAGTCACTTTTGTTTCCCGTGTGCTGACAGCATAGTTAAGAAACTGAACGTGTGTTGTTTTGGTTAAGATCCGTGTGTGGTCATTATCTCTTCCTCCCCATAGACAAGACACGAGGAAAGGACAGCGTCTGTCTCAGCACGAGATCTTGTTAATTTAATTACCCGAGTTTTATCGAGACAAGAGACCCAGCTTGAGCGCCGAGTTCACACCTATGTCTTTTTGTTTTTTGGTTACAAGCATGAAAAGTAGTTCTCCGAAAACTGAAATTTGAAATATGTTTACTTCTTTAGCGAGCCAGAGCGAGCTGACATATTCTGACATTGAGTAACAGCTTTGTTTATGTACCCGTGCTAGTTTGAATTTCCACCAGTCTGTTTTGTTTTGCGGTATCCCGCTGTAAGAGAGAGTGATAGAAGGATTGACTCCACAGGCCTCTGCTCCGCTCTCCTTCCCTGTTTGCAGTCGCCAGTTTTGATTTGGTAAACCTCAGTCTCGCACCTTGACGGACGCACCGCAGAGCCAATATGGCCGCCTTGCTGTTGAGCCATAATGGCCGTCACAGTGGGGTTTCCTTTCACATCCTCTCTGGTGTGTGAGAGATAACACAGCCCGCTGATTACCGCACCACTGCTCACATCTCTCATTATAAAACATGGGGCATTTTACTTGAACAGGGGGTTGTTTTTTTAAACGCCATCTATGGCTGTTGCCGGCGACAGAAGTAGCTACCTTAGAGAAAGTCTACCTGCTGCTTTGTGGAATAGTTTCTATATTAGATAATAATTTATATAAAATATAATATATATTATAACTAATAATATCACATTTTGCAAATATGAATCTAGTAAGTCACATTGGAGTGTCAGCTTAATAAATGTAAATGAAAGTTTTACATTCTCAAGCAATGCTCACATTTCATGTAACATCTAGTTTGCAACCACAATCTGATTCTCCCGCTGTGACGGGCGAAGGTAAGGGTTTAAGGTTTCATACAAGAGCTTGTGGGAGGACGACATGCGCTCTTGGGCTGATGGAGGGGACTCTAAATCAGTGTGTGCACAACTCGACATCGAAATCCAACTCTCTCGCTAATCAAGCAAAATGACAGACCTCCTAAAATACACTGCTGCTCGGGTCAGGGGGTTGTAGAACGTGTGTGTGTGTGTTTCTTCTTTTTCTTGTAATCAGTGTCCTTGTCGGTTGTTTATCACTGATTATCACTGACTCCTCCCATTAGTTCAGCATCAACATGGCATGTTCTTTAATTCACTGGCCGGGCGAAGACCGATGGTTTATCTGGTGTTCCATATGGGGCTGTCAGAAGTGGTAGTGTTATGTGTGAGCCCATAACAGTGTGGGCAGCGCACTGACATATGAGAATATGTGCTTATGGAGACCTGGGTTTATTCTTGCCTCAAGTGAGTTTCTATTCTTCACTTTTATTTATAGGTTGTTTATTGTCCTATCCAATAAATGCCCAATGGCCCAAAAATACAAAAATATATTTGTGTTCTGTTACAGCGGCAACATTTAAAAGATACCATTTTTGCAATGTTACTTATACCTATAGGGAATGTTCACCCATAAATCAAAATTCTGCCAGACGTTACTTACCTTTTATGTGCATGATTTTAGCGAATAGTAGTAGCCCTTAATCCCTATTTACATTTAATGTACAAAACAAAATAGAACATAATCATAATGGTTTAGAGAAATATGAGATGAAATTAATAATAAATAATATGTCCCACTTATTTTTTATTTAATTGATGTTTTGATAATGCAATGTTTCTATGGTAGTGTGTAGCTACTTACAGTGATATTTCAGCCAAAAAAGAAAATGATGTTATTATTAACTCACCCGCTTGTCATTTCGATGTATATTACTTTCTTTCTTCCGCAGCGCACAAAAAGAGATATTTTGTGGTAACTGACACCTATTTAAATGCAATGGTTATGTGTTATACTCTTGAGGTAAATGGGTACCACTGCAGGGATCAAACATTTTTCAAAATATTATTTTTTGTGTTCTGCCGAAGAAAAAAAGTTGGACGCGAGAAAAGGGTTTGTGAATGGGTGACCAACATTCTTCAAAATATCTTGTTTTATTTTCTGCAGTAAGTAAAAGTTTAAAAAATGAATGTAAGGTTTTGTGCAACATAAAAAGATATGTTTTGAAACATGTCGGTAGCTGGCACCCATTCACTTGCACTGGTTTTGTGCCCATACAATGGAAGCAAACTGTTACTGTTGTTTGTCAGTAGCCAACATTCTTTAAAATATCTTATTTTTTGGAAGATAAGTTAAAGAAGAAAGTAACAGTTGGAAATGACAATAGTATTTTACAGAACACAAAAGAGATATTTTAAAAATGTTGGTAGCTGGCACCCATTCACTTGCATTGGTTTTGTGTCTATACAATAAAAACGAATTGGAATTGCTTTCTGCGAGAAAGTAAGGTTTTTAGGTTAGGAATGCCAAATAATGACAGAATATTTGTTTGAACTAACCCTTTCAAGTCAAGAAATGCATTAAAATCTCTCGCATAAATGAATTGACAGCAGACAAATGATTTTTACTTGACGTGCAGTCCATCAAAAGCTGAACAGTAGCTTCACTAAAAGCTTAAGATATATTTATTGATCCTCGAGGCTGTTGTCTTTCATTTGTATTGATTGTGTGTGTGTGAGTCCGAGCTAGAGAGATGAACCCGTCTATCTGTGATTGAGAACTCTCTTTATGGATGTAGCTTGATAGAGTATTTGTTGTCACATCCTGAAATTCACTTGTCCATCTGACATTCAGCGCATTTCTGTGAAATGTCAGTTATATTCTTGTATCGCTGACTCTGATACTTTATCAAGTTCCACTCCAGGTCCAAAAAATTTTCTGCAACTGAACGCACTTCTGTTGACCCTCTTTGTGTTTGTAATGTCATACATTTTAAGGGATAGTTCACCCCTAATTAAAAAATAATTGTAGCTTCATGCCATTTTAAACACCGGTCACTTGGAGTGCGGGAAAATAATCAATTCATCAGTATTGTTCAATAATCGATTTAATAAATGTAAAATTTTGGTTTAACGTAAGGGCCGGAGTGATCCTCTGTACATGTACATGCACATATACATGTAAGATGATTTTGGTAAAGCAAATTTTTCATCTTCTGAACGATTTTATTACCCACAGCACAAAACAGGAGGATGTTGCCTATAAGTCTGTTATTTAAGTTATGACATGTAGAATTTTGCATTCATTTATGGAATTCTCAAGGCTGACAGTGGGCACTGAGGGCTGTCACTTTTTTCCGGTTAGTTCTGTGCAATGCTGGTAAATGTAACTACTTTATGTTTATACTAACATTTTAAAAGTCAAGCAGCAAGGAAAAGGAAATTTGCATAGGTAAATAAAAAGATGCTTTTAAGAATCATTTTGGTATCGCATCGCAGCCCTCTGAATCGAATTCCAATCTTGTCATGCCAAGAGATTCCCACCCCTACCGGCCAACATTGATCCCGCAAAATATCTTCTTTTGTGTGCTACATTAGAAAAAGTTATGCAAAGGTTTAAACCACATGAGGGTGAATAAATTATGACTAATCTATTTATTTAAGACTGGTATCTCCAACCCTGCTCTTAGAGATTTACTGTTATTCTGAAGGAGAATTGATTTAGATTGCAGCTAAAATCTTTAATGTTAAAGCACTGTTTCAAGCTCTTCAGTGCGTATTGACACCTTACAACTCTAGACTGAAGTGCAAAGTCATACAAGACACCTTGTGCTACATTGACAACTTGCTGTAGAATATTCTTGCAATATTTTTTTCTCTGTACAGTTGCAATAGAAGGTGGAGACTGACTCAACGGGTGGCAGCTGCTGCTTCTTGTGATTTACTTTTTTTAGGTGTACAACTCTTATTTTCCTAAAAAGGGATGAATGAACAAGTATAGCCTTTGATTTGAAAAGCAGAGTGGGTATGTCATTTCATAATTTTCATTCAAATCTCTCTCTCTCTCTCTCTCTCTCTCTCTCTCTCTCTCTCTCTCTCTCTCTCTCTCTCTCTCTCTCGCTCTCTCTCTCTCGCTCTCTCTCTCTCGCTCTCTCTCTCTCTCTCTCTCTCTCTCTCTCTCTCTCTCTCTCTCTCTCTCTCTCTCTCTCTCTCTCTCTCTCTCTCTCTCTCTCTCTCTCTCTCTCTCTCTCTCTCTCTCTCTCTCTCTCTCTCTCTCTCTCTCTCTCTCAGAGTGCTCAGATCTACAAGGTGACCAGTGAGAACTATAACAAAGCAGCAGAGGAGGTCAACGCGAAGTTCAAGTGAGTTGAAATGAACAGATCTCCATACATCAAACACCTAAAAATTTAGATAAATTATTAGCCAAATGACCATTTTTGTTTGTTTTATTTCTCACATCAGCTAACAATACTGATATTAATCTCTGACAGAAAATGGAAATAGAAAATCTGCCTAAAGAGTTTTCATGAAATGTGAATAGTGTGCAAAACATGTTTTTATGCCTTTTGCAACCCATTGCATTGGATACTTTTCGTCTTTTAAAAATTAGGTAGATTTTTCACATATTGGCTTACTTTTTACAAACCTGTTAGGTATTGAAATCTATAATCATAAAATATGGGAGAAAAAAATCAGAATGGTTACTGTACATAACACATACATTGTAATTCTTAAGATTTGCAAATTATGCAAATAAGTCAACATTGTTTAAGCTGAAATGTTAGATTAATAGTGAACATCTTGAACCACTCTGTAAAATATCTTTCACAAACATATCACAAACAGTTATCAGTTAACTTAAAAACTTTTTAAATAGATTACTGGAAGATTTAGTGCAAAATATTTAAATAGTTGATTAAAAATCAAACAACTCGTTTCTATAAAATTACCATAACATTTTAAGTTTATGTAATGAAAACATTTTTTACACACATTTTTTATATAAACCAAATATTTTAGTTGATTTCTTAAAGAAATATTTGAGTTAATCAGATTTACTTTCTACTTTTTTACTTACATATACACACAATTTGAACAGAAAGCGTAATACATGTTAACGTTTAGTGTACGGAACTGAACTTGGGAAGTATAAAAATACATATGCTTATACACTGATATTATTCTTCACTATGTGGGGATAGTGTTTAAAATATTTGACATTGAAGCATTGTTCATACTGCTGGCAAATAGCAGCAACAGAATGACATGATCTCAGTCGTTTCAATGGGAGCTTGGTGACTTTGAAAAGATGAAAATGACAATTTTGAGAACAGCTTGACTTCATGCAAATGATGTCAGCAACTGCAGTATGCAAACGATAAAGTAACTCATTTGTTTCAAATAATTTTGTCATTTGATCTGACATTTTGTCTCACACGATGCATAGAAAAACTTAGCTTCACTAAGACGGAAATAAAAATGTAAAATTCCCAAATCTGGTAATTTGTCACAAAACCCAGATTGTCATGTAATAATTACTTCTTCCTTCACATATCCAAACTTTCCCAGGAGAACTTGATCATGGCATGAACGTGGACACAATCTTGGCCTTGAGACATGGCTGGAAACTTGTAACTGAAGAGCTTCCCAATTATAAGACATTTTGGCTCCATATATCTTAATGTGGCCTATTAGCCTCAATAGTAATGCATGTTGGTGAGCGAGGACTACCCTGTTTCAGGACTAGCCTTGGCTCGCAAATCACATTAGACTATCATTATCCCTTCTTCCTCAGTGCCAACACAGGGATCATCGTCTCTTTAGAAATGTCAGAAATTGATTTGTGCTGTCCATTGTGGCAGAATCGGAGTCGGGAGGGGAGAGGTTGTGCGGCTAATGCTAAATTGCATTAGGAAATGCATTAAAATAGCATTAGCCTGACATGGTTCTCCGCACAGGCTTGCGCCGGGGTGTCATGTGACCAGAGGGGCCGCAGTGGATGCTGCGATTGGCTGATGGCATTACAGAGGTGCATTAGCCTCGCTCTGATTGGATTAGGAGGTGAAGGGAGGAGTGTAGGAGATAGTTTTTTCTATGTAATGAAATGTATTCAGGCTCTGGTGTTACACGAGTAGCCAGATAGCCATAAGTCCTACCGAGTGCTAATCGGGTTTAAATCATGTGCGAGAGAGGAAACGACGGAAAGAAAGTTCACGTTTGATGAGTGATGGGCCACAGGTGTGTTTTAAATAGCACATTGATGTTTCCATCATACATTAGAAAGACTTTTGATATATTGCTTTTCCCGAGTGCATATTAGAAAAATATTCATCCTCTGAAGGGAGAACAGGAGATAAGATTGTATCAGGAAAAGGGTTGGGTAATAAAAATTAAGTACGTTTCGTCTGAGCCTTTTGATTTCGTGAAACTTGAAACTGCTGCGGAGATAAACACAGAAGGCCAAATCTGCATAATTGATAGAATCAACACAAGTTTATATGATTATCTTTGTGCTAGAGGTTAAATACAGATATGTTTTTAATATCTTCATGTTCTCAAAATGAATGTCTGGTTATAAAAATATATCTGCATTTTGGACAATAGTAATGTGGTCGATCACACAAGACACCTGTACCTCTCGCAGACATGCAGACGCACAGTCAAGCGGTGTAACCGTGGATGCTGGATAAATAACAGATGATAGCTTCGAGTGCAGGAGTGCGATCTTGCATTTAGCCACCTGTCAGCGTTGACCTTTGTCTCACGCTTGCATTGCTATGCTGAGGCATGCAATCTGTGTGTTTGTCATGTGTCCCTGGGGGGCTGCCGTACTCCGTGTGACAAAGAGACACGTAAAGGCATCATTGCGTTGACCTCTTGTACATTCTCCCATCTCTCTTTTGAATGGCTTCAGATGTCTCTGCTCATTTAGTTTATCTTCCATATAGGTGTGCTGCTCAGGTCAAATGCCACTTGCTTGTGTTCAATTCTGCAGTGACAAATCACAAGTCGCACGAGTAACATGTACTGTTTATGAAATGCTCAACTCAGATTTTGGTTAGATGTTTGCATCTTATAAATTTTAAAGCATACTTTGCGGTACTGTCGATCAGGGCTTCACAAATTTCAAGGGGGAAGGCCTATGAAATGCATACCAGAAAGTACCAGGTTCTTTTTCCCCCAGTTTTTTAACAATAAACATCAGTTTGGGTTCAACATAAAATAAAAACACTGTAGTCAACTACTATTGAAAGACTTGAGACAGTATATCCATATATAATATAAAATGTATTGTATATTGTATAATAGTTTCTATAGTAGTTGACTATATATATATATAGTATTATACACTACAATATACACTCAAAAATATAAATATCTTAAGTAAATATACTATTTAAATTTTGTGTATATGTAAGTAACAAAAACCTATGAAATAATTTTAAAGTCAATTTGGTTAATATAATTGCTAGCTGCGCCGGATCGATTTGTAAATCGTTGTGCTTAGAGTGCATACGCAATGTGTTATAGCATATAGAGGTACTTATATCGCCCCTTGAGGACCAATGCTTGCTTCCAACACAAACCTGCACGACTTTGCATTGCACTGTTAACTTGCTACGTCACTACCCTACCAAGCTTCTCCAGAAGTCTTTGTGTTTGAGAAAACCTCTCATTCCCAGCAAGAACTCGCTGTAATTGGCTTCTATAAAGAAATAACTCCATTTAAGAGGCCGTGAAGTTTGACTGCCTATTGAATGCACAGCTTGACTTGTCTTAGCCAACACAATTATAGCTATTACTGCGGAATATAAGTGAACGGCAGTCAAGCGGCCATAATATTTAAGCCAAGTATTCTGTTTTAAAAGAGGTCAGTAGACAGCTTAGGGGCCTAGAATATCAACACGGAGTAAACGGCCGCTGAGTGAGAGCCGAACCAACACACACGATTAAAGTTACAGCTGGTTTGGTACAGGTTATCAAACCCTCGTCAACCCTAAAGTGCCTCTCCAGACTGTAGCTAGACCACTTTTAATGCTGTTCCATCTTTACTGCAACCAGGATTAACTATACATCATTCTCTTATCTGCCCTGCAACCCTCTCACAATCTTTCAGTTTTTTATGCCTTTCTCACTCTTGAATCTGACCTCCATCTAGATTCTCTTTATGTTTCTAATTCTCTTCCCTCTGTTCTTGTTGGTGATTACGTTATAGAGCCTGTGGATTCTCCTTTGTCTTAATGATTCTCTTTTGTCTTCAGTCAAACTGATGGATCTTTTGCTAAAAATTATGAAAATATGTCATTTGTTTGGACATAATTTCTATCAACCAATTATTACCTAACATAACTTAAGGGTTAGAGTTAAAAAGTCTAAGGTACCCTAGGATTAGGTTGGAATTGGTTTTCAAAGTTGGAATGACAATTTCAGGCTTGGAGTTTGGAATAGGGATTATAGGTGAAAGTAAAAATGGATCTTGAAGAACGTTTTTATTCATGGCTTTCTTTTTTAGTGTTTGAGATATGAATGACATTAAGGTTGACCTCCGTTCATCTTGTCCATACAAAGCCTTTCTTTTTTCTTAATTGTCCTTCCGTTCCAGGAGGTCATAAGATGTTGCGAGTTCATATCAGACCCGTGGCTTCTTAGTGGAACTGATGGATTCCATTTTAAAACCGATGAAAATGAGCGTCTGTCATTTTTCTTCATAACAGCTTCATTTGTTTTGATTTCTGTCCGCCTGTCACACGTTCCGTCAGCTTCTAAATGAACATACATGTGGTTTTTAAGATCTGGACGCTTAACCTCTTAACCTCACCGGACCAGAGTGCTTGTAAATGATGACTGATAGTCACATGTTGTCTAATAAAAGCGGGATCTCAGTTTAGCCAGCATGACTGTAAAACATGAAGTTAAATACACAGCGCTGGCGGGCCGATAGTTCATTAGTCTTGATTTGAAAGAATTAAGACTGTTTGAGAGATGTGTGGTGGTATTTTAATAAGCTGAATACAGCACTAAAGGGGCTTCTTTGTGTCTTTTGTCTGGGCTCTGTGGTCTTTTCTGCGCCCGGGATGGCTGTATGTCCATGCATTACCGCAGCTGAACAGTTCCGGACAGAGAATTCCCTATGGACAAGCACACCTATGTGAAGTCCTTCATAGGGTTAAAAGAAAGGTTGCAAGACAAAGGATCATTAAAAGCTTTCCTTTGCCCTTGCGTTTTCTTAATATATTATTATATGTTGATATAAGATTATAGTAAATCAAATATTACTAGAATTTAATTGAAAGTCAACATTTTTGGTCATTCTTCTTAATCATTTATTAAAAAGCCATAAATAGAAATGTGAAGTTTGAGTTTTTGATGACGTGATGTGTGAACCTTACCCCAGTTTTTTTTGGAAGAAGTTACTCTCTCTATCCCTCTCTCTTTCTCTCTCTCTCTCTCTCTATCCCTCTCTCTTTCTCTCTCTCTCTCTCTCTCTCTCTCTCTCTCTCTCTCTCTCTCTCTCTCTCTCTCTTTTTCTCTCTCCCGGTCTCTCCCTCATTCTCTCTCGCTTTCTCTCTCCCGGTCTCTCTTTCTTTCGTGATAAAGCATCTCATATCTGTGTGTCTCTCTCAGTCCTCCGTGTCACATTCATCCGAGCCCCTGCACGCTGTGATTTATGACCCACATCTACTTTTCCTCTACCAAAATCCATTGCAACTGTGCAGAGGGATTTACACAGGGACATAAATAAATATATACACACCTGTGATATTATAGAGCTGTCCTGTTTTCAGCTGCTTGATCTGTGGATGTGAGAGAGAGATAGTAAAGTTCTGCTTCTTTGAATAATTTAAATACTCTTACCGTATTCTAAAAAAAATCATAATTTTCTTATTTTTATCACATTTTCCTTATGAGTCTAAGGAGGAGGGGATCATAGACAACAGCTGTGTGTATTTGAGTGGATGGACAGAGCAAGGGATGTATAGATAGTCAAAGGGAGGCATAAGAAACGTGAGAGAGATTCCTGGTCCATTCGACCCAAAGTCTTGAGAAGAGTGACTGACAGAAGACCTCCATTCATCTGCCGTTCATATGAATGATGCATCGGATTAAACAGCGTCTGATCTAAAAAAGAGTGTCTCCCTGAATAGAGCAGGATAACATCTCCTTCCCAGCCCAATCCTTTCTTTGCTTTTGCTGTCCCAAAGGTCATCCGTCAAATGAAGAGTTTTGTGTGTGTTTTAATCCTCGGTGGACAGAGGGGATGACGTTTTTTTGACACACTGGGCATGGAATTTCAGAAGAACAGAGAGATTCTCGAATTTGCATATTTTGTGTCATGATAAAAAGAAATTTGTTGTTTTTCTGTCCTTGATAAGGGTTGATGGTGATGTGGAAGGTGTTATTAATGGGGTAGCCGGACAGAAAACTGGATGCTGGCTCTGTCACAGTTTTGATATTTGTGGTGGTTTGTGAGTATTTTTGACGAGCTTTAAGGTTATCACACTTTACTATGTTGTTTTGTTACCACAAAACGTTGCATTGGATCAAACTGACAACAAAACAATTTTGAAGAAAAAATGTCTTTACATAGATTGAAGATTGTCTAATGACAATAACAACAAACTGTAAAAATATTGTTATTTTTGTAAGATTGGCTTGAGGGAACCTGGATGTTTAGCTTGCAGGCTTTATGACCTTCAACATGGATTTATATTGTATATTTGTGGGTTTTGGGTATTCTTAGCTATATGTGTAGGACAAATCCCACAAAAAAATCCTCCAGGGGAAAATGTATTTATAAATTATTTAAATATTATATTTTAGAGTTTATATAACCCAAACAGTAGCAGTCCATGAAATCAGATCAGGACACTCAAAAATGTTTTATTGTGTTTAACAGTGAAACAGTTTACACATAAAAAACAGTAAATCTAAAAGTTTTGAAATTATATAATTTAATGTTCAAATTTTGTGTATGTTTAAGTAGAAAAAAAGTAAATCTCAAGTCAAAAAGTCAATAAAAAAGTTCCGAAAAACATGAGTGTATATTACAAATATACATTTGTTAAATAGATTTTGTTGTTTTTCGTTATGAACTTTTTGCATCTTTTTTGTGTCTTTTGTAACTTTTTGATATTTTTACGTTTTAGAGAAATTGACTGTTGGGTTTTAACTCTTTTTTTTTATATATATATATTTTCCACTGAAAAATATATGTAATGTTTTTATTAATTAAATACAACTTATTTTGTTGTTGTTATATTCACTAAGAAACATTTGTTACAATACAATACTGACCTAAACCTAAACTTAAAAAAAAAATGCACTAAACGAAAAATTTTGAGTTTAATGAACCAAAATTATTATATAAACTAAAAATAAATAATATTAAACAAAAACCTAAATATAACAAAAAAATATTATTTTTTAAAAGTTATTTAACAATATTTATAAAAAGTAAAAATAAAGTGAAAGCTTTATAAACTGAGGGTTTCAGGCTGTTTGGACCATCAGAGGTCTCTTCAGCTGAAATGTTGTGAAGCAGCTCATTACACCTGCATATTGTGTTCAATGCTCAATTACCCTGCAGAATAATTCTGTACAGATCAATTCAGTTATCGATAAGCCATTGATCTGATGAAAACACAGCAAGAACATCATGTATCAGCTCTTTATCATTGTCACTGGATTAGTTTAATAAAAATGGAATATATAATTATGATTGATGGCCACATTTATTTACTTAATTTACATGCTCTTTGACTTTCTATTACTTGTTTTGGTCCCTCTCTCTCTCTCTTTCTCTCAGGCGATATGAAATTAGTCCAGTGTGCAGCGACCTTCAGGGTGAGATTCTGAAATGCTACAGGGAAAATGCCGGAAAGACTTTACAGTGTTCAAACATAGCCTCACTTTACCTGCAGTGTGTCAACAACGCTAAACAGGTGAGTGTGAATATCTGCATACAAACCTCCACAGAAAACTTCAATTAGGGAATTTGATGCATAAATAAATATATTGTTAACATTTTTCATGTTTAAACACCAAGTGTAGGTATTTCCAGATGTTGTCTTCCCTTTTTCTTTAAGTTGAACGATTGAATGTTTATCTTTTAATTCTGTTTTCTAGAAGTTAAAGTGATAGTCAACCAAAATTGAAATGTATGTAATCATTTACACACTCTCTTGACTTTCTTCCTTGTGCAGCAAAAGAATGTAATTTACAGAAATGTGATAACCAAACAGCAGTGGTTCTATTATATGGACACAAAACCAATGCAAGTTAATGGGTGCCACCATTCTTCAAGATAACTTCTTTAGAGTTTTGCTGATAAAAGAAAATCAATTTTATAATTTCAAGAGGGTGAATATTTCATTTTTGCAGTGAAAATTATCTTTAACTTTAGCTTTACCTTTTCATCCAACCAATGGAAGGCAGTGAAGGGCTCAGAAAACAATTTTTTCACTTTTAATTCCGATGTTACATATTGTTTTGAAAGACATGTTTGACTGACGATGAGTAAATGATGACAGAATTTTCATTCCTTTAATGGTTTTAAAAACACTATTCCTTTCAGACTCTTCCCTAAATTTACATTCTAGTACATTTTAGACTTTTTATGTTTGTGTGAGTGTGTTTAACCATTTCTCAACAAATCCGGCGTATAAATTAGCAACCCCAGCTCCCACAGCATCAAGACACAATGAGCCAGCCCATCCATACCTTCCGATCCCTGTAATAACAGCTGACCCAGACCTCCATTTGCAAATCGAAACTTTCTCTCACTCTCCGCTCTGCTACGTGCGCCACTAAGTTCACTCTAAATTGTAGGCTCAGACGAAAGAGTCATTTCCATAATACCAGCTGACAGCTGCTGTTCTTTGTCCTAAGTGTGTGTTAAATGAAGTAAGGGGGAACGAGGGTTGTGTCATTTAAATAGCGCCGTCGCACAATACCCGCCGCAGAACCCCTGATCCCCGATCCGGAAATGGGTAAAATTTCGAAAATCTCCTCGGCACACTTCAGCAATTCCAGACAAACACGATTTATATTCAGATGGGTCTTTCCATTAGAGTTTTACAGCAGCACAGTTTCAAGAGCGGGAGAAAGAGTATTGCTCTCTGGGGTATAAGTATTAAAGCTCTGCTGTGAATTCTACGGCACTTAGGCAATACATCATGTAAATAAAGATATGTTTTATTCATTCTTTTCTCGCGCTAAAGTTACACGTAACTTATTTAGCATTTCTAATGTTGCTGTATTTGTGCATGTTAATATGCATGTTCATGCATACACTAGTACTGTATTTACTCTGTGTTTTGGGTTAATTTAATATAGATTCTAATGACGGTGTGTGGTATTTTATTATTTTATTGACTGTGCTGGTAGGAACAGAGCTTACCTGTGTAATAAACTTTTATGAGTCACACAGGAACAACAAAAAATAACAGCAAAATAACAGAAGCACTTAACCATGTTTATGTGGTGGTGGGTTGGGCTATTGCTGCTATTTCCACACAAAGAATTTAGACAACATGCATATGGATGATTATATAGATTTCATTTTAAAGTACTACTTTAGTGAACTCTTTCCTCTTTAATTGTGTTATTTTGTGTTTTTTTAAGCTTGCACTTTTAAGCATAAAACTTTTACATACTGTGTTAAATTTAGGAATAATAAGTAAGGTAATATTCCTCCGGATTGATGGTGACACAGAGTAAACCCAGACGGGCGGTCAGGACCATGACACAAAGCGGCTTTAATCCAGGACATGAAGTTCAAACATAGCAAACATGCAATTTGGTTTAATCAGTTTGGTCGATGATTCGCGATACAAGAATGACTGGATGTTATCAGCTGTTATCAGGGTTAACAGATGTAGGAATTTTGTCATTGACCAATCAGGATCGAGAACCCTTGAAAGGCATTTTGAAGATAATATTTATATATCAAAATTGTTTGTTAATCAGAATATTGTTCAATGGTTTACTCAATTGTTGATTTAATTGTTGATCTATTTTAATGCATATTTTGGAATATTATATAAAAAATGCACTAAAATGTTTAACTTTAAAATGTATACATCCAATTCAAATAACATTTTTAAATGTTTATTAAATATGAAGACATGTGCATTAACACATAAAATCTGCGACATGCATCAAAATAGACTTTCTTTTTCATCAAGAATCACATGACAACAAATGGCAGACTGCGTGAGGTGAAAGATCACCCAATGAAATTAATTTGTGTCATCTATTTACTCTTGTCATTAATAAACTATATGATTGACTTTATTATTTTGAAGAATGTTGGTAGTAATGCAAGTGAAAGGGTGCCAGCTCCCAACCATTTTCAACATGTTTTATAAAAAAGGCACACAAGAAGAATCGCTGTCCTTGGACGTTGACTGAGGTCTTCAGATCTTTGTCTTCTTTAATCAATTGACCACCAGGACTACAATGGCTTTGACCGCCTCTCGAGGTTCTTCATCAGTTCTCTTTGCTTTCCAAGACTGTCACATCTATCAGCCCTACGTCTATAATCACAATCACCATTTGTCCACCAGGCCTTGCTCTTCAGTCTGGATCAAGAAGTCCCGCAGGATCTTTTCCGTGTGGATTACAAAGAAGGAGGACTGGATCAAGGCACCATATATAATTTGTATTAACACCTCTTATTGAAGCCATCTAGATAGAATGGATCTAATCAATGGTCACCATAGCTAAAGAGTAAAGAATAATGAGTTTCCTGGATACACAATCACCGGAGGAAAGGGTAATGACAGTGTTCGGTCATGACTTAGGCTTTGTGAACATAATTACTCTATGGTTTATCTATCCTGGACTGATAATATTTGGCTGTGACCTTCTTCCCATTCCTCCATCACTTTGGGAAGCAGCGACTGCAGTACAACCTCGAGCCCATAGTGCCCTGAGCTTGAAGATAAAGCCCACATACTATCTTCCTCTCAAAGCACGATGAATACTACTTTATCACCAGCCATCTCGCTCTTTCTTATTCTTAACACGTGGTCAAGCGTTCTTCACCTTCACTTGTTTTCTTGACTGTCTCCAATGGTTCGGGAAATAACGGAAGAGTTTGGGACCAGAGGAACTGATGGTGCCAACATAATTTTAGGGATAAATATCTATAGATCATTTTAAAGCACAAAATACAACCATCTTGTGTTTTTAGGTCATTGTTGACGGAATAATGACGATTTTTTTAGTAGGGATGTCCCGATTAGGTTCCATGCCATTTGGTTTTGAGTATCTACCGATACCGAAACACGATTTAATACTTCTAAAATACAAAAAAAAAAAGAATAAAGAAAAGCGAAGAAACAGATCCAGGACACAATCTCAAATTGGGATATTTAAAATCTATGATACCTCCAGACTTCAAGCTCCTTCAGTGTTCTACCTTGCCTTCATTTAACCAATAGGGTCTCTGCAACAAAGGGATTTCATGCCACACGCATTGCTGTTTCTGAGTGGAGTCAAGAGCATAACCCCAAAATTATTGTTGTGTTTAAAAATAATCAGAATATATAAACATATATTTACATTGAATTTACTGAAATCAAATCTAAGGTGTCAATTCTTTTTTTTATGTGTGTGACAGTTAAATGACGATTAATATACATTATAAATAAAAAAAAATAGACTTTTCCTGTGACCCCATCCGCGTGTCTGCTGACCCCATTTCAAAACTGCAAGATAATGGAACTCAATACAATCTTTAAATCACATTCAAATAAGGACACACACTCAGATATACCTTTATGACTTTGGCACCCCTCTCTCTACTGTTGCTTTCAATTCCATAGTCTCTCTTGCTTTCTCCTTCCTTAACCCTCCTCCAGGGATTGTATTTCCTGTTATTGGGTGCAGTAGCCTGTGAGAGATGTGTATTGACAGGAATAAAGCACCGTATGTTTACATTCTGTCATGTATTGGGGCTTTTAGCGTCTTCCGTGGTTCGGTGTTCACAAATCTTTCTCCCCATTTCTCTAATTTTTTATCACAAATATACTCTCATGCACTCACTATTCAGTGTCTTGTTTGTTCATTCTTATTTTGGTTTCTAATGCATGTTTCGCCTGTCTTTCTAGGAGAAGTTGAGGACTGGAGGTTAAGTGTCAGAGCAGGAAGCGAGGGAGACCTGTGATCTCAACATTTATCGACTGCTGCAAAGGGAAGACCATCCAGAGATGCACCTGATTCACATGAACAGTAAAATGAGACACCCACAGACCTTTCTCTTTTCCTCTTCCCTTTCCCTACCCTTTCTGCTGTTCAGAACAGAACCGGCACAGTCCAGTTCAGTAAGCATTAGATGCTTTAGACACCAAACCGAAAACCATTTCGTCAAGGCCGGCAAACAATGTGAGAACCCAACTGTAAAAGCATGTCAGAAATCAAAGTCTTGTCCAGATTTGATCCGTCTGGCTATGAACACTTTCCTCAGGTCAACAGTTCTCCTCCACACTCCTCATGCATTCAACACATCGAAAAGCTGTTCATTGTGTTTTTGTGCGTGACGTTCACAATTCACTTGATCTATGTTGTTCTATCAGCGTCAAAATTAAAGTATGAGACCATCAACCATTTCTTCCCATGTCTTTCATTGCCTTGTTAAAATGATTGCTTATTTTTAATGCATCGATGTTGTTGGGAGTTGTTGGGAGAGAGAGAGAGAGAGAGAGAGAGAGAGAGAGAGAGAGAGAGAGAGAGAGAGAGAGAGAGAGAGAGAGAGAGAGCATTTGAGAGTAAGAGCACGTTTGCATCCTAAAGCATAGCTTCTCTCTCTCTCTTTTATATCTCTTTCCCCTCTTTCATTCTTCGCACCATTTTAAATTTATCCGTCAGGCTATGCAGTGTCGCTCCAGTAGTTCTTGAGAGGAGTGAAAATGCCTCTTCACTTTCAGCCTAAAATCCCTTTCACGCACACACACACATTTCCAAAGTTGCCAGCTCTCAATGCCAGAACATTCTCCGTGCACTGGGGCTTCAGAAACACAAACATACAATCTTCCTCATCTCTTGACTCCAGAAGGCATGCCAAATGAATAACGCAATGACTCAGATGATGTATAGGCCCAGTTGCTCTTGTGTGTATGGAAACTAGACTTGAAAATTGCATTACTGAAGTATATGGGTTGGACATGCTGTTCGTGCTCTATGTAGAAATCACATATATTCAGATTATATGTGAATGTGAAGCATTTTGTTTTAAGGGTTAAAAGACAAATTCAAAAGACGTTGTGATGCTGTATATCTATGTCTATATCTGAAGAGTTCCCATCATTTACATTGATTGGGCAATTCTGTGAACATGTCAACCTTAGAATGACAAAAATTTGTTTTTAATTAAAATAACAATTGGTCTTTTTAATGAAGTTGTACTTTTTTACTAATAGCACAGATATCATTGTTTGGTGGTTCAAATACCTATGTGAGGGCTCTCCTTAAGTTTTTAAAGCATTTTGTTTTATTTTTAGTGTATGATTTTCATAATAAAGGCTATAAGGGCTAGTTTCAGGATTGTCACATTCATAACTCTACAATTTCTTCATAAATAGACACAACATTTTTTTAAATATAGTAAGCATTTTTTGTGAGGTAAAAAGATGTTATCCATTTGTTGGCTATTGTTGCTTCTGGTTTGAGCCTTTTAATTAAAAACATTTGACAAAGTTTGTCATCTCCCAAAACAGATAACAATTTTTTACATTTATTTCCTTTTATTTAATAGAAAACGTGTGAATAGACTGATATTTTTCTAATGTTTAGACTCAATCATCCTGGCTTAAGTGAAATATAAACATATAGTTCTGTGTATTGTAGACAATTAATATTCTATCCTTAATTCTGGTATTGAACATCTTCAAGTTTTCTTTCCGTCTCTTCTTATTCACCCTTTCACCGACATCAGTTCCTTGTTTTCTCCATCACTGCCTCTCGGCAATCACCGGTTAATCTTCATTCTGTAAAGATTATTCCTCTCAAGGCAGATCTGCCTCTCATCTCTCCTCAGAGCAGCTACTCAGGAAACTCCTAAATCCTCTCAACTTTATCGGCTGTTTTCCTCTTTTCTTCTTTTTCTGATAGCTTGTCCCATTGTTCTTGTTTGTTTGGTGTGTGAATGTTTCTGTCTGCTGTAATCGAAGAGAGTTTCTCACAGGGGGATTATGGAATTCTCTCTCAAGTGCTTTCATTCCTACCAAACCAACGTTTGGCATTATGGGAACGACATCTGCTACAGAAAGCAATTTGACAAGCACGTTTTCTCTTCCACTTGTTATTTAAACAGTATGACTCTCTCACTTCCTCAGAAAACAACAGAACATGAAAGTTGGCATAAAAGTGGCACACATTCACTTCTATTGTACTTGAAGATATTCTTAAAAATATATGTCACTGTCCAAGCTCCCAAAAACAAACTTCTCTTAGCAATTAGAAGTTGGCGGCGAGATTTTATTGTCATACCCTGCTATGAAATACGCTCTTCCTGCTTGGTGTACCTGCTGAACACCTATCCTGCCATAGGGCGAATCTCGGTTCATTATTTTAATGTGAAGAAAGATGGCACTCTTGTCTATGGGCGGCTGGTCTGATGGCTCTATTCATTAACAAGCTATATCCTCTAACACGCTCTCCAAATCATTTATAAACCTCAGACTTTCTCTCTTTATCTTCCTCTTCTACTCTCTATTCTGCACAGCGTCTTCTCACCACAGAGCCGCTAGCTAGGACGCCATCTTAGAATAATTCTTCATTTGGATCAACAGTTGAGAAATAAGGTTTTCATCCTGATTCGGCCGTGCACCAGCCACACTCTATATGATAGTTATTCATTTTTCTTCTGAAACGTTTAAGGGGTCCTTTGCTTTTCCATTTGCCCAAAAGCTGATTTTAATTGACCTGTTAAATATGGCGGAAACATTCGTTTTGATTGTTGCTAATGTAATTTGGCCAAAAAGGGGGCATGGAGAATTAATTGAATTTAGCTAAATAATGCATAAATGGAAGTATCGTTGGCTTTCTGCAGGTGAAAGGAGAGAGAGATTGCATTAGTAGGATGAAAGGGAAAAAAATGGTTTATGAATAACTCCTTATGAATTTTCAAACAACTGTTCATATACATTTCTGTTTTGGTAAACAATGTAAAGAATGTAAAGAATAGTTGCAGCTGGGGAAACATTGACCATCGTGGAAAATTATAAATTGAAGTCAAAGGTTCCTGAAATCTGTTTGTTATCCTGTATTTAAAAAAATATCTCCCTATACATTTACGACCAAGCCTTTATTCTGCTAAATTGTACGACATTCACATACAGAATCAAAGTTTGTTTGAAAAAATTTTGTTTATACATTACTTCATCCAACTAATAATTTCTTGTTTAATTCTATTTATATATTTTTTTAGGTCTAAATATTGTTAAACATGAATTTTTAATTTGGATGAAGTTATTAAATATACATTAATTTTTATACCATAAAAAATAGTTAAAACCGCTATAGACCGCTTTAGATTTTATAAATAATGCTGGTCCAGGACAACTTCCTGTTGTAGTACACTAGACAGAAGACAATATTTTTTTTTATTTTAACAATAGAAACTAAAGATTTCAAAACTATTAACCACAATTGTTCAAATACAGAATAATATTACATAAAAATTATCATGGGCACTTAACATATTGTATATGCTTTTTATAAACACATACACATGTACATATAAAACAATAAATGTGTTGTGATGTAAATCATTAGGATTATATAGAACATGTATAACATGCTATATTTTTCTTACATGTTTCTTTAAGTATTTATAAATGCCAAATCAATAGGCACAAAGCCCAGGAATACATAACGTAAACAAACTTTTACTCTGTAATCTGTATGTGATTAATAAAAATATATCTTTATGACAGCCTAAATAAAAACATAGAAATTGTTTTTAAAAGGTACAACAGAAGTGTAGTTTAAAGGATTGTCATTTTTCAAAGTTTTTAAATGACCACACAATAAAGTTTTAGAACACATTTTGCAATAACCCAGCAAACTAGTGAAGTCTTAAACTCTTTTCTAATGCATATGTGGTGTTATTACTGTATATCCAACAAGGTATCCAATGTTTTGAAAGTTTCAAACCATGTCAAACATTTTGTGACTTCTGTGAATGTGCGTGTTTGTGTATATGTGACAGAGTAATATCTAGGCACTCAATAGGAGACAGTGGACATGCATACTTCCTCCTGAGATGAGGAACAGGATAATGAACTTCAGTGCTGCTGTCTTGGCGACAGACAGGGATGAAAGTCTGACCTCGTGGGCTGAATATGTGCAAGTGTGCGGTAAATTCAGTGCTTTTGTTGCTTGTCTATAAATGATCAGCAGGTGAATCAAGCACACACCTATATCCTCTCTCTCTCTCTCTCTCTCTCTCTCTCTCTCTCTCTCTCTCTCTCTCTCTCTCTCTCTCTCTCTCTCTCTCTCTCTCTCTCTCTCTCTCTCTCTCTCTCTCTCTCTCTCTCTCTCTCTCTCTCTCTCTCTCTCTCTCTCTCTCTCTCTCTCTCTCTCTCTCTCTCTCTCTCTCTCTCTCTCTCTTCCTGGGGTTCTGTTTTGTAGAAAGAATGTACTGTACATAAATCTATCCATGTGTGAACGCTCAATCCCTTTAACTGTGAGACTGGAAAACGGGTTTTCCCTTTGAGGGGATTTGAATGATTTCCTCTGCTGGTGCATCAGCTCCAGTCTCTCTGTGTGCATGTACTGCTGCTTCTCCCTTCATCCCTCCCTCTGTGGAACACTAAAATGTCTTCAGTGCCTTTTACAAGGCAGTAATGTTCTCTCCCGCCCTAATCCTACTCGCTTCTGTTTTATTTGTGTGCTGTCGGGAGGGCCGGAATATACTTCCATTAAACAAGCTTATGAGCGAACTCGGACTGTACTGTGTGTATTTAAAATGTACAACTTTTTGAGTGAAATAACTGTTAAGTTTTTAATAGTTGGACTAAGCAGAACACAAAAAAATATATTTTTAAGACTGTTAGTAAGAAGATATGAATGTTGATATAATGTTTCCAATTTAAACGGATTCGTTTTTATTATCACATAAATAAACAATCATATGAACTTTTTAAATCTTGTTAAAACATTTAATGGACTCTCAGTGGGACATTCTTAATAAATTGATTAAAAATCCAACAGTTAACTTCTCAAATAATGACAAATATTACTTTATTCTTATGTAATTAAAAAATAATTTATTCTGTTTTTTAATATACTATTATTATGTATGTTTTGAATATCATTTATTTTCTTACTTACATATGCACAAAATTTAAACTGAATATTTCATTGATTTCAAAGCTTCAAAATTTACTCATTTTATTGTCAATTGTCTCACCAAAAACGCATCTATTTTAAAATGTAATAAACAACATTGGCTCATTGACTCATTTTTCAAAATATCTTGTTTTGTCTTACACTATAGAAAAACTCATACAGATTTTGATTGACACAAGGGAAAAAAATGATACTAATTTATCAAATATTTGACACAGCATCCTTCTATATGTCCTTCAGGACATAAAGAGCACATTAAATGAAGGTCGTGATTGGTCGGCATACCTTCAAGGTTGTTTTCCCAGTCAATTCCTGACTTGTTGAAGAATAGTGATAACCGGAATGATGGAATGAATACATAAATGTGATGTTATCTTTTTTCATCTCTCTCTCTCTCTCCCTCACACATTCATACCCATGCAAAACATTTACAGACTCAAGAATATATTGTCCGATTCAACAAATGTCAAGTGTCTGTCTCTTGAGATCCGTTTATGCCTTTTCCTTTCCAACATTATCGCGAGTATATGGTTGCTTCAACGTCCTCTTTTATTGGTTTGTGTTTCTGGCTCTGGAAGTCCACCAGGGGATTGTGTGCAGAAAAATAAGCCTGTCTCCATTCCGACTCGCCTGCAAAGCTGTGTAATTTCAGTTAGACGTGTTAAAGCTCTTTCAGGTCCTTGTGCAAAGAGCGCTGGGATTCACCGAAGCACTCCCTTTATGACAAGTCCACACACACTTGCTTTCATACATGTGTGTATCATAGTGCTGAAGTGATAACACTCTGCCGTCTCTGTGGACTGACCTGTGTGCGCACACACATAAATGCCACATATGTGTCAAACGTTGATGGAGTGGATAAATATATATGGATCTATTTTTGCACTGATGAATGAGGATGTTAGGATTTTCATGTAGGCTATGTATAGAAAAATCCAGTTCTTTCTTGCTTGTGTTCCTATAGTTGTGTTGCTATATTGTATGCTGCTGATATTGCTCTATTATTTATAGATTCATGCACCATTCATGCAGCTTTGCACATTTTTGGGGAAATAGGTGCTTTCTGAAATATCTAAAAGACTTTTTTAAACAAATACATGCAACAAAAGTATTGTATATATTTATGATTCAGTTATTAACGTCAAATTTTAAAATCATATCAAAATTAAAAATGAAACAGGAAGGGTGTCTCCATTAGTGGTTACATCAGGTGAATTGGTCTATAAATAGCTCAACATTTCAAGCCAACATTGGGTTTTACAAACTCAACAATTGGGTTAACTTACCAAGCAAACGGTACATATTGCAGCCGAAAATGTGTGGAACAAATCCAACATTTTGCACTGACATTTATAACTCAACGGCTTGTCAATTTCTGCAAAGAAACTTGATACTTAAAAGAAAAATCAACACTCACCCTAAATAAATGTGGGTTATTTCAAGCCAAGGTTGGATCAAAAATTGAGAAACCGACAGTTGTGTTAAATAACCCAGCAATTGGTTAATATGCAACTCAATAACTGGTCAAAAAAAAAACACCATTTTATATTGACATTTATAACCCAACATTTGAGTTGTTCATTCAGCAAAGAAAGTAATAACAGGAATGTGAGAACTTTTTCTTGGTTTCACACTGAAAAAAAGTTTTCTTCATCCAAATAAATCACTTCATCCGATGAATTATTTGTCATTCAATTAAATTCATATTTTTTAATTTGATTTAGTTCTAAATTTTGTTTAACATGATTGTTTTAATTTGATAAAGTTATAAAATATAGACATTAACCTTTACCTTAAACAGCTATAGACCACTTCAGAAGCTATAAATAATGCTGGTCCAGGACAACTTTCTTATTACAAAATTAAAATATTAACCAAATATTAAAAAAATGAAAGTTAAATTCATCCAACGTTTGTATTTGTGTGGCGACTGTATTTCGCTCATTAACACCATCCCACTATCCATTTATTCCACCTTTATTTATTTATTTATTGTTAAATTTCAGTGGACATCTTCATGGACAAAAGATGTCCATTAGAGGCTGTGTAGAGTCCTCCACTCAAGAGAACTAATCTTTAAAGAGTCCAATCAGACCCCAGCAGTCCTAATGCCTGATGGCTTAATAACCTGTTCCTGTAATACTAATCATACTTAAATATTTATAAGGGGAAATCTTTTGTTTAGACTTGACCTTTTCTCCGAGCCTCATTAGCATCTGCTTATTACCTTGTTTTTTCCTTTCTTTGAAGACCCTCTGGCTGTTATTGATTTTGATTATGAAAGTGACGCAGCGCGCAGCTTCTTTCAAGAACGTTATGACATTTGCTTATCTGCAAATTTGCGAGTGGGACGTTCTGTCCGTTTTAAGGGTCCAAGGAGACCGGTTGGTGCTTATCTGCAGGGCGCACCATTGTTTTTAATCGACCACGAATGATGCAGATTCATCCACCGAAGAGTCTGGTTTCTTGTGTACTCAGCGTTTTAAGTGTCCAGGATGATTGGATTTTGCTGTTCCGTGCGAATTACCATCCAGCACGCCCCCATTCCCGCGTGGAGTCTCTTCCCTGAGGCTATCCCACTGCCCTCAATCACAAAAACAGAAAAAGGTCTTTCATGTAAAAATGAAGTAGATAGCATTCCCTCTGGCAAACTGAAAGGCATCCTCTCTCACCTCCAGAGTGGTGATGTTTTATTGGCGGCCTTGTGTCTGTGTATTTGGTCTCAAGTGTTCCTACCTTGGAAACGTTTACTGCGGCGTTGGATGTGCAAAACACAATACGCATTTTATGCAAATACAATCTTTTCAAAGTTTCTGCATTTTCTGGTGTGACTGTAATATTAAATAACTCATTTTGTAGCATTGCTCTGCTTGATGTTGTTACTTTTAGGATTACTTTTCTACACTGAAAACTAGGATTGGTGCTGCTTTTTCAGTTGACTTAATTAAAAAAAGTTAAATCGACAACATTTTTTGAAAGTTCACTAAATGTTTTTTATGTTTATTTATATGACTGTGTTGGGACAGAGGATGAATATAGTTACCTTTGTTAATCTGTGACCCTGGCTGTGAAATCCTGGCTGAAAATCTGATTCTGAGAAAACAATCATTAAAGTTTGATTTTAGCTGTTAATTTCAAGCTTTCAATCTTTGACCTAGTCTTACTCAGTCAATATTAAAGATATCAATATTACATTTTCGAAGCGTATTCCAACCATTGTTTAGAATGATTTTGTTTGATTGCTCTGTTAACTTAATATATTGTTAGATATAAGTTCCTTATCAACCAGAAATATTCATATTGAGAATATTAAATGTATTTAAAAATTAAAAATATGATGCATAGACCAAAAAATCCTCTTATTTTCATAAACATAAATTGAGGAACTTGAACATAAATAAATTATGCTGAATAAACATACTGTACATTAATAAGTGCTACCGATAAACATATTATTTAAAAATAAAATAATATCAATATTATGTAAATATTTAAATATTTATTTTTGGCAGAAAATGGTTAATTAAAAATAATACGCCACAATATTAAACTGATATTAATATTAAAAATGATCAATTAAAATGACTTATAATTTGCAAATTGATACAGGAATTTTTGTCATTTTACAACAAATACTTACTAAAAATAAAAACCTACAAATATTTGACAGACTTTCTTGAATGAAATCCCATTACTCAATCATTGCACCCCACTTGTCATTTGTACCCTAAAGACTCCTTACACACCAGTATGATTTCATAAAAACCATCACGCCAGTGACCCACAGCAGCTTATTTGCTGTACAGAAAATATCTCTCTCTGTATTATATCTACATCATCACCACACGATGACAAATCAAAGCAATAAACCTTGGCAGCTAAAATCTGCCATAGTATCCGGAGGGTCCCAGAGGAGAATCTAGTGGTTTCTGTGAATAGGATCATCTGTCGGGGTTATAGACAGAATGTTATGCTTATTTATTTCTCATTCAAGCGCTACTGTAGAATGCAGGCCAATTTCAGTGTGCAATGGCCCTCTTCATAACCTCCTGTGTGTGTGTGTGTGTGTGTGTGTGTGTGTGTGTGTGTGTGTGTGTGTGTGTGTGTGTGTGTGCGTGTGCGTGTGCGTGTGCGTGTGCGTGTGTGTGTGCACTCATTACAAAACTCAATTGCTCTTAGTTTGTTTTTACCACATGCTAAAGGATCACGTCCAAAATGTTTGCCAGTAAACCACCAACACAGAAAATAAGAGCCACCCAACGTAACTCTAATCCTGCTATACAGCTGCCTTTCAGTTCCAGAGATCATTGTGGCAGAACGTCTGACTGGCAGGCGTCATTATCAAACGTGTTCCTTTGGACACGCGAGTCCAGACTGAGAAAGAGGTGAGAGGGGCCCATGTTCAGTGAGCGTGTAATGAAGCCCGGTTTGGATCAGGGTCACCGACTCGAGTGCCATTTATTTCTGAGACGGGTGTATGCGCTTTAAATTGCTGCTGACGGAATTGTTGGGGGAAGACTGTAAAAATACTTTTTTGATTTGCTATTTCAAGCAGTGTCCTAAAAAGTAAGATGCTTCATCTTTAACTTATTACCTACCTTTTTTTGTCTTTTAACTTGTATGGCTTGCTTTCTCAGACAAAAGAAGATATTTTGAAGAATGTTGTATCTGGCACCCATTCACTAGCATGTTGCATGCTAGTAATTGGGTATCTTAAAACCAGACTGTTCCTCTGTTATGAAGCAGTCATCCATGCACCACATTGTCTCGATTTATATTTACTTTGCCACCAACGGCCTCTGGATTTCTCCGAGCAGACTGCCGGACAGCTGCAGCATATGAAGCCGCGTTACGCTCATTACCATGTACAAGGGATGAGACCCTAGACACACATGTGCTAATGCCCATCCTCTGTCTCCGGTATGGCTGTGCATGTGCGTATGTGCTTGTGCGTTGTTCTATATGCTTCCACTTGCACATTACGGGTCAAAAGGACACAACAATGTATGTTTTAGAACACAGATGTATATTAAGTGTCAATGTAAGGATGCAGTTTCAAAACAGGAAATAAACACTGCAAAGAAATGAAATAAAATAAATAAACAAAGTGTAGTTGAAGTTGACAAGCTCTTTTTCAGGACTTTGTATTGGTTTGTTTGTTAAACACTGGTTTAATTTTTTTGTTGAATATTTGAAAAACATACAAATAAAAATTTGATGATTTATGAAAAAATCCCTTAGGACTCCAAGTTCACTTGAAGGTAAATGTGATAAGTGTACTTTATTTAGTAAGCATATTAATATCAATGTACCAGTAATGTACTTATTAGTTTACTTATAGAACTTGGGACTAAACTTGCCCACTTTCTAGTTTATAAAAGTATACTGTTCTGTATTAGGTTTAAAATAAGGCTACTAATAGCAAACTTCAATAAACATCCTTTTCATAAGGGCTGACAGAATTGTTTTATTGTACATTTTTGTCTCTGGGGTGGCACAAGGATCTTATTTGTATCTCTACAGGTTTACAAAATGATTGTTTAATAACAATATCATAATACAATGCTGTACCATTTGGTTGTATTAATGGACGTAGGACCTTAGGACGTAGTGTAAGCCCTTAAAGGAACAATTACATGTTTTCTACCCCCAATATTTAATGTGTGCACAATAGGTCCTTGCTGTACAAAAATGCATCCCCAAAATGTAAATTTGCATACTGATAAAAGCACTCCAGCAACAGATAATGTTAAACCTTCAATGACAGAGTATGAGAGAAATTTCTATCTGATTTAATGGCTAGAAGTTTGACTGCTCAGAAGGGGGAGAGAGACATCACTCAACACTCACGCGCACAGAAATGAAGGACGATTAAAATCTGATTATTGAGCATTAGAAAGTGTCAAATTGCATCAGTCAAATGTATGAGAATCTACTGCTATGAGAGGAGAGTCATGGTTCAAATAAGGACAGAAGGGGAGGGGTGAAGAAAAAAATGAGTGACCTTCAAAAGCATGTCCTATGTATATGTGATTTTAAGGTAATAAAGACTTTCTTCCACAAAACGTAAAAAAATATATTTTGAAGAAAGTCGGCAAGCATCCTTTCAGTATAGACACAAAACAAATGCAAGTGAATGGGTGCCACTTACCAACATGTTTTCAAAATATCTTCTTTTGTGTTCTGCAAAAGTAAGAGAATCATGCAGGTTCGAAATGACAAGATTTTAAGTTAATGATAACATAATTTTCATTTTGGAGTCATGGCCAGTTTGGGAATCCATTAAAGACACATTATATGTGTTATACAGTACATTATATGCAAATATGTATGCAGCAACAATGGTTCCACTATAGAATGTATGCATGGAAGTTTCTTACAAAAGTTAGTGAAAAGCAGATTACGCTACAGAAAAACCGGAGAGCGGGGTACGAAAGCATTAAAAGCGAGTGGAGAAAGAGATGGTTAAAGGATAGAAGGGAACTGTGGGGCAGAAAAGTGAGATATGAAAGGCTTGACGACTTGAGAGTGGAGACGCAGGGCTGTGTGTTAGTTCCTCTTCATTTGCTCTCCGTATGTGGCGTAGAGGTCAAGCTGAGAGCTGGGATTCGGGCCATGAAGGAGAGAGTAAAGACAGCCTTAGGCAAGAATACACACACACACAGACACACACACACACACACACACACACACACACTGTAAAAACTGATGCTGTTTATTCATATGCCTCCATAATATAAACAATATAAGACCATCCGGCTTAGCATCTGCATTCCGATCCCAAGAGATCTGAAAACTGATCTCCAGACAAACATGACACTGTCACATGTTCTAAACGCACGGGAGACCAAAGATTCCTCCATCACCTGAACTCTAGTTATCCCCACCTCAGTAATCATTGAACATAGTCAGCGGATGGAGACAGAAAGGCAGTGCTTTTTCCATTTCCATAATCAAATATGTGCTCATCATAAGAAAAAACAAGGAAAGAAAGAAAGAAAAAAGCCATCAGAGGAATCAATCAGATAGCGAATAAATCTAATTTCCCTACAAATACATCTGTTATATTTCAAATCTACGGCCCGAGTTAATCTTACGCTTCATTTCCATTGGAATAAAGCAAAAGTCATGTCTTATCATTAATATGAGGCCGCTTGGAAAGAAAAATAAATTGGGTTTCAAAGAAGGGAACTTCTTGTGTGTTTTATTTTCAGAGAGTCAATAAAATAGAAAGCGACTCAATTATTCTATTAGGCTGAAACGTTGCATTATCAGCGAGCGTAACCGAGTCAACAGAGATTTTCGGATGTGTTTGATGAAGTCTGGTTTACACACAGCATACTCAATAAGCACTGACCGGATAGAAGTGTGGGTTTAGCAAATGAGCGAGAGACAGAGGAACTATTTCTAACGCTGGGACTAGAAAATGCTTTGTGGTAATATTAGTAGTGCTTGTATAATTTTTTTCAGTTTTAATTATTTAAAAAAAAAATTAATTCCTTGTTCTATTGTTGTGATTGCTGTGTCTATTATTTCTACATTTGCCTCATATGTAAAGCATGTTGAATTGCAGCTGTGTATGAAATGTGCTTTATAAATAAACTTACTTTGCCTTGAAAAGAACACCATCATTTGGTTAAGTTTGATGGGTCCACACTGTTTTACATCCATGAACCTAAAATTTTGTAATTTGTTTAGGAGGGGGGTGTTACTACTTTAGTGTTCTAAGACTTGCTACCTTTCTAAGGTCACGAATATTACAGAAACTGTTCACCTGGGCTAGTTAAGCAAGACAAAATGCTGCATGGTGGGGTCATAAAATCCTAAAATAGCTATATTTATGACCCATCAGTTGATTTTACTCATATCTTAGTGAAGTATGTGTTGATAAAAATCTATAAAAAAAAACTATTTAGCACCAGCAGCGCAGCAACCATGCAGATCTTTTTCTTCCAGAAATGTTCATATTTATAAATGTGGTGTTATTTTATTTAATTAATTTACATTTTATTTAATAAGATGATTATGCTTATTGTTTTAGCATTTTGATGAAAGCTGAATGTTACAGTATGAGTCAGAAAGTTAGAAAGACTATATTTACAAACCAATTATGACAACAAGTCATCACTTTATGACAAAATAATATTTGATAAATGTTAGAAATGTGACAAATAAAACATTCGCTTCTGACTCAAAATCCATTTTTAATTCATCCTTAACCATTATTGGTTCCTGGACGTACTTTTCACTTGAAGGTTCTATTATTTTATCTACTTTTAATATGTTTATGATCTTCATTCGTTCTACAACAAAGAATTGTTTAGTTTAAAGGGATAGTTCACCCAAAAACAATTCCGTCATCATTCATCTAGCATTGACTGTCTTTCACCTGATGAACATAGAGAACAGATATTATGAAGAATGTTTATAACCAAACAGTTATAGTCCCACATTCTAATGTTACAAACAACTATTTCAAAATACGATATTTTGCAGAATGCAGCACAGCAAAAGTTTCTGGGGCACCTCTGTCTACTGTTTTTACTTTTCCCACTGTGCATTCTTCCAAATATCTTTCTTTGTGTTCAACCAAAAAAGAGTTTCCATTTTGGGGTCAACGATCCCCTTTAACAGAAATATTTATTGGATGTTAAAGATTCTTAATAGATTGTAAAGCAACTTTATTTCAAGAAAGGGGGAAAGCTGGTTGTCTTTAAGTGTGTGTGATGCATGCTGACTTCACCACACTGCAGCAGTGAGGTCAGATCCTCTTCATCCTAATGAGACATCCTGAGAACAGCCAAACTGCAGCGCTCGCACAAACCTCCTTAACACAACCAGAACAAATCCCTACTGAAGATTTCAATTAAACACCAGAAACTTCCCCAGTCCTTTGCTGTTGTGTTTCCAGCACACAGCCCTTTCTTATTTAAAACCACAGAAACAAACACAGGTGTGTTTATTCACCGCTGCAGTCTCAGAAACCCCCACACACACCTTTCCTGTTCCCTTAATTATCCATCAACACACACAACAAACACAGGTGCACATTGCTGGCTATCACGGTTTCGGACGCACACAAACATGCATGCCAAAGACATAATCGGGAAACAGGGACACATGCAGGATGTGGAACCGGTTCTACAGCCTGGTTTGATGTTGATGAAGGTTTTTATGTGTCATCTTCTCATGGGTGTTGAACTGCAGTGTGTGAAACTGTCTTTTAAATGTCACCTTGTGAAAACACAAGAGGAACTCCCACAGGATCCAAACGCACACTTATAAAGCGCACTGAATAAAAGGAAGTGTGTTGGTGAGCACAAGACAAACCTACGTTTCTCATTCGGGATGCACCCCCGCTCTTGAACCTAATGGTTCCGGGGGCAGTTTACAGTCGCACTATTAGGAGTGAAAAATTATCCTCGCCCGCATCCCTGGGCAACACGCTGACCTATTAATGCCAATCAAATCCCACACAGACCGGGGAGAGATTACGATCTAAGCAGGCCAGAGATGGAGAGATAGCACCAGCTCTCCGCTTTCAATCAATACGGCCGATTCTAACAGCCATTGATTGCATCAAAACCTTGATCCCAAATCGCAGATGTGATTATGTAATGGGGAGCCGTGACACTTTATTGAAAACAATGAGTCTGACGCGGGACGCTGGAGGAAATATTAATCTCACTGTGTCACGTAACGGAGCCCTGTCGCTTGCCTTGATTTATGATGTGTGTGAGACGTTTTGTGTTTACAAGAGACTGACAACGTGTTGTAGTCTGGGTTTCCATACTACTTTACATTTTTTAGCAGTATGCATACTATAAGCTTCAAAGCGACAGTTCATTTGAAAGTGACAATTCTGTTTAACACAAAGGGAGGTATTTAGAAGAATGTTAGCAACTGACATTTTTAGGTATCAATGATTACCATAGTAGAAAAAAACAAAAATGGAGGTCGAAGATGCCCTTAAAATGTTAGATGTACAAAATTCTTCAAAATATCTTGTTTTGTGTTCAAAATAATCAATAAAGCATTTTTTATACATTATTTTATGCAGTAATGTTCCAGAACTGTCAGTTGCAAATATTCTTCCAAATATCTTACTTTATATTCAACAAAAAAGAAATGCATAAAGTTTTGGAACAACTTGAGAAAATGTTGAATTCACATTTGGCAAAATTGGCCATAAATTGCAGTTCTCTACATGAAATAGCTTTTCCCGCAACGCATATGACCCTGTATGATAAATGAACACACAATTTTCATCTTTAGTGTGTTTTACTATTGATCAAATTCTTGTATTAAAAACACACAAAATTTAAAAGAGAGTTGCATTTTCCCCAAAAGGACAATTGGATGACACTGGCTCAATAAACACTGGTTGTATCCCATTTGAAACGCACCCAAAGACAAACGTTTACCCACTTTAGTTATTTTCTTTTACTTCCTGTACATACATTCATCATCCCTCTGTCAACAGAGATCTGTAATTAGTTTAATAAAGAAAAATATTCACCCTGGTACCCTGGACATGTGACAGTTCATCGTAATGACCTGTGATTGATTGATATCTAATCATATTATTCACCTGCAGTCATTATTTCAAGTGAATAATATAAAGCTTCATCTTGTCTTTGTGTGTCTTTGTGTCTGAAATTGTATTATACGTTTCATTGTATCCACCAATGCAGGAAACGTCTGGGTCAGAGAGGGAGCAGAGGAAGAGAGAGAGACACTGGACCTCATTAGATATAAATCAAGAGAGATGGGATGTAAATCAAACCAAGCCTTGCACCCTGTATATCAACTCGGCTGAAGGTTTATTCCAAGACAGAATTGTTATATTATGAAGAAACAATTGTTCTGTTTAATAGATCATAGATGTCCATCACATTAAACATTACTGCATAACAATCACTCATAATGCATATGTTAACCTATACTTATCTATATGTTGCAGCGTATGTGTGAATGTGTATCGTTGCTTTTAACAAAAATACAAAATACATGTTGTTTTGGTTAAAACGTGTTTTTGTCATCACATCAGCACATTCAACCATACACATCATGACTGGTCACGTTGCCGGTGGTGACCAGTGTGTACACAGATAACCTCATCATAAGCAGGTGTGATTGAAAAGCCTGAGGCAGAGAAACAGTCGGCAGATTGTCATAAAGTTTTCGGTGACCGTCTGTTTGTCTTATCGCCACAGCCGTAGGTTACAGGTGCTCGCACCGTCTGAGACATGCAAATGATGGCAGGGTGTGATACAGGGCAGGTCGACATGAAAAACTGTATGCATGTTTTGGGCCCGCCAGGTCTTCTATAAGCTTTTCTCAGGGATGTCTGCCTTATAATAAAATAATCTCTCCAGATGAGACCATCTGAGTTTGGACACTGTGCCAGGCAGATGCACGACACACACAATGATCTCCATTGACCTGCAGGATGGAGCGACCAGCTGTGTGTGAGGAACAGTGACGACAGTCATGGGTAATCACAGGAATCTTGTGTATGGGACTCCAAATTCAGCAGAATGGTGAGATCATTGCTATGAGGCCATATTGAGATGTGTAATGGATGGCTGTTAAAATGATAGAAACACTGTCAGTATTCAAAGTTCCTCCTTGTAAGGAGATGTAATGTTGTCATTGATGCGTCTTCATTTGACTGATATATTAAATTGATGTTATCATGTCTTAGTTCTTCCGATAAAATGCATTTTCTCCATTTGTGAATCTGCATAAAAACCTAGCTACAGTACTTTTTTGGAATTTATTTTTTAGGAAAAATTCTACATGATATAAAGAACATTCCATGTTAACCATGTTAAAGATGGAAATCATAGGGAAATCAATGCTCATTTTATGTGAATTAGTTTTTTTCACATGTTCATTGGCCTGTTTTCTGATATATACAATGTATTTTTACAAAACATTTTTTGAAATTGATAAAAAATATTATAATAAATAAGTAAAAATAAATATTAATGTACCACAAAGAACAAAGAACATTCTTAAAATCATAAAAGAGACTGATGCTTTTCGAAAATCAGATACATTTAAAGTACAAATACATCAGAATATTTATTCTGTCTATTACAAATATTTCAATGTAAAAGTAGAACATTTTAATTGATAAAGTGTATTTATACACAGATAAAATGAAATAATTTATATTTGACAATTTTTTCCAATTTATTTTATTTTTTTATTTTACATTACATACTGTTTTCAGAACAGGACAAATTAACTAAAGCAGTTTAAGTTAGCTTGTGTTACTGATGCCAAACAGACCATAAGAACACAAAAACAGCCATAAGAGGATGGACACACTTATGAAGGCAGACTATAAATCGTGTCCTGTTACTTACATATAAATATGATTGCCAATTGTGTATAAATGACTCTAAAATGGACTATAGTGTACATTGACCATAGTGATTTAAGAGCATAAACCCACCATAATACTGAGAAAGATACTGAGACTGTTGAACAGATATCATATCCCTATATTAAACTTGAACTAGTGTATAATGTTGTTGTTAGAGTATAAATAGAATTGGTAAAAGTATAAAGCTCAAAGTTCAATGTCAAGAGAGATATTTATTTAAACAGAACCTGGCTTCAAAAAAACAGCTGATTCCTGCATTGGTGACATCATACTTGCGGTAAGAAATATTTAAAAAGTGTTTACTATTAACTACTAAAATGTATTATATATATATATATATATATATATATATATATATATATAATAAATTATTAATTTTACAGAAGTGCGTCCAAAGCTCATTACTATTTACTACTAAAATTTGTTATATATATTATTAATTTTATTAATTTTACAGAATATTAATTTTACAGAAGTGCGTCAAAAGCTCATTACTATGTACTACTAAAATGTAATATATATATATATATAAATAAAATACATTTTAGTTTAATTGGTTTAATTTTAGTTATATTTATAAACTATTGATTTTACAGAAGTGCGTCAAAAGCTCATCTGTTTTACCTCTCTTACTAACAAACTAAATTAAATAATGAAGCAGAAAAATAAAAATAAATGTACTATTAATTGCGTTAGCGCAACGTCGTCTGATTGGTCAGCAGTTGCGCTGCGGCGTAGCCCCGCCCCCTTCAATGTTTATCACACCTAACGTAAACACGTGAGGGCTCTCTGAGAACTAAAGTTATTAGAATAAAACAGCGGATATTTGTGGATAAAACTGTTGGGCGGTCCATTAAGGAAAACGACTAAGTGATAAAAACAAGGTATGTGTGTTTAATTCAGCATTTTTAAGAGGCGCCGTTTAATCAAACAATCCACACACCTGTGCTGATTGGTTGTGTGACGTAAGCAGTGTACCTGTGTTTACTTTTCCTGTTTATTATTTATATGCACAATTTTAGTGTGTAAGTGACAGTTTGTGAACTAAAACACTTATTGTGAAAGTTTAAAAACTGCTCGTTGTAGAAAATGTCTTTATTGAACCATTGGTAGTGTTGCAGAAATTGATTCATTCTAGTGAATCGATTCCTTGAGATGCGAATGAACTGATTCAAATGATTCAAATGATTCACCCTGAGTTCCCTTGCATATTTTAGTCAAACACTGCTATTTATTATTACTATTCATATAAATAATGTTGTGTTTTTTAATATTAACTATTTTAAACTCTATTTACATTTATATTATTATTTTAAACTTAGCTGAGTATTATTCATACTTTAATATTGGATACATTATTGATTCTCTGTTTACTCTTGTTGATTATACACTGAATTATACATTGCACAATGCAGTTTTTAATGTTTTCAACTGTTATGTTAAATTTCTAGTAGTTAAAATATACAAGTATTTAAAAACATATGCCATACATTTATGTGTGTTTTTTCCATATATTAGAATAATAGTGAACTGAATAGTGAATGTTCTAACTTAAATAAAATATTTATAATAAGTAATTAATATTTTACTTAAATATTTACCTTAAAAAGTTTTTAATTATTCAATAAAATAGTTTGGAGCATCTTCAGTGAAATCACCTTTTAACTAAATTTTGCACGGAAACTTTATTGTATTCTGCGCTCCTCTTGGCTGTACTTTTTTCATTATTCAGTTAAAGCTATCCATTTCAAACATATTTTAATAAATAAAATGTGGGGATGCTCCGATCGACCACATAATAACTTTCAATAACTTGATCGATACTCGCAAAGCTTGGCGGATATTATGAACCAATCACAATTCATGACGTCAAAGCGTGAGAACGTACATTATGAGTGGGTGTGTACATGTTTTGGTGCTGCAATGCCATTGAAAAAGCCTATTAAAATATGAAACATTTTTGTAATCATTTAGTACTCTGTAAAAACAATAGTTTCATTACAAGTATTACATATTTAACATAAGATGTAACAAAAAAATAAGAAAGGCAACATCAATAATATAACTTTATCAACTCAGTTCACTTTTATTGCCACATAAATCACAAAAAGGTTAACAGTGATAAGATGGCTTAAATATCAGTCATATTATCTTCAGATTCGCCATTGGTATCGGGCGATCAGTATGACAAAAAAATCTGTTCTTCTGTATCAGTAGCAAACTTGTACCGATCGGGCATCCCTTGATAAAATGTATATTTTTCGTTTATTTAACTAATTCCAGAAATTGAGCTATAAAGATTCAGATCAAACGTTTTCGCTCTATAAAACATTTCACTCAAGGTTCACAAACTTTTGACGGATAGTTTATGTTATTGTTATGAAACAGAATTTTTTTTTAATCTCTATAATATGATAAACATTTATGGGCGTATTTTTGGCACCCCAAAGTTTCTAAGTTCCCCAAACACAGTCTGTACCATACCAACCCTCCTTCACAGTCTCAATTATTACACACTCATCTCTCCCTTGCTTTTACTTCAGAACCCCTGAGCACTTTAGACTCTCTGAAAGGCTCTCCTCTAGTTTGCCCTCTTGCTCTGCATCCTTCAAGCTGTTCTTTTGGGCCCCAAATACCCGGATCAATGGCATTGATCATTCCTCGGCAGGCTCAACCTGTCTGAGGAATCTATCTGGAGTGAGCAAAAATTTATGAACTTTTAATCTACTTCACTGCACACAGAAGGATCAGATGAGGGATGCTAGATTGTACCTCTCTGACATGAACGGGAATAATACATCTTAACTAGATTCTTATCTAGAGGAACTGACACAAAATCACTAAAAACAACGGCTTAGTTGAGGGAGCACTAAATCACACCTGTCTTAGAAAGGCTCAAATACTTTATATTCAAAATGTTTATTTAAAATAAATGATGTAACAACATATCTTGATGTGTATGAAAAACCAACTTTAAGAAACATGCAGATTTTTTTGTAGTTTTTTGTAGTTACTTTGAGATTGTTCTGCTTTATTTTTCCCTCTGGTCCCCATACAGTGCCTATTGATCAGACTGGAAGAAAAAATGGCCAATATCGGACCCAGATCTGTTAATTTCTCTGCGCCATGGAGCGTTTGTTTAAACTGACAAATTGTTTGTGTTTATTCTGTCTTTAAATTAATTGTATTTGACAGCTCCCTTCCTTTGGGACAAAGACCAAAAGTGTAACAGATTACAAAGTTGACCCTTCAGCCATCTCAATCAATGGATTCCAATTATACTTAAGGAACTTTCTGTTTTCACAGACATATTCAATGTTGATTCATAGTCTCTGCATTGATCTACTAAAAGGTCAGTGTTGTTCACAGATGACAATTCCTTCAATAGAATAATCCCTTGTTTTTTTTTACTTTGATTTTCTTATCGTTTTTCCCAATCGAATTTACTTATTAGAATTTACTTAGAAAATAATGTAGTGTTCTCATGAACTCCTTTTGAGCGTGTAAATATATATACTTTTTTGCATAATAATAACAAAACAAAACAAAAAATTTTTAGCATTTCACATGTGTTTCATTTGTTAACCATATACATGCAGCATATGTACAGTATATATACATTCAAACACAATAAAAAAGTTTTTGTTAATGACAAAATTTAATCATGGACAACGGCTATAAAAAACACTATTTCATAACGTTTTTAACATAATTTTTACTGAAATGTATATACACACACATATATATATGTATATTATGTGGTTTAATGTTTTCATGATCTTCAACATGTTTTTGAATAAAGAGATTTTGGAAATGTGCATGTAGGGTCAGCATAACCTAAGCATTTATCATTGTTATACCATAGACATGTGTATTGATTATTTGTCATTGACGATTGATTGCTCTGTGTACTTGTATGGTAATGTCCTCAAATCTGTCAACTCTTTAACACTGTCATTATAATGTGAATTTATGAACTTTTTCAACTCAACACAGACCTCAATTTGAACAGACCACTCAAGTGACCAATTGTCTTTTCTATCCATAAATAACTCATTTTCAAACCCTTAAATCCTTAATCCTTAACATCGACCCAAAACTCCACCATCGTGTCTTGAGGGAAATTATCAACTCGTTCTACACAAATATTCAATGCAAAATTCACCTGGGTGTTATCCGGCCAAATCCCATTCGTCATCAATCAAAGCACGCTTCCAACATGATGCTCCTTAAATGCATGCCGAAAAGAAGAAACAAGAAAGGAGTATTCAGATTAAAAGATTTGAGCACAGGACAAGTCAGGTTTGCATGACAACATTTATGTGATATGTTCTTTAGATTTAGGAAGGTATCTTTAAAGCAACTATCTTTAAAAAACACCTAAAAACTCATCTTTTCCGGCTACACCTAACTCACTAGGAGTACCTTCTTTTCTAACCTACTCACTCTTTTTTATAAAAAAAAAAAACTTTCTACCTTCAGGTTTTTATCTCGCTCTGTGTAACTTGGTAACATTGTTGTAGCACTTGAACACCCATTGTTGTATCAGCTATTGACCGCTTCATTGTCTCCTCGACTATTTGTAAGTCGCTTTGGATAAAAGCGTCTGCTAAATGCCTAAATGTAAATGTAAATGTAAAGTGGGAATTGTGATGTGCTGGTCCTGATAGCAGATGGAACATGTATGCAGTACTCCACAGGCCTGCAGGTGGAGCTGTGAATCAGTGTTTTAGGCTCTTTGCATGTTAAAAGTGCGAACAGATAGGGCAGGAATATTGCACAGAGTCAACCACTGATGCCAAACAGTATTCATCGTACTACAGCAGGTGAAAACCTCTGAGATTGGTGCTTTTAAAAGTTGCAAACAAATCTCATGCAAATGTCATCCTTAAAGCATGAAAACCACCAACTTTTTTTTAATATGAGCACAATATCATTTTAATGAGAAACACACTTCTGCACTGCAAGTCTTGTAATCTGTTCATGTAGTCCAATGAATAGAATAATGCATGTAATCACATACAGCTAATCTCCTAAATAATCATTGTTTCTTAATTATGCATTTATCTCCTAATCTCCAAATTATCATGCAGATTAGATCACTGCGCAGCATTGTACCCACGCCCCAAATCCCTCATAGCCCGGATTGAATTCATTACACACCCGTTAAAACGCATTAGGGTGACTCTTATGCCTCATTCATGCCCTCACAGCAGCCAATGAGATTTGACAATTAGCCCAATCAGCCGCCAGATTCCGGGTGCCACTGCGGGCGAGTTAGGAGGGTTTGTAGAACAAGACGGAGTCGCATCATCTCAGCAGAAAGCCACAGCATCTCTTGCACTTGAGAGTCACATGCGAGCGTGCAAACTCCGAGCGGTTCCCACGCCCGGAATTCTATTCTGTATCATTGCGTCACGATGGAACTACTGATGCTCACCCGCGCGTGTGTTCACTAGGATTCTGCATACAGGAGATTAGACGCGGATTGTTGCGTTTGATATCCCAAAAGGCGTCGTTTCTGGAGTAAGGGATTCCTGGGAAGGTGCCCATCATCCGCAGTGCGGCGACGAGGTGACATCCGCAGCGGGAACAGGTAAGACCGGACCCGGGAGCACCGCATCCCTGTTTTTCTTGTTTTCCCATTTTCAGCGAAACCGGGAATGCAGGTAAGCGATGCGCCGTACCTGCGGAGAAGGGCGGGCGTGCTGCGAGGAGGGCAATGCACCATCCGCACCCGTGCGTTAAAGGATCTGTTTTTGGGGTTTTAAGATGTTTGCCTGGAACTGGGATGATGTGAAATGCATGTTTTTGAGGAGTTATGCAATTCTTACGTGTTAGAGTCTTATTCTTTAAGATGCGCATGTTTCTGAGGTTGTAAAAGTGCGTTTTTTTGGGAAGGGAAAGTGCGCCTCTTTGAAGTCATCTGGAGGGAAGCGAGAATTTGGTGCCCGACAGCGTCATTAGCAGCGCATGTCACCTTGTGAGCGGCACTGGGTGGAGAATGAGCCTGTGGTTTTACCCTCAGAGTTTTCGGGCAGTTTTGCTTGCACACACTGTGTTGGTGACACACAGCGTGCCAGGGGGACCTTGTAATAGTGCGACAGTATTTTAGGAATTTCATCAGGGTCATCAGAACATTGAGGTCTGGTTCGAACGTCCTTGAGTCCCAGTCGTTTTGTTCTTGCCTTATCTTAATCTGAAAGTTCGAGGCTGTAGTGCATGTCGTAGGGTACACTTTAACAAGATGTCTTATTTATCTTATTGGCATTGGGGTGCTAAATGTATACTGTATGTGTGATTGGATATGCTCATTTTAAATCATAAGCAGATGCATGTCATGCCTCTTCAACTCCGAAGGTCCATCTTCCATTGTCTCTGGCCATACATCCAAACCCTGTGTACTTCTCTTAATGCCTGCTTCAATGCGGTATAGATCATGTGAGGACATGTGTTATGCATGTATGGGATGATAGAATGTCCAGTACAGTTGTGCCGCACTCAACCACGTATTAGACCTCATCATCATTATCAGGTGCATCACTGCGGTCTTATACATATGTTCATAGTAAGACTTTGCAGCATTGTATCCAGAGATTTCTGCGTTTGTGCTGAACATTCAAGGCAGTTGTGTTTATGAAGAATATGAGGCATTTTGAATAGAAAGAAGTTTCTTTGACTCTTAAATGATTGTACTGTAGTGTGCTGTGTGATGAAGCTCTTGGTAAATTTGACAAAACTTAAATAGGGAATTGCCCGCATCTTTTCACCATTCATTCCTAAAATATGGGCGTTGAAGAATTTGTGTAAAACCACTCGGTGAAGTCAAAGTGCCCCAGAGTTTCAAGGAAAAATGACGACTACCTTCAGACTGCGATAAAACACAACGCTTAATCATTTCAGCACATTCCGGTTGAGTTTTAGCCTTGAATGCAAGACAGCGTGCTTGTCTGACTGCTCCCACTGAGCTTTCAGAGACCTTAAAAGCCCATTGCCATTAGCAAGGATGAATATAATATTGACATTTTTTAAAGTGTTTTATCTATCATTCATAGTCGGCAATAACAATGATCTGAGAGCAAGCAGATGGATGATTAAAATGTCATAAATGTTATAAAGTTGCTATAACAAGAGCTTGGTAGATCTGTAAAGAGCATGTTCACACGCACTCCAGAATGAGCACAGAGCGGGCGAGATGGGTTGTGCATGGCTCAATGACTGGTTTGGGAACTGGTGAATGACTCTCTCTGTCTGGTCTTCTTTAAAAGAGGTGCCTCCCACTCTGTTCTTATAGGAGGTTAATGGGCTTTGCCAGCCAATCAGGTTGAAGTTCTGCTATTGGAGGGCAATATAACAACATTTTTATTGGAGTATCTATTGCTTTTGCTGCCACTAGCACTCATGGCTAATTGACACGGGGATGAGGAATAGTAATGAGAATTGGCTAGTATTTTTGTGTTTGCTTCCTGGTTTTTCCACATTTTGATGAGCTGCCTTTAAGAAACAAATCTCCAATAAGGTGAGCAAAAGTGCTGACTATCGAATAGGTTGGTAAAACACAACATTGTACAAGAATCTTAAAGGAAGAAAAATCCATTTTTATAATCTGGTTGTGTTCAATAAGACTCTGTTGGACGTTTTCCCTCGGTTGTGTGTGTGTGTGTGTGTGTGTGTGTGTGTGTGTGTGTGTGTGTGTGTGTGTGTGTGTGTGTGTGTGTGTGTGTGTGTGTGTGTGTGTGTGTGTGTGTGTGTGTGTGTGTGTGTGTGTGTGTGTGTGTGTGTGTGTGTGTGTGTGTGTGTGTGTGTGTGCGCACAGTCAGTCAAACCAATAATGTTTTTAAATTGCTGTTATGATTCTGTTACAGGGGTTCTTGTGATCAGTCCTCCCACGATTTGTGTTAGCTCAGTTACAGACATTTTATGTGTTAAGCATCCTTGAATTGTGTCCCTTTATGCATTTAACAAATTAACGTGTCTTGAATATCTCAATATTCAATGGTGATATTGAGTAATATTGGTCTACTTGAAAAGACAGAGGGTGCTATTTGGCACAGGACCAATGTCAATGGCTCTTTATGCAAATGTGTATGCACATGTCCATATGCTCATGTCATTTACCGGATTACGTGTGTGGATGGGTGGGGATTGGCTGTAGGTAAATGTGTGAATTGCGAGTGACAGCCCTGTCTGCTTGTGACATCTTCTGAATAGACTCCTGCCGCGCGTCCCCACATCCCGCCGCGAGTGTGCGCCTGTGTGTTCAGCAGGATGTGTGTCTGTGCGGATAATAAGAATAGAGTGTTTTCCAGCTGTATGAAGCTTGGCTTCCTGTCAGTGCTGTTGCACACGTGAGTGCCGTTGTGAATCAGCGGGCCGTCCGTTTTCAGGGATGCGCTGCGTACAACCTTATTCTCCCTTTTCATGTCAAAATGACTTTTGTTCTGTAACTAGCTTTAGCCATATTCTTAGGTTCAAATGATCCAACATGGTTACAAGACGTCTTGAGCTTGGCACTTGACATCTGTAACCTTAGTAACTGTCAAGGGCTCAAATTTAGTTTTGGGGTCATTATTGATATGAGAGAATGACCGAACAAGTATTTGGTATTTAAGAGGACCTCTGCAGTACAACATGATTCCAAAACAGTTCCATTTATACATGAAGAAAGACAGCAGAATGGATGGCACGCTGGTACCGAATGCAGATATTCCCAAGGGCTAGGTCAGGAGGATTATAATGAGAAGAGAAAAAACAACATCCGTGTGTGCCGGCTTTATGTTTGCCTCTGCTAAGCCATGTGTGACAGGTAATAAATTAGTTTTGTTTCAGATGCACGAAATGATTTGAAAACTGCAGACAGGTTTGCGTATCTTATTACTTTTGCAGGGAACCATACTGTCTGAGATTGTCTAGCTTATCGGATAGAAATATTATATTATAGTCTCTGTTTTAACACCACAGAGTCATGCCAGGAAATGCTTACAAGATTTATATGTGATATTTCTGTTTTATTTCCTGAAGATCCTTGACAGTGTGAGGGCTTTAGGTAAAAGCAATAGGGACTCTAGTTCTTGCTCTTGTTGCCCTTGCATTTAAGGCCCACTTATGTTTTATAATTTTATAGATAACATGAAAGCAAGTCTTGGCATCTATTGATATCTCTGTGTTAATGGAATGTTTTGGGCCAATTAATGTGCTTTAAGCGAAATAGGTCCTTGGCCTTGGTTGAAAAACAACATGAATGTTTTGAGATAAGTTAACTTCTTGTTGACTTGAGCTTGACTATGTATGGTGTTTATGCATATGCTTGGACCTGTTGACATTTTGTGCATTCTGAGTTTCAAAGCCAGAGTTTAATTCACCTTGAAAGCACACACTTGTGGTAAACAACCAAACTATGTTTCTCATTGCCTTTGGTTCCTGCAGGCACAGGTGCGTTTATTCACTAGAACGCAACCATGCTGTCACTGTCTACACAACAGATGCGTTCGATCTTGTGCGTGCCGACAGTTGGATTTGTATATACAATCTGTGCATAGACATGTGCATGCATGAGTTTCTTTTCCTGTGTTCTGTGCATTAGGCTCTGTTGTGTCAGCTAGCTACAGTCCCTCCGCCACCCACTCACATCTATACGTGTTACCATGGAAACATGGGACTTTTTAGCTCCATTATCCCTCTTAATGTCCCCCCCACCACACACACACACACACACACACACACACACACACACACACACACACACACTAACACACTTACAACCACAAATAACAATTGCGGCATGAGCTAGAGGGCACTAGTGAGTCTGAAACTCAAAGTCAATGCAAATAATCCTGCATAACCAAGAACCAGGTCAGTTCATTTAAATGAATGGCAGACTCTGAATGAAGCCAAGATGTTTTCTTTCAAAGTTTTCAATAGCACCATATCATTTTCAACTTACATCTTAAATTTTTACTGGCGTGCTGATAGAAACTACAGCTGTCAAAGAATCTTCTCCAGTGGTGATTTGTTTCCCTGCCATCCTGTTTTCTTCCACCAACACGATAGGGGTTTTCGAGCCCTCATTTCACACTTAAACAAGCAATTTTAATTTGGCTCACCTAACAAGAATGATGGCAACATTAGAATATTGTCAGAGCGATTCCTGTCCACTCCCTTCATTGCAGCGCAACAGGAAAGAACTTCCTCTTATAGTAATATGGAAGGCAAACACGTGTGCCACAGGTAGTTTATTTCCACTTTTCTGTGTCGCTGAGATTTAGCTTGCGGTAAACGGCCGCATGACCCTTGGCGCCTGAGGGGGTGGATTCACTCACGAATAAGACGTGATGTGTTTAAGCATTTAGAACATCAAAACTAAACAGCCTGACCAACTGCAGAGATGAAAAGAAAAAGGGGAATGGATTACAGTGCCTTCATCCTAAACCACAGGAGCCCCTGCTGAAAGCCCTCCCGTGTTTACGCCAAGGGCTCTGACAAACAGACTGAGGAAGGAAGGTAAATAGAAAACATAATAGTGCGCTATCTTCATGTCTTGACTTCTGCCTGCAGATGAGTAGGAGAGGAAAGCTGGCATCGAGCCAGGCACAGAAGGCCTGGCGCAGCTCACTCAATAAGAAAGTTACAGCAAAGTTCAGGAAGTATCCAAGCCTTTGCATTTCCATTCGATTTGTATAAAATGCACGTTGATGAGGCTCATCTGCATGGGCTTTTGTAGTGGCTTGCATCGCTTGAGTAGTGTGTAATCTAGCTGCGGTTGGACAATAGCTCATCTGTGGCCAAGTCTACTACTTGCACACAATGGACGTTGGTATTTTACTGTTCACCCTCATCAAGAAACTTGTGTCATGTTCTTTCTTATTTCTGCATATGGCGTACATGGCAGTTTGCCTCCGGGGTGTGCGCTGTGTGAAATTTTAACAGTATGGATATGTGTGTGCTCATACAAGTATCATTGTCACCAGCACTTGAATGCTGGCATTGAGGGGATCCTAATCCTTTGTCAGTGTGACTAGGGAAACCATAGACCAGAGACATTGATGGGTTTGTGGGACGTATTTGCTTTTGTGTTTGGCACTCAGACGGCTTTATAAAAGTGTCTGGATCGTAAGGCTTTGGATTGGGATGTAAAGTCAAAATGCGGTGAATGCGTGTTGTTTATGGATGACTCATTTTGGAGGAATTACATTCAGTCCTTTCTTAAAGTCATTCTTATCAGTATTTTAATAGCTATGGTTGTCAGAATAATGTGTCATTAGCGTTACTTCTCAAGCCTAAATGTAGAACGAAATCGACTGCGCTCAGCATGATTCTTTAATACACCAGATGTAATTACAGCGATGATGCTAATATAAATACTGTTTAATCTTATATCAGTGTGAGGGTGTTTAATGGCCGTATCAATTTTTGGAAAGAGAAGCAGAGAGAAATCTGCTTGTTTAGCATGTCACTCGTTTGAATTTATCCCCTGTGCAACAGCTTTGCAATGTCAACTCCTTCTTGAAAACTGTCCGTTGGTTTGTTATTAAACTGACTGACCTTGTCACGTCACGTTGTCAACTTTATTATTTGCTGCATCTCGCTACCAAGTAGTAATATGCACAGACTCAATACTTGTTCTTGGCTAGAGGAGTGATTTTAGTCACTTTTTGTTGTGACCTTTTGAAAAACAGTTTCCATCTCTATCCTCTCTCCCTCTCAGCCCTCTCCCTTTGGTCTCACAGTTAATGTTGAACAGTGATTTATCACTTGTGTGAGTCTGTAGGAAAATGGGTTTTCTCCTGGAACAGAGGCAGTGTTGACAGATTCTTTAAAACCTTGCTTTGCAGCCTCCCTGGCAATTAGAATGTGTTTCCAACCCGTTCTTCTGTCTCCAATTGACTTCAATAGGACATTGATTTATTTTAGTCCTTGAATCTGCACACATTACTTCTTCCAGTATTGGATTTAAAAGAAAATGCAACTTGCAGGGTCTTATTCCAGGTTGCGTGTATAAGAGTTCAATGGTCCAATCTTAAATCAGGTCATTGCCAACACGAGGGAGGCGAACTTGAGTAATAGCAAAGACTTGTGTCCACTTTTAATGGAATATTTAATAAAACATTTACTATTTTTCTTTTTGCTGTCAAGCCATAGTCACTATAAGCCAGGAATCTCCAACCATGCTACAACCCTGCAGATTCAACTTACCTTCAGCACACCTGTTTGCAATTCTAAAATGAGCCTGGACACCTTGATGCTCCAGGTGTGTTGATCACAATTGGAACTGAAATATTCTGGAGGAAAGCACTCCAAGAACTGGGTTGGAGCCCGCCGCTAAAGACTGCATTGTTGTTTGTATGACTGGATCTAGAGAATGATTTTGTATGAATGTTGGGTCAACAAAGCCTTTACATAAAAATAAACATTTCCTTTGTGCAATATAGAGGTTTTCTATGGAGAATACACAATCACCAGCAAAATACCAGATGGTGCTGGGATTGTGTGTGTGGAGAATTGGAGGTTAGAAGTTTGATCCCAATCCTTAGATTATTCCACCTCCCCCACCATACAGACATACAAATTAAAATCACAGTTTATTGGTATATAATAATCAGTACAAAGCTAGAGATTATCAGGATTTCATGTCTAAGAAGTTAATCTTGGGTCAAGACCGTTCAACACAATCTCACTGGTTAAAGTTAATGCTTTGCAGAAACATGTAAACCAAGATACTGCAGGTTACTATGCAGGTTATGTCGGGTTAATGTATCTGGTATATAAATATTTTTCATATTACTGAGAGGCCATAAAATAGACAGACTGTTTTGACTGTTGGTTTCTGAGATCATATCAAACTTTACTTTTACATGCTTCCATTATTTGGTTCTAATTTGACTATGGCATTTTGCCTTTGAGCTCAAACAGTTGATTCATATTCATACAAAAAAAAATTCATCTGTGCCTCAGGCCTCTTTGCCATAGTTTATGTAAAAAAGCGTTCATTGATGACAGTGAATCAACTCAAGTCTCCACCCCCAATCAGCCTAGCACACATCATCACTGTATTACTGCCGCTGCTGTGTGGGAAATGAACCTTTATGATCTTTGATTTATTACCTGCATCTCTGCCTCTGAAATGCCCAGGATTGCTTTGAGAAAAGTTTTAGGCGTGGTGGAGGGGAAGGTGTTCGTGATGAGCTATTACTGGCAGATGAAAGCCGCAAGCACCGTTGGGTATTTTCATGTGATGTCATACAGTCTGCATTGCACAACATTATGATTTGTGTGTGATGCATTGAAACTGGAGTTGGCTTTTGTCTTGATTTAAGATGCTGAACAGTGCAATCGTATCCTAGCAAGCATTTGGGCCATAAATAAGACATCCTCAGAGTGGTGACCTCTCATGACTGTCTTTGAAAACTAATCAAGGAGTTACAGGGAAGTTCAAAGAACAGGGAGCGAGAGAGCATAACATAGCAGCAGGATACTAAGAGCATATAAAAGTTTCAGTACGCGGTAACACTGACAGAAGCCGAGGGTGATTTTCAGTTGCTTCCTGTTTCTATGCAGAGGTGAAAAGAGGGGGAGCGTGGAACGTGTTGAGACTGAGAGTAAGGACCTTCAGGTGAAAGACGGAGGACCCGATTTGTCGACAAGCTTTGCATCCCATGTGCAGGGGCGGGTGGGAGTTGAAAGGGGAAGATTGAAAAGCATGAAACAGGAGGGATCAGCAGCAACCCTGTAATACCATATTAAATCAATATCTGGGTCATAATATAATAATGTTACCATTGTATTTGAAGGAAAACTGTGATATCATGTTTTAGTTATTTCTATTGGATCTGGATTGGATTTCAGTGCTTTTTGTGTTTTCATTCATGGCTTAATTTGGGATTTAAGTTTTTGTGCTTTTTAACAATAACATAGAATTGCATGGTCTGGTGTAGGTTTGCTTTCCAGTGTGTTGTCTAAATTAGTGCATCTCAATTTTTCTGTTGTAAGGCTCGCTTTACGTTGGTTGTATTGCTTTTTGGCCCCCTTAATAAAGACTTATCATCTTAAACTTTATTGAATTTACATTTAACTAAAAACATATTCAGTTATACAATGCTGGAAAATCTATTATTTTGGTTGATGGTGTTTTTTTCGGATGTATGATTGCATAAAATTTATGATACATTATTTTTATTTAATAAAATGCAACAAGATCTGTGCCCCTTCTCTGGATCCACCTTGTGGGCCCCCAGGGTTAAATTAATATAATTGTTACCCAGTTCATATCATATTTCCCAATGCAATCACGACCAGGTCATTAAGTTGATGACTATTTTGTGGTCTTCCTGAGATCACTTTAATTGAAGGCCTTGTGTATTCGTAGTAATGATGGACAAATAAGACATTTGTTCATGTAAAAAAATGGAGACTCTTAGTTTAACCTAATATAAAGGATGTGAATGATGAAGATCAGTAGATTTCCTATAGGCTTCTTAATGATATCAATGTATCTGTGGAGTGCAGTGCACACTGAAGACGCAGACAAGTATCTCTGTCTGAGTGAGAAAGTGGAGAAAGTGGTAAAGATGTTTGTTTCTGGTGCCTTTGTGCACATGTGACTAGCTGCTATAGTCTATTTTTGTGTGTAGATCTGTGTAGTGTTTGTGTGTTAAGGAGCCACAGCCTTCTTTTAAGAGGCACGTGCCTCCTCAAGGCAGCAAGTCTGACAAACACATTTTCAACTTGAAGTAAGACCCCAGCTCTTTTGATGATGCGTAGAAGGTGTGAGAGCAGGAAAAAAGTGCAGTTTTATGCAGAAGGAAAGAAAGATTGTGTGTGCGTATGAGAAAGATGGATGGAAAGCGTCTGAATGAGTGTTTGAACCGAGAGGATTAGAGTCTCTCTGATCAGAGTGAAGGAGGAAAAAGAAGTTGCAAAAGCGAGAGAGAGAGAGAGAGAGAGAGAGAGAGAGAGAGAGAGAGAGTAATAAAGAAAGAGGACAGGCAGATGTCAACATGTCTCTCAGATACAGTGGATTTCACTGACCAGCGTTGGGCTCAGTCCATCGCTTTGAAATGGCACAACAGTAGGAGAGCTCTCGTTCTAATGAATTCTGTTAATGAAAGAACAGGTTTCTCATGTGTTTACATCAGATGATCAAATACCAATTGTATGACATAGTTTGACCTTCAATTCAAAATTTAATGTCTAAGTGTTTTTGAATTTTTAGATTTAGACGATTCAGCCAGCAAATTATGCATATCTGTTCATTTCAATTGTATTTATTAGGCCTGTCACATGATTAATTGGGATTAATCGTATTTGGAAGTTTATTTTTACATAAAGTATGTTTTTGCTAATTAATTTTGTATTTATAAACATTCACTGATATGAACAGACATGCATGTATAGTAAGGATATATTTAGGTAAATACATTACAGCAATATATCAAAATATAACCAAAGAACACATGAATGCATGTGTTCTTTATGAATGCAGAAATATGTTAAGAAAGCAGAAGTTGCAGTGATGCTTGCTTTTTCTTAAAATAATGTCAAACATATGTTGATTACATGATTTTAAAAATATACTCACATTAAATTTAAACACATTTTAAGAAGAAGAAATATCATATCCCATATTGAATATCAAATTGTTTAACTAGCTAATTTAATGCTAATTTAGTAATTAAATTGCTATTTACATCCGTATTCTTTCTTGTATATTATATTTTTGATAAATATTTATCTATATCTGTTAATTCATTAAAATGAAAACGCACTGTGCAGAATTATAAATACCATGTCAACACAAGCTTTTTTCTGTAAGCAATTAATAGCGATTAAACATTTGACAGCCCTAATATTTATCTACTTGTCTTGTAGATTTTGGTTGACATTGGGAGTTAATCACATTATCTATAGATTGTCCCCGTTCCATGCCTTCTCTTGAGTATCCGCGTGTCCCATTAGGTTTTTGGTAGGCGGAGCCTTTTCATCCTCTGGGAGTCAGTAGATAATTAAAACCTTTATCTGTGTGAGCTCCATGTGTAAACATGTCTCCTTTTCTTTCCGCCATCCTTCTGTTGCCCTTCCTCTAGACCCACATCAGGGATGAATCCCTCCATCTGTCCACGAAGGGATGAGAAGTGAAGCCTGTACTAATGAAAGTCGAACAGGAGGGTGCGCGGGCAAGCGTCAAAGAGCACGAGATTTTGCGCGTGTACTTGTGACATGTTGTAATCAAAGTTGAATTGCACTGTTGTCAGATAATGCTGTCTGATCAGTGAGGATAAATTTGTGATTGTTGGGATGCCCTTGACCCCCCCCCCCCCCTCACCACCACCAGACACTCACACTTGTTCCAATATGATTGCAAGGTCGAGTGTTTGCAAAGCCTGAAGAGGCTACAGTCAAACACTTCGGGTTCCTTGGAATCTCTTTATTGGTTGGCTGTGCAGTCGAAAGCAGAACCACCAAGTAGCATGTGACCTTCATTTCACTTCATTTGACACTCAAATGTCCTGGGCTTTCACTTGAAATGCAAACAAATATCATGAAAATAGCGACTACCCCTGCCAAAAGTCTTGTTAGCAGCATGATGTTGACTTGCTTTGCCAAGCTTGTGTCCAGTATGAAGTCTGTGGCATGCCAGTTGTTGCACAAAAGTCCATAAATGAACCAGCCAAGCTGGGCATGCCAAAAGGGGCTCATTAAATCCAGACACGGCTATTGATTTAATTATATTGTTTATTAATTGAAGAAGGCTTGAACTTGAATGTTGTTAACCGTCTGATGGGTGTTGAATTAAAATTCATGTCATGATGAAAACCTATGACACGCATTTTTATTTGGCAAAACTAATGTTTGAAAGCCTTTTCTGCCTTTAATTTAAGGTGTTAAGCTAGTTGCCTTATTCTCGAACATTTCACGTGTTGACCACAGCAGTGTAAAATCAATACAGTGGCGTTCTGTTTTTCCCTCATAATTTTTTCAGTGCAGAACTATTTCTAGCTACAGTCCGACATGCCTTGGAGTTAAACGTTTTTCTCAATCTTTTAGTGATTTTTTTCTGTTGGTTGTCTAAAGAAAATGCACCAAGTGAGCCTTCCTCCTTGGCAGCTGAATGCTAGAAAGAGAAAGATATTGAGCAAGAAGCATTAACATCCAATTATTTATCAAGTGAGCACGTGCACAAACACTCAGCCCGAACTCTAAATGTGTTTTTCCTCACATTCCGAGAAATGTGCTTGTGTGTGGTATTAAACGGGAATTCATTAGCAGTCTTTGATATGGCTGCTCAGCATGCTGTCTCTTGTCTGTGTGTGTGTGTTTGAGTGTTGCTAGTAAGCATTCCAAAACCTAGCTGTGTGTATCTCCACTGAATGTTTCAGGCTTAGAGGTCAACCCATGTTTCCTATTCAAGATACTTGGACTTTTGAAATGAAACCAATTGGAAATATTTTAAAGCAACCTATTGGAAGAGTCTGGCACCCTTTTTTCGGATAACCTTACAGACCTGTGGATCATAAAGCCTATTGGTAGATAGCAAGCATTGGCATTGAAACTTGGACTTGACAACCAGCCATTCACAGAAAACTTTCATTTATATGTGTGTGGATTATTTACTATGCTTTGATTGGCTGCTGGAAATAGATGTGTTTTTTATTTTAAGGTTCATATTTTCTGTTTTTATCTCAGCTTTAAAAAACATTCCTTTCCTCCATGTATGTATTTTCTGCTTCACCTCTGGTTTCATTCTTACTTTAAATGTAATCGTAGTTATGGATAGCTGCTCTAGCATTGTGAAGTGCTTATGCGCTTCACTTTTCTATCAGAGAACATTATCCCCCAATGTTCAGATTAAACATTGCTATATTTTCAACCTTTGCCTCCATATACTTCCAATATTCTACAAATTATGACCATTTGCACTCCTATAAAATAATTGGGAGCAGAGGGGGACACTTTGTTAGTATTCATACTCTTAAGTACATTTTTAACTTTGAGTACTGTTTATATGTTTTCACTTCATTTCTAAGCATATATTAAACTATTTTCTTCACCGCATATCATAAATAAATGTCATTTTTTAACTTTATATTTGAAGGTAAAGTTTTCCTCTGTTCCATATCAAAAACACAGATACTTGAAGTAATAAATAGTAAAAGTAAAAGTACTACAGTAGTGTCCACCTCTGTTCGGAAGCATTAGTGCGACCTGTTCTGAAAAGAATGTGCGCTACTGGTTTATGCAGTATGTGTTTACTTTGTGTTGAACAGCAGCGGACTTTCAAGTCCAAGTGAAGCAAATGCAAGTTTATGTTTTTGTAAATACACTCACAACACAAAAAAGTGATAGTGTCTCTCACACATATGTTTAATATAAGCATATAACAACGTGTTTCTTCAGTTTGAACTGTTTCTCTGTATGCTATAATGAGAAATGAGCGTTCAGTCAATAGTGAACCAACTCTTATATTACTCTGCTATGCCTCTGAGTAGGCTAACCCATGCTCCTGTGTTTCTGCTTTCTGTTTCAGTGGCTTAATCATTACTCTGAAGCCCATACCCTTCACTCTGTATAATATCTTAATGTCCGCAACAAAAGCAAAGCTGTGATTTTTCACATCTGCCATGTGCCTCAGCACTTAAGGAAAAGTATACCGTGCTGTTGCTTGCTTGGCTCTGTTTCCAACAATTGACTATCAAGAATAGGACACTTTAAGTATGTGCATTTGAAGTTGTGTGCCAACCACAGAGATGGTCCAAACCCAATTAACTTTAGGAAACCTGTCAAAATTTTACTTTTGGCCTTTAGCAAATCCATTAATTGGCTCTGAGGTCCACCACTGCTCACATTGCAGTCATGGCATATCTGTGAGAGGCTTCTTTATGTGTCAGCAAGGGAAATGGGCTATCTTGATAGATGGGAGAAAATGGGCAAAGCGTGCAAATCCAGCTATGAGATAAGGCACAAGCAGAGTGGTTAGGCCCATCCATGCTTTTAACTCCTGGGGCAAATGTAATATCCCATTGAGAGTGGCATCCATTCATGCCAACTCTTTTCCAGAGTGCCCATTTCAATCTCAGTTGCTGAAAATTTGTCTTCTGTTGCACCAGCATCTTCTTAAATTTAGTTACTGTATATTGCTGTATTAAGTTAAAATGCTTCATAATCGTCTGTTGTTATCTTCTGTACAGGTGCAGAATGTCCCAAACCTCACGAGAAGCCTGAATAGTGATACTGAGAACAGGCAGCGAGCAGTGGACAGAGACACTCTTTCCATAAAGCAACAGGACAATGGCTCCCCAAAACAGGAGATGGAACTTTTTAACTTTTTCATGCTGCATAATCTTGTTGGCTCCCCTCGTGGCTCCCAGGCCCCAACAGCCTTCAGCAGCATCCAGAGTACTTGAGGATTACAATACATTCAGGGCGGAAAACCCAGAATGGACTTTTAACCATCTCGCTGTGGATCGCAGGAACGGGAATGTTTACCTCGGGGCAGTGAATCGCATCTACAAACTTTCAGCTGGGCTGGACGTACAGGTGTCGCATCAGACCGGTCCGGACGAGGATAACCGGAATTGCTACCCGCCCCGTATAGTCCAGCCTTGTAGCGAACCGCTCACGTTGACCAATAATGTCAACAAGATGCTGCTCATGGACTATCGTGAGAACCGGTTACTTGCATGCGGCAGCCTGTACCAGGGTATTTGCAAGCTGCTCCGCCTGGACGATCTCTTTAAACTGGGAGAGCCCTTCCATAAAAAAGAACACTACCTCTCTGGCGCCAACGAGAGCGGCTCCGTCTTTGGGGTCATAGTGTCATATGGCGACGCCTCACCCGATAAGCTTTTTGTTGCTACAGCTGTTGACGGAAGGCCGGAGTACTTCCCAACAATTTCCAGTCGTAAGCTCACCCGTAACTCAGAGGAGGATGGGATGTTCGCCTACGTCTTCCATGATGAATTTGTTGCCTCTATGATTAAGATTCCCTCAGATACTTTCACAGTAGTGCCAGACTTTGACATCTATTATGTCTATGGGTTTAGTAGTGGGAATTTTGTTTATTTTCTCACGTTGCAGCCTGAAATGGGAGGAGGCCCAACGACAGGGTCTTCCGCTGCAGGGCGCGAACAGGTGTATACTTCCAAACTAGTGCGACTTTGCAAGGATGACACAGCGTTCAACTCGTACGTTGAAGTTCCTCTCGGCTGCGTAAAGGATGGAGTTGAGTACCGCCTTCTGCAGGCTGCTTACTTGTCCAAGGCCGGTTCTATCCTGGCACGCTCGCTGGGTGTAGGACCTGACGATGACATTCTTTATGCCTTGTTCTCCAAAGGTCAAAAGAGGAGGCCAAAGGAATCATCTCAGGAGTCTGCTCTCTGTGTTTTTACTTTGAAAGAAATCAATGAGAGAATTAAAGACCGGCTGCAGTCCTGCTATAAAGGAGAGGGGACGCTGGATCTCGCCTGGCTCAAGGTTAAAGACATCTCCTGCAGTAGTGCGGTAAGTGTATTACATAATTTTTCTTAGCATGGGCCATAATTAGTACAATGCTACTCATGATGTGCACTTAATTGACTTATTACTCCAAATGATTGATAACTTTTTTTAAACTTGGCCCTAGTCAAATTCTATACTAGGTCTAGCTTTTAAAATTAGACAGTTTAATTTTTTTTTAACCAATTTTTTAAGCTTTTTTTCGAAGGATAAAAGCTTATAAATCTGGTTGTGCCAACTGGAAGTCTAATACCTCTTGTAGACAATTACAACTGGCTACGTTTATAACAAGACTTGGAATAAAATTTTAAATGTTCAGTTCAGATATTCTTTTGAAGGGAATTGTGTGCTAAATGATTCATGGTTATTTTTATCCATTGAAGGAGATTTTTTATTCAGTAGGTGAAACTTACCATTATATCAACAAGGTTTTGAACAGCATATTTTATTTGATGTTTAATAGTAGCATGACTCGAAATGTTTTAAAGCACTGACTACATAATAAATACCATTTTACTCTCTGATCCATCTTGACTGGTGTGATGTAATCAGTTTTCTAGCATTACCCCATAATAGGATTAAATGTAGGATAGTTATCGTTAGAGTTAATTTTTGTTTCAGACACGCTATAGAAATACATCATTGCCTTTAATTTAAAATGCCAGAGAAGAACTAAAGATTACCACACAAATACTATGGTAAGCTATGAAAACGGTTGTCAGTGGTGTGCAATAACTGTTATTATAATTCATCAAAATATCTACACCCTAACCCCATGGCAACTTATAGTTTTCCCAAAATTGAAAATCATTTGCTCAACTGTTCATTTTGCCCTGTTGTCATTTCAACCCTGAAATACTTTTTTTCTCCTGCACAACACAAAGTAAATTCTTAAGAATGGAACTCATTCACTTGCAATGGTCGATGACAGAATGATAAGAGAATTAAAATGTTTCATTACTCAAAGAAGGCAGGTAAATGACCATTGTCGTATGAACATGTTGTTTGCACCCTGGGACACCATGTGAAAAGATAAAGTCTATGATTGTATAAAATATTATACATTTTAGTATATAATCATTCTATAATTTTGCATTTCATAGTGACGCTGTGAAAGTTTCTGAATCCCTGAGTCTGCCGTACTAAGTTGGTTAAAGTGTTATCGTCTGTTCAGAATGTGGCATAGACCTCCACGCACACACCTACGTAAAGGCACTCATAAGAATAAATGGGAAGCAGATTGCCTGAGAGCACTCCTCGATAGGTGTATGGGTGGAGAGAGGAGGAAAGGGAGTTATGTTGAGGAATGATGCCTTTTCTGCGTGCGCTGCAGTATGGCTACTGCAGCATAAATTAAAGAGCGAGCGCCTCGGCTAGGGGAGAGAGAGATGGATGGTCTGCGTCTCCTCCTCCAGTAACTATGGCTACTAGCTCCTCATTTAAAAGCAATGCAAGTGTTTGATTGGAAAGAGGAAGAGACAAGTAAGCTCAAAGCCATTATATCTGAGACTGATAAATGCTCCGCTGTCGTGTAAATGATCTTCTTTGGAAGACGTTTGCTCACTGACATGCTCGTAGACACAGACATGGAGACTTTAAGTCCAACATATGTCATATAACAGAATCTAATGCATTGTAAATACCAATTTGATATTGTACGAATTTGATTCCTACTCATGATTCCAAAAACTCGCCGCACATCACAAATGCACGCACCTATACAAACAGTAATGTTAAAGCCTTCTCACTGCAGGGGAGAATGACATCTCTCTCATGCACTCCTGCGACTGAAGTTAAACGCTTTGGATGTTCAACAGGCCCGCGATGACAATATGAAAAGAAGGGAATGACAGGAGCGTGAACGGCGCTTGCACTCTGCATGCAGGAGACGGATGCGTTACTAATATCCCTCGCATGATTTTACAAGAATCGCTGTTGTTGGTCTCGGATGGGTTTGCGTTTTAAATAAAACATGAAAATCTGCCTCTGCATGCGAATGTTGACGGAGAGCTCGGCTCGCGTCTTCTAGGGCAGTACACACATACAGGCTTCAGAGCGATAGAGAGTAATGGGCTTATGAGGGTGTTAGCTCAGGGAATGGTAAAAAACCCAACAGTAACTTTGTAGCTTTTTGACTTCCTGATATGAAAGTCTAATTAAGTGAGCAGAGAAGCACTGCGAGATCAAGAAAACCCCTCTTCATGAATGCGTAGATAACAGTCTCTCAATATTCAGCTCTCTCTGCTAACGCTGCATCAACATGACACGAAAGGGATGCAGGTGGGGTAAAGATATGAAAGTGATGTATATCTTAATATCCTCGCGGTGCCCTCTGCGGATATGATAAGGATATTATACTGTGAAATATCGTGGTGTAAAGTATAAGCCTGGCTCGTAAGAGATATGTCTGTAGTGCTGTCCAAAATACAGGGGTTCGCTCGCAGTCATGTTCATACATCACAGGCGGACAGATGACACGGATGAATAGCTTTATGATTATTATACATGCGTATTGGAAATAACAATATAGAAAGAAATATGAAGGGAAGCGTATCAAGGCCTGGTGTGGGAACATTTAACAAAAAATCTGTGTAATGCTCCCATACATAAAGCGCTTCTGTTTTATAGCTCCATAGTTTTTTACTATAGTATGCTGTCAATACTGTTACAGGAATAGTTTACCAACATATAAAAATGTATTCACTGATTACTCATCTTTGAGTTTTAAATCTGTATACGTTTCTTTGTTTTGACGGACACAGAGAAATATATTTCGAAGAATGTAGGATAACAAAAAGTTCCGGTGTAATTTTGACTACATTTGTTATTGTCCCTACAAAGGTATTCAACGAGGTCTAAGAACTGTTTTGTTGCAAGCATTCATCCAAATATCTTTCTTTGTGTTCAACTAAACAAAGAACTGTTAACATGTTTTAAACAACTAGAGATTCATTTTTGACAAATTAGGATGAACCATCCCTTTAAGTTATACAGAAGGAATGAACTAGTATTTGAGAAAGTAGTATTTCTTTTCAAAAGTGTATGCACATCATTTGAACTCAAAATAGATATCTGTTTTTCCCATATTACTCAAGACACCTGAATTCGCTTCTATTCTGAACCTTTTGAACCTAAAGCCCATCCATTTCAGCTCTTTGTCATTTTTAATGGCAGTTTCTGTCAGAATACCAGTTATTGTCACTATGGTTACCACTGTAAATTATCGTAAGGGTTGATTTGAAGTGACAGGCGAGATGTATTTGTAGAGGAAGCAGTGGTACTCTAAATGCTTCGCTCACTCTTTCAAGCTCTCCGTCAGCCTTTCCTCTCATGCCTTGTGTTTTTTTTCCAATTAACGAACAGATGAGCGACCCTACTGCTCATTAGGGCAGTTAGACCGCACGAAAGGGCCACTGGTAATGTCAGATGTGAAGTGCACGCACGCACGCACGCACGCACGCACGCACACACACACACACACACACACACACACACTCTCAAAAGAAGGGGGTGTGCATTTCATTGTGCGTGTGACAGACTAGTCTTCAACAGTTCATTAAAACAGACTTAAATTAAGCCAGTCTAGGTTACAATTATAAAGTCGTGTCTCACGCATCATACAAAGTTGATGCTGTCACCATCTTTAGAAAGAGATTGTGTTTTTGTAACATGCACTTTTTCATTAAAAGTTAGCCCTTAATTGAATATTAATTAAATACACCCTCAAAAATTTTTTTATGTGGTTTTGTAAATACAAAATAAAATATATATATATTAATTTATATTAACTTAATAAATCTTTCAAAAACCCTACCTAGATTATCTCAGTGGAAAATGAAATCTAAATAAAATAAATTTTTTTCATGTTAAACACAGTGATTAATAAATGTATTTAATTTTTCCCTTGCTTATTTTTAAATGGGGCGTGATGAAATAATTGCACCTTATTGAGTTAGTTTAAGTTTATTTTTTTATTAATTATTTTATGATTTTTAAATTGGACCTGATGAAAAAATAAAATATTTTTTATTTATTGTATTTCTATAAAAAATGTTTTTTTAATTTTTTAACCAGGGTCTTATGCAAAAAGTGCACCCTATTTATTTACTTATATTTATTGTGTGTTTTTATTAAATATTTTTAATATATTAAATATAGTTATGCAATACAAAACATACTGTAATATTTATTTTTATTTATATTTCTGGATTATATGGTTTTACTAAATATTAAAAATATGTATACAAATATTGAAATACAAATATTGTCCCTGTCCATTCATTTTTTTATTTAATTAAACAATTGATTTTATATTAATTGTTGTTTATTTAATCATTTAACCTTTTTTAAAGCTGGCCCATGTTCTTTTAATGCAGAGTCCAGGGTTCGATATGCCATGCTCGCAGCTTCACTCCCACAGGGTTACAACTGGCAGCTGTGCGCTGCTATTTAAAGATCAGACACACGAAGGGGAAATCCAAATGCAGAAGCAGAGATCTGAAGCCCACTCAGAACTACTGTAGCTTCAGTTCAGCCAAACATCTCTTAGACTTCCCAAGTGCCTATGGGCCCAGACAGATGAGCGTTTAAACCTGCACAACCAAAGACAGTCTTAGGTTTGTTTATCTTGTGTATAGGATTGATCTCTGAGCAGGGGCTTTTAAGAGGAACAAGCTGTCCATATTGTAAATTTTTTTGTTGTTAGTAAGTTTTGCTCATGGGAAAATTTGAAAACTATTTCTATTTTTAATGAACATTTAATTTGAGTTCACTCAGAAATATATTAAGTCATCTCTTACTCATACTCATATTGTGAAAACCTTTATGAATTTAGAAGAATGCGGTGTTTGGTTTTAGATTTGTGTCCATACAATAAAAGTAAATGAAATTGTAGTCCAATTACCAACATTTTTCAAAATATCTTTGATGGTCTTGTGCAGAAGAAAAAAAGTAATACAGGTTTGAGGTAAGTAAATGATTAATAAATCATTAAATGATTATTATTTTTGGTGTTAACAATCACTTTAAGATGTAACGATTAGTCGTTTAGGTTACCATTTTTAAGCAACTTTAAAATGAGGTTTACAAAAGAGGTATTTACTACTAGAGGGAACAAGTCTTAGTTAGAAAAACACAAATACAAGTCAAGTGCCAAAGAAAGTGCTGTTTTAGTGTAAGTTTTTTTTAATGTCTCCAGTTGGGCAGAATCTAATTTTAATGCATTCTTTTAAATAATATGCTATAAACAGCATAAGGGAAGGCTTGGTATCCATCCATAGATCAGTCTGACATCTGACCTTTTTAAAAAAAATCTGCTTGCACCCCATGGTCCCTGTGTCAGCAGGAATAAAGTGTAAGAATGAGTTTGGTACTGTAAATGTCTTCTGGAGTCATGTAAATAAGAGCACCCCCTTCAATAATAGTGTGTTTTTTCCTTCATTTACATTTTCCTCAACCCACCTCCCCTATTGAAGGGTAAAAGATAAGAACGTTTTTAATGAAAACGGGGTCTCTCATTATTATTCATTACCAGCTCAATTATAAGTCATTAAAATCAAGCTATGGGCTGTTCTCTAACAGCTGTCAGTCTTTCTGCATACTCATTACGTTATTATTGCTAAATGATTAGTGATTTTCACCCTCCCAGACACATCAGGTTTTTGTATACCACAGACTTAGCTGTCAGCTTTACTTTTTTAGATGACTAAATACTGCAGTGGGTATCCACCAGTACTGGATTTTTTTTAAATCCCAGCCAAGTTTTACTCTGGTCAAGATTTAAAGGGGAAGCACTTTATGAGATGGTGTGACATGGTTTTAATCAGTCGTCTGCAGTGTGAGCACTGCATTTCCATTCATTAAAGTCGATCTCCAGGTTTATTGGCCTCGGTAATTACATCTCCCATCGTAACTACTGCAGCAAAGGTCATAATCCATCATAAGATCGTTATCTCCTAATCAAACTAAACTCACTTTACATGTAGATGTGAAAAGGTTACGCGATCAGGCAGTTATCGGGTGGTGACGGTTTCCTGAACTATATAAGCATGTGTGGGTTTACGCGCATGCAAGAAGATCTTTGTTGACAAACGTGAGCTTGCTTAGACAAGTGCTCGCTCGCAAACGCATTCAGACGACGAGCTGTTTTGGTGCTGTTTTGCTTCTGACAGTTGAGATCATGCAAAATCAAGATTTGCATCTGAAACCCGGCAGCTTTACCTTCCTTAAATATTTCACGCATGCAAAAACAAATAAACAATATTTTGCAGACACACGCACACTTTCGCATTACCTCAGATGCTTGGTTAAGCACGTGCGAATCCGCACCTCAAGTGTCATTTTGTCACAAATACTGACATTTTGCATTAAACCGTGATGTGTGCGATGACATCACTGACAGCAACTGCGTGTTTCTCAGCTTTAGTTAGCCAAATCAGAAGAATGACCCGTTCGGCCTGGCGGTTGATTCTTAACGTTTGTGTTTAAAGAGACTGGAGGAGGCATACAACAGATGTAAGAAGGCTTCATGACACACCTGCCTTTTAGATACAATCACAGGTCTTTGAAAATCCTGTCCTATGGCAGTGTTTAGATGTTGGATTTTAACTGTATAAGTTATCCGGGGAAGGCCAGGGTAAGGGATTTAAGGATGTGATTTAGATCACTAACACTCATTTTGATATCCGGCAGCGACTTTGAAGTTAGACGTGCTGATGTTGCACGGAAAAGGCAAACGTCGGGTTAAGACACGCAACGATGTGATTTCAAAAAGAGGTCTCTGCTATGAAAGCATAGCTTTCCGATTTTCTTTCTTACTGCAAGATCTCACAGTCATTAAGTCATTAAATGTCATTACACACAGTCAGTTGTACGATACTAGTCAATCTGTCTTAGTGGATCTCTGGGTAGTGTCAACGCTGAGGCCACGTCAGAATAGAAACAAAGATTAGTATTGAAGATTTCTTTAATTTAAGAAGCAGTGTGAAAACAAGTGTAAGCGACTGAGAGAGAGTGTGTGAAGGAGACAGACAGACTGAAAAGGGAAAAGACATATTGAGTGTTATTATACAGAGGAGTTGCAGTTTTCTTCCTCTTGATCATTCAATGGGGGTTCAAGTTGGATAATTAATCACAGTTCAATACAATGTTCATTTTGTCTGACAGCGATACGATATTTGACGATACCTTCAACTTATCAGTGATACAATACAATTTTATTAATTTGTGTATATTTGATTTCACATTGTTAACTTGAAAATTTAATAACTTAAAGTTGGTATCTTTAAGGTGACGTCAAAACGAAAATTTAATACATTTAATTATAATGAATGTAATTAACCAAATGAAAGGAAATTAGCTTACCTTGGCAGAAAATGTGTAGAAAAATGTTGTGTAATGGATAAGGACGTATACAATGCCAAATTAAAGGTTCCTTAAATCCATATTTTCCCTTTTGCTTCAATGCATTGTATCATTAGAAATGTAATTGAGGAAACAAACCGAATCATCCCTATCATTTATCAAAAAGCCATGAGGGGACACGTGATCCATCAGACTCAAAACAAAAAGACTCCAAAATGTATGCAAAAGTCACACATTTACAACAAATTCTAGAGAAATTCAAATTTCAAAGGCGTTACTTTCTATTCCACAAAAATGCATAATCATCACTAGATTACTTTAGGTTTGTTTAAACATTGTTAGATAATATGTTTGCTAAATTTTGAATCTGGATCCCTGCCATTCAAAAAAACAACACCATTAAACTGCTTTGTTTTGTATATGTTTATAGAACAAAGTGTAAACAGGTATTTTGTTCTCATGTGCTGGCCTTTAAAAATAGATTTTAGTGCATTTTGCCTAAGGCCGCATCCGCCGAAACAAAACAAACGTCAAACAAACAAACAACTGGTGAAATGCTGGAGAGTTGTGAGCGCGTGAGGATCGGCTTGCTCCGAGCTGATTGAGTGTTGATATAATTACGTCGAACATGGAGCTGAGATTTGTGGGTAATAATGTCTTTGTTGCTAACAACAATCCCTGCGTGAGATATTACTTGAGCATGAAAAGGAAAGACTCTGAAAGGCTAATTATATGACTGCGCAGAATTAGCTCTTGAAGAGCCGATTCATCATCTCAATGATGTACACTTGCCGCACTGATCAGGGTTTATTTGCATAAACTGAGCGTTTTGATCAAACTGTGATCTATTAATAAGGTTCTTTTCACCCTTACAGCTGACTGTGAGGAATACAAATATTTGTGTGTGTTCTTGAATGTCTTTCTGTCATTAACGACTGTTGCTTGTCAAAGTTGATGATATGCCCATATTAAAAACGTGACATAAAAAGTCTCTTAGGACTTCATTCTCGAAGGACGAAATCACAGTAAAGGTTATCCAGGGTCTAAGTGGCTTAAAAAACACTTTGTAATGTAGTCAGGATCGTAGTACTGTAGTTCTTGGCCTATTGTTCCGGATCCCTTTACTTCCCGGCCCTAAGGTTCTCTGGGTTTGTCCCTTAGAATGGACAAAAGCATCTGATTTCACTTGTTGTGTCCTTGTAAACGGACACAGAGATGCCCGCTCAGGGAAAGAGAGCCGCCTTTGTGTTGCAGGAGCTAGCCGGGCAGCGAGCGGTCCGAGTGACCTGATTCCGCTTCCGCTTTAAGTCGCTCTCGTCTAACCATTCCCTCCTCCTCTTTTACACCTTCAGACGCGCAGCGTGAAATTGCCAATAATGCAGCAGCTTGTTCACATGCCATGCGCCAGCAGCGAGCAAGAGAGTCGGAGATGCAAGGGAAGAATAAAGGTGAAGAAAAAATGCAGAAAGTTGGAAAGATTGATGGGTTCGGGGCGACAGGGAGGGCGGATCGTCGGAAGATGCCGTTTACGTTGGGATGGGGTTGAATAGACAGAGAGGAAATGTCATGTTTATGTGGTTAGGTAATGAAAACTTGTCTGCTTCCAGAAAGGTTGACAGACAGGAAGCCTATTTCATTAGATTGCAGCACATTGGATCTGATTGGCATGTCGTTCACCTCGCCAGAAGTAACGTGGCATATGCCAATGAGGAAACGAGAAGACACGTGCTCTGTCACCAAAATCCCCCTCCCCAATGCGAGTCACTGGCATATGCGCTCTGCCATGTGAGGCCTGGGCCTTCTGATAAAATATTGGCAGTGCCAAAAGGCATTAGTCTTTGTCACCGATATGACTGTGTCACAGGATATGACTGTCATTGTGTTTATTCTTAGCTAAACTACCTTTAGACACAGTTTGGAAGCAATGTGGCGAGGATATCTCGAAGGGTATTGTAGTCTGATTGAATAGTATTACAAAATTTAAGATTCAGTGTAACACCTGACCATCAATCGATGAAATCAAGAAAGAATGAATACAAGTAAATTTTTTTGATTAAAATGATCGATTAATCAATAAATCAAGTTTCATATTATTTTATATGCAGATTTACACTTTTGTTTTAGTTAAATAATAATTCACTATTATTCGACAATTATTTGTTATATCTTATCAAATAATCTGTCATCAATTAAATGACAACACAATTCTGGTATGTTTTACTACCACCATTACAAGTGATTTAAATAATATCCTTTGCACAATATATATAGCTGTTTTTTGAATCTGTATAATGTTAATCCCAGAGGTGGCTGTAATTCTTTCTGCCAGTACTGTGAGCTCTGCCTTGTAGGAATTTTACACGTTTTGACCCGTGTAAGCAAGATAAAGGCTGCTGTAGGGTGCGATTGTGGCTGAGTGTAATTTTTATTTGCCTGCGTAAGCAGGTGCGCATGTAGAAGCAGGTTGCTGCTGTATCAACAACCCGTGATGATTCATGGCCCCCAATATGGACAGGAGACATCTGCGGAAAGACTAGCGCTGCAGAAAACAGATCTTTCATGTTGCTGCGGTTTTCTAACAAGAGCCCCATGCTAGAAACGACGACCATTAGTCTGCCTTCGCATAGCCCAGCCGTGCCGCACGCAGGCATCGAGCTGACAGCCGAACATTTCTAAAGGTCAGACATCCACAGAGAGAAGAAAGAACATACAACTTTTAACATTTCCCTATTCTCTTCCTCTCCCTCGCCATCTCGCCTTTATTTCTCTATTTATTTCTCATTCCGAGAGGTATCGAGTGCCCCGAGAATTGAGTACGGTGTTCTGCATCGATTCGCCCCGATTACTCACAAACCGCCATTTTAGAGAGACAGCCCTTATATTCCATTTGCTTAATGAAGGGTATTGTATCTCCTGACCTCTGACAAATAGACATTTGCTATATTGCATGTAAAGTGCTGTCCGCTCGTGACAACCGGTCACTTGATTGATCACGTCTCTCAGCGAGGTCGGTCCGATGCGCCCCTGCGGGGAATAAAATCACTCTGGATTGGTGTCTTGGCCCACAATGGCTTTTCAAAAGATGATGGAATATGAAGACAGACATCATTACCCAGGGTCTATTGTTATTGAGATAAACATAACCCTCGGATGTAATTGAAGTCTCATCAGGGGAGTATGTACATTATTGCAGTGAATATATAAAGAGTCTGTCGTGATTGATGATGCACACCCAGATGCTTCCTTTCACGACCTGGGCATGGTTGAGTATTGCCCTTTACCCACATTGTCACGAGGGACAGAGCTGCAGCTCAGTGCTTCGGGGTAAATTACAGTTTGAACCATCTCATGTTTCACAATCTTGGAGAGAAAATGTGCCATTAAAACTTGAAATATTAATGATAATTTGGGTGGGGACACCTGTTAAGCATTTGCTCACTGACGGACAGCTGTAGGCAAACAAATTGGAACTTTTAAAGCCTCTGACATCATTTAGCTTTATCCAAGATACATTAGGACAAACGCAATATTGTGTCCATATTCTGTGAGGTCAACATTGAATAACATTAAAAAGCCATTAAAGTACTGTAATTTGATGCATTTGTAGGATATTACATTTAATGCAATGTTTTATCATGCTTAAATCATAAGACCTACAATGTGCATTTATATATTTAGATGTATAATATTGAATATTTAATATAATAAATACAATTTTAATTTTGATTGATGTTTGCATGTAACATTTCAAAAATGTGCATTTATTTATTTTGATTATATTATTTTAATGTTAGAAATTATAATATAAATATTGATTTACTTATTTTTTGCATTATTAATTTCCTAAAACATTTTGGTGCATTTATTCTTTTTTTTACATTTAAAGAAATTTATTATTAAAAAATATTTTTATAGAAATATAAAAAGCACTTAACTGATTCCTAATTCTTAATTTATTATTACATTTTATTAGTGCCCGATCACTAATGATTGAATTAAAATCCTTTAGGATATCATATCTGTTATGGTTTCATGCCCCATGAGTCAAATCCCCGGCCATCATTAATCACGCTTTCCATTTGTTTGACACTTATCCAGACGACTTGCAGAGCAGTTTCAGCGAATGTGTTGTTTCTTTACATCCGAGTAAAATATTAAAAGCATTAGGAAGTGATTATTTGTTTATCACAAGCTCTACATCACTTCATTGTGGCTGACAATCGCAACTGTTCCCACAATATGTTATGTGTCATAAAGTCACACCGCATCACCTGATATGCCACATTAAAAGACGCTCTTCACCTGAAATGATAAATATACCCAGTCTTACATCAGATAATCTCAGCAACCCTATTTTAATACGGCTGAATAGATGCTAAATGATGACAGTGATGTATGTGGTGTGAAGCTGCCTCCTTCGAAAGATACGACACACATGCATTTTCTGACTTTTTCCACTTCTTTTTGTCAACAACAGCTGTTTCCCATGTTTGAATTTTATTTAAATTTATTGTTTCTTTTTAACCAGGATATATTAAATATTAAACATTCATTGTTTTTTAATTGTTTAGCTTCTCACCATCGATGACAACTTCTGTGGTCTGGATATGAACGCCCCGCTCGGCGTCTCTGAGATGGTACGTGGAATTCCTCTATTCTCGGAGTCCAATGACAAGATGACATCCGTTATTGCCTACGTGTACAAGAACCACTCGCTGGCTTTCGTGGGCACAAAAGGTGGCCGTCTGAAAAAGGTAAGACCCCCCTTTCTTGAAATGGCAACCCATCCTTTGTTCTTGTTTTTGGAAGTGGTCCATTGATCGATACTTTGTTGTAACCTTTTATAACACATCCGAGATCCAGAAAGTGATGAGTGGTAATTGCTGACAAAAGGGATTGGTGTAATGGCAGCATGACACATGAAAAGATCATAAGGGGTTTGCTGTAACTCGCCCTATATGAGGTGTGTTTTGTTACCCGGGTCATGGTATCCGAGGTATTCCAAGAAGGATGGTCTGTAAACGCGGGCCGAGAGGACCGTGGGAATGCCTGCGCAGGCAGGGGCTGTCAGGGGTAATTGGATGATGCGGTGCAAAGGCTTTCGGCCTGGTACCCTCTACTCTGACTGAGCCTCTGTGGAGCCGTGTCTGAAACGAATCCGAGGGCCAACCAGACACAGCACAGAGCAGAAAATAACATTAGAAAAAGAGAGAGATCAGTAGAAAGGAGCGGAAGACGGACAGAGAGGAAGAGAAATTGACAGTATCATTTTTCTCAAGTGTTAACCCTCAGGGGTATTGACGGTACAGGCGGACGAATCTTTGCCAAAAGGCAGAGTTCCAATTTTGACGCGTTTGTGTTATTGTGGTACTTGTTTGTGCTGTGGACTTTGCTGTGGATGAGAATCAATCAAATAATCCTTAAAATTCATTCCTGTAGACATGCGAAAATACATCTCCGAAAATTATTAAAACATACTTTCTGCTTTTGATTTACGAAAAATACAGACAGCAAATTGAACATACAAATAAACATTCAAGGCCAAACAAACCAAAGGTGAACAGGACAAAATAGTGATGTTCTCGTTCGGCCAGAGGGATGAACCAAAAACTCAAACACAAACCTTTTAGTTTCAATTTAAGTGATTGCGGATCTCTTTGAAAAAACCAGCAGATGATGTAACTTGCTGTTAGACCAACCAGTCATTATTCAATAAAAACAAGTTTATTACCTTTTCTAATGGATTGTGAATTATAGACTGCCATCACGTCACACTCCTGAATTGTTTACTAGCTGATGACGAACTCTGTAGAGTAAATATCCTCCATGACCATGTTTATGCTATAAATTATGTGCATCGATTATTTCTCATCTCTCTACATTCAAACCTGTCTTAATGTACTTTTAGGATTACTTAGGTGAACTTAAAAGCCTAATTCCCACCAGGTATTTATTTTAAATTTAAAGCAGGATAATCCAGAGTTTACAGGCTTTTATAGTTGCGACTGCAGTCCTCCGTTTGATTGATTTCGAGCGAATCGCAACGGCAGAATGTTCTGCCTCTCATTGCGTTAAAAGACAGAGCCTAGCCTAACCCAAAAGAGAGGTAGTAAACAACTTCTTAACCCTCCAGAGAAAATTACACAGATACATTTTTATGCCCACGCACACATAAGCACAAAATACAAAATGCCATGTTTGTGACAGAAGCCGCTCAGAAGCCTGGCGCTGTGACGAACCTCGGTACCAGATGTGGTTCGGGGACTTTGAAACCTCTTTATCACCTCCTCCTTTATCTTTCTGCCTCCATCTATCTGTTCATCCATCCCTCTTTCACTCAATCCAGCTGTCGCTCTTTTCTGTATTCCCTTGTTGTTATAGGTTTTAGGCAAGGCGTAATTTTTTTGGACTTTCAGGATGTCGCACTCTGGTAATGGGACAGTTGTATTTATAATCAATTGTAAATGGGGCCAGATAACCGGGTAACTTTGTGAGTTTGAGGCATATCTATTTAAAAAAATTTATGATTTGTACTTGATAATTTTTATAAAAAAAATATGCACATGCATCTTTGACAAACCTCTCCAGCACCTTTAATTCTTCTGGCATCGACTTTGTCCTTCAAACACCCCTGATGATGCCTTTTTACGTGTATTAAATAGGCCATATGGCCAAGGCCCCAATCCTTTCCTTTGGCCGGTCTCTACGTCAAAAACAGTGAAATTAAACCTATTAATTGCGGTCAGCGGATCAGTTTCAAGCCAGCACGGAAGGCGACGGGCTCCTAATCCCTTTAGCTCTAGGCATTCTGTGAGGCAGCGAATTCAAATACTGGCAGGGTCGAATGAGCCCACCCAAACCCCCCGTCGAGGTGATAATGCATCCAGTAGGCCTGCCGTCCGCTGAGGGAATCTCATGCACTCACTCAATACAATGAGCAACTAACCTTGAGTCAAACCTGGCACGAGAAAACCGACCGTGAGGCAGAAAGAGGAAAGCAGGCTTCCTGGTACCAGGGGTGGACGTGTGCAAGTGTTATCTGATGCGCATTTAGCCATGAGGTATGCGCTGAAGTGAATTCTAAAACAGCATTAAAGAGATGCGCAGTTCAAAGGGCACTGTAAAATTGTTCGGAGGAGACGGGTTGTTTCAGCGTAAAGACTCAGATTGCAGGTTGTCGAAGGTGATGGCTGGTGGAGAAAGCTTCCATTTGTCTGTGAATGGGTAAAAGGTCACGTTATCCTTCAGGCGCTGCTCACCGCGTGCACGCCTCCCTCTTTATTATTGTTCTTTGGCTTTGTGCTTTTAAAATTTGGGCATGTGTGCATGTAGGGATGGTCATTGTGGTTGACCAGTTATTATCTCATGCAAAGATACACGAAACCAGTTTTACTTTTCAACATTATAGGTGCTTCAGTCCGTGGGGTTCTCAACTTTCACATGGTCCATTTGATAAAAATTGAGTTAGATGTATGATGAGTATGTCTGTGCTAAATAGACTCCCCCACCACGGCCACTCGTTTGGAATTCTGCCCCTTTAGAAAGTTCCTAGTTACTGCCCATGCACCAATCAGAGAGTTTGGAGGAGCATGAATATAAGCGTGTAGTACTCAGGAGAAGTAGTACTCAAGGAGTACCCAAGAATAATATAGGTGTGTCAAAAACGGTGTGTGATATACTTACCCTTTAAATGCTTCTAAATTATAATTATTTTTACAGGTATGTGTCAAACCCACATGTGTCCGCCCTCACCACAGATGCAGATTATTGAAATGATGTGAAGGAGACAGCGCCAATGGAGCAAGGGATTAAGTGTTGAAATTTAATGATGCAATATGCTGCAGGATAGCGTTCTGATGGAGGGGAATTGCGTGTTAGCGGTGCACACATTTTTTGTATGAGTTCAGCAGTTGTGTCTGTCGGGGTGTGTGTGTCCTTGTATCCAACAGTTTTATCACTCTCTCTGCAGCTGCTTATGCCAAACCCCAGAGGAAAACACTGCAGTTTTAACTGGGGCCATTCTACTCGAAAACAGAACGGCCCTATAGAGAGAGACAGTGCGAGAGTACACAAACTCATTTGTAAGAAACACTTCCGTATGTCCTGAATACGTCAGTAATGACAGTGAAACGTAGGCCTCTTCCTGTGCTTATTAATCTATGGGAGCGTTGCCATGGCAGCATGTCGGCTCATGCTTTCTGTGTGTCGTGAAATGTTGTAGCTTTACGAAAAGCTTACAACGTTACAACGCATGTTTATCATTCTGATGCAGTTTGCCATTACGCTTTTTAGTGATGCTTCTCCTCTCTTCAGTTTTAATGACTTGTTTGTGCTGTTTTTGTGGCGAGTTTAGCTACAGTCGGTCTGTTCTGAGGCAGAGCTGGAAGCCTTTTCCACGGTTGTTTTGTGGGTAAAGTCTGCAAACGGAAAATGAGAAGTGAGGCGCAATAATGACCCGGGAGCGGTCTGAGATCCACGCCGCCGACAACACGCCAGGCCTGTTAGATCATACGAACACCCACACACGAAAGCCTTATTATTCTACCTTAGAAAAAGAGAAAGAGACCAAGAAAAGAAATAGAGAGATGAAAAGAGTGTGACAGTGTAGTTGTTGCATTGTGTAAAACAAAACAGTTTATGGAGGTGTTCACACCGACAGTGTGCACCAGTGAGTGTAACTTAAAGGACGGGAATGCATATTCCAATTATATTCTGTTCAATACCATTCAAATGTATTTCTATTGTGCTTTCCAGAAGATCACTTAAATGCTTTGGTTTATATGAAAAGTGCAAACATATCGAGTTAAAAATATCACCACAACGTCATGCATATGATATTGGTTTATTTTTAGACGAGCTCTGTTTGGTCTGCCTCCCTTTCATAGTGTATAATTGATAAAGCCACTTTGAGCAGGGTGACAATACACATGGCATCCGTTAAACCACCGATTACATAATGCTGATGAAAGAGTGCGGTGTTTTTGTTACTGTGTTTTCTATTATGTTCTATATTTTCTTCTGTCTTATGTTCCATAAGTTCTTTTGAAAGAAAATCTGCATATTTGCTCATCGGCTAATATTAAAGCTTTAAATTTCCTAAAAAAATACTGGTGACTACAAATATGTATTTGTAAAATAAATACTATTTTTAATTGAATAAACATAAAAAATTAGTCTTTTAGTTTTAATAAGCCATACAACTTCCCATTTCCGACATTCTTGTAGGTTTTCTTAAGGAAGTGACAAGCTGACAGAGATACCAAAGGAGTGAATAAGAAGAAAAAGAGGGATAAAGAATATTCCCAAGTAAGCTCATTCATGAGGGTGGTTATTCATCCCAAGGTGAAGTGAATGCCAGAGCTCTGTAATCATACGGCAGTGATGGAGAATACGGGCACAGCTCTTTCATTCAGCCTAGTTGAGGCTATGCAAGGCTTAGATTACCTTGTCTATTTTAGCGGTACTCTATGGTGTCTGGCAGCGCTGAAAAGGGTTATTCTTTATGTATGTGTGAATAACATGCATTGTGTGATCATCTTTGACTGTATATGTTCCTTCAGTCCTCTAAATATACCACAGACTAAGTAATTTGCCATGCTGCCAACATCCATTATGAAACCTTATAGGCAACATATTTAAACACTTAATTTAATTATAAAATGATATTACACTCCAGGTTTGGGAGCTTAATCAGTTTTGGCATGGACCACTCAATAGAGTCGAAAAACAGTCATATATAGACCCGCCCCTTACAAGACCAGAAGCCTGTAGCAGTTTATGGGAATTCCTATTGAAGCATTATGAGTCAGGCCTTTCCTTTTAAACAGTTGTAAACAGACTATTAAGGCCGCAGTAAAACCACCCAAACGTCCTGGAGGAGAGGGCTGGCTTCAAACGCCGGCCTCGGCTTTCAAAGCCTCTCTTTGCTAATGGACATCTGTCTACTAGAGCTCTCACTTTCAGCGTGATCTGAACTTATAGAGGAAGTCAAACCACCTAAGATGATTGAGATTGAAGCAGTAGTGTGGGCTCATGGGTGAAAATTGGGTAATGTAGCTGAAATATGGTAGTTTTATTGTTTCTAGGTTTGGAATGGAAGTGTAATCCATACTGTACAGTGTAGGCTTACTATTTTAAGTATTGTTAAGTGAGATTCAGTAACCATGGAAAATGTAATTTCCAATAAGCCCATGCCATAATCACTCCTTTTTTTGCTTGAACAATGAATTTGAATGTGTATTACTTTCAAGAGACACTACTGTACAGTTTAGTTAATCCAGTTTGATGTAATGCAGACTATGACCAGTCGTCTGAGTGTATGTGGCGGTGCTTACTTTCATTGATAAACTTGTTCAATGTTGAGGAAATGATAAGAATCAGACATGCCGAGGTGCCACTCCTTTCAGCCGGATAGGAACTCCTTGATTCTACAGTAATTACTCAGTGTAACAGAGTGTGAACGTTCCCTTTCAAACGTTTAATTAAAAGCAAAGTTGATCTTTAATTAAATAGTGTGGCGAAAGGTTATTCGCATTCGTTCGGCAACTTGAAACTTCCATTGTTTTAATTAGTCTTCAAACTGTCTTGGTGTGTGAAAATGACAGTCGAGATTGTTGTACATGTTTTATCATGGCGAGGGATTTTAAAGGGTTATGGACCGTCTTGGAGGACAACAAAACACTGATTTGGCACTAGTTTTTTGACAACCGAGAATTTGAAACTAAATTTTTTTAAATCATTAAGAATGCCTTATATATACTCAGTTTAAAAAAACATTGAAATAGAAAGTGCTGTTTATGTGATGTTTAGTAGTTCTTCAGTAGATCTTGCACAACGGTCTATAGATAGCAGAGCCAGGCATTGCAAAGCAATTATACCTGTGAATTTTTTTCTGGATTTTCCACTGGATTGTCTTTGCATGTTTATCTGGTAAGGGGTCGTTTCAACTAGTCTCATTTTGCAACTTGTCATCACTAGTTCAGTTGTTTTGGAGCCTTGTTGACAAGTCGAAATTCTGGAAAGTCTTTCATTTGCATCGTGTCTTAAATGCATACCTGTAAGCCTAATATATTTGGTATTTTACCATCTCTTAACTTTGAATACTTTAAGGCCTGCTTTGTCCAGCTGAATTGTGTTCCTCAAAACCGCAGTGCACGTGATTGAATGTTTTGTGTTAGAGTAATGCAGTCTGTCCTCTTTAACAGCGAAGCCAGCTCTTTATCTTCATCTTTGTTCCTTCATCTCACTCTGATTTATGAGCCTCTCTCTTCAAGTATCACCATAACAGTAGCGGACATATTGCAGGTGAGCTTGCGTTAGCCAATCACAGCACTCCATCTGGTCTCAAAAGGTGACCGAAGTCTCTCCCTGTGCTGTGAAAGCAGTAAAATGGGCTTCCTCACAACTGGGTCACTCATTTTCCTCCCTAGACAATACAGCACTGGAACAACCTAGAAAAGGTGTGCTGCATGGCTGTGTGGGTGTTTAGAGTTATTAAAGTTCTATGTTTTTTTTTCATCTCGTCTGTTTGTCGTATAAATACAATTTGCATATGAATGATGCCGCACCATCATTGCTCTTCCTTCAGGCACGTAAGATTTATGAAATAATGCAAAAATTAGGACCTCTATTCCCTCGGTTTCTCTCGTCCCGGTGTAGCCGGATTTTTATCTCGGCTACACCGCCTCTCCCAAAGGATTATGGGGCTTTTCGCTATGCTTATGGAATGGTAATTACAGTTCTTTGAGAGAAACACGCTCTATTCCAGTAGATGAGAGATACATGAGATGCGCTGCTCATTAGGGCCAGTGCCCCTGAGTTTGACTTACACATGCATTCATCACGGAGCCGTTTGTGTACGTTGCAAATGAAAAGACGTGTAGGTGTAGCACATGCATGTTGCCTGTAACGTATCATAGGGAATAGAGAAATAATATTAAGTTATGTAGATGAAATGGTCTATCAAGATGAAGAATGCATACGTGGAATCCTGTGCACACACTAACATACAAGAAGTATTTGTTTATTTCAAATTGGAGATATGTATGTAATGCAATAAATTGAATTAGTTGAATTTATTTGTAAATGATTTCGGTTTTTGCAAGATCAGGGAAAGATGTTACTGTTTTATTGTATATAATGAAAGCAAGCAATATTTCACATACTGTCTCGTACTATTTTATTTGTTTTGTCGGCAATTCTTTCCATAATTCGGAGATGAGCATCTTGTGTTGTGAGTGCAACCGAATTTTAAATCTGACATGAAAAAGCCCTTTTACTTTAAATTTAGCCCAAATGTGCATCATGGGTAAAGAAGTTTCAAGGACTTTCAAATTATAGTATTTGAGGGCTTTGAAGGTTATTTTCACGCTGTTAACAAAAGAAAGTGCTGACAGACACTCCCTTGAGCTTGCGTCCTAGTTTAGAAACGTCCTGCATGTAATCAAGTAAACCTTCTCACTGATATGATATGATGGAAGAGAGAAGATAAAGCATCAATGTTTCACATTTTAATTTCTTTTTTATTTCATAGACTCTAAGTGATGGGTTATTTTATTTCAACATTGGCTTAAAAATTGACAAACCCAACAATAGCCTATAAATAACATCTATTATGTTTTATGTGTGGTCATTGAATCAAACCCTTGATTTTGCATAGTATTTGGTTTCTATTGATTCGTAAAGTTCTGCTCGTGCAGTATTCTACAAGGAGTCGATTCGCTTTTCATTCGGTTGAAGAGATCTTCTAAATTAGCCAAACTAAAACGCCACACCAGGGCAATTCTATTGGATTCGTCTTTAATTGATTTCTGTAATTTCATTATAGCTGTTTAGTCTCAGCTGTTCGCCTGGCAAACCAAGCATTTGTTTGCTCTGTAGACATGTTCCTCGGTGGGCTATACCCCATGCTGACTCGTTGCAAGGCCTCATCTGTTTTTATGTGTTAGGCTTTTAACACAAACACGGGTTTCGCTCTGTCAAAGAGTCCTTCTGTTTACACCATTAAGAGAGCTGAGAATTGATGTAATCTTAAGCTCCATAAGGACTATTGGACATAGATGGCTTTCCCCTGATGAGTCTTGCTGGTTCTTGTTGCATGGCAGAACTCTTGCACGGACACCCACACTAACACACTTTGTCTAATATGCTAGTTTTTGCAGAGAGTCCATTTAATAGGAGTCCCACTCCTTGACCCTCCAACCCCTCCATTTCCCGTTGGATTGGCAATGATTCTTCTTATCTGGGAAGAACATACATAATTGATTTAGGAATGAGGAGTGAAATTACGATGATCCATTGAAAACGCCGACTCAGACAGCGGTGGCTATTTTGGGTGTGCCAGGCCGGAAACTAACTCTCGGACACCAGCTCACCTAACCTCAGAACGACATTCAGGGACATAGAACCAGTAGCGGAGCCTTAAAAATAAGTTTAATATGATGAAAGTTGGTTCAACAGCAGATAATTTGTTCTTAATCATTTTAGTGGAACCATCTGTTTGATGTAAAAAGGTCCAGTTACAGTCAGTGGTTTGATTCAGACACAGTGCTGTAATTTCTCTGTATAACAGCATTACATTTGTATCGGCTGTGGCAGAAACCCAATACAGGCTGGAAAGCAGTGAAGCGCCTGTGTTTTTATGAAACACTATCCAGTGTTTCGGCAGCTGAAGTATCTGTTTCCACACCTTCTGCGGGCCACAATCGATGAGACAGATCCAGTTCTGTAGAGTTTGGTGTGCAGTGTTTTCCCAGGGCCGTGCGTTAATGAATGGCCATTTTGCAGAGAGAGGGATTCTGGCCCGTATCATCTATGATCTCTGAGTGTTGGTAATCTCTCTCGGCCCGGTGCATGGAGGTGATGCTCAAAAGTGTGGCGCATCCGAAAAAAGATAATAATTTTTTCTATTATGGACTAAATAGTCAGTTGGTACCTCTGTTGTATAGTTTCAGGAATTTCAATATATCTTTTTGTGTGTTCTTCAGAAGTTAGAAAGTCAAACAAGTTTGAATGACAAATGAGTTATGATGAATCATTTTCATTTTTGGGTGATCTATTCCTTTAAATTTCAGGCAAGAGATCATGTAAACTGAAAAAAAAAGGTTTGTTGGGATCTCCTAATTTGATCATGTACATCAGTTACACATGATCAAATTAAGTTGTTTTAACATAACCTTTCTTGGAATTTCAAAAGAAATGATGTTTTAAAAAGTATTTAATCATGTGAATCTAATTAATGAAAATTAAGTAATTCCAACAATCCATTTTTCAGTGTAATAAGTCATGTTTATGATACGTTTCATTATTCAGAAATCTTTTTCATAAAAATTGTGAACGGTGTGGTAGTTTGAGTGGAGTGGTGCAGCAAAACATGCATTTAATCCCTCAAACCTATCTTTATAGCCATTAGTCTGTTTGTCACATGTAAGCTCGGCTTTTAGCTTTATTAAAAGAGAGCGTTTGTTTAGCCCAGCCGAGTCCAAAGTTACAATCTCCCGTCTACACACCTTCATCACGCTGTTCTCACCTCATTTCTGAATGAGCCGCTGATTTATAGGTTTAGAGGTGAACTACTCTGCACATAATATTGTGAGCGAGAAGCCATTTTTACATGGTGCTCTCTCACATGTCCAACAGTATTGATTATTTTCTCTTTTTAAGCTCCAGTGAGGTGATAGCGTGACCTTCCTGAACGTTCCATTAGTGTTATTAGTCTTAGTTCAATCTCATAGGCACCGCTAGGACCTCTGGTTTAGACTAGACATGAGTGCATTGCATACAGTCATATCACTGAGGTTTCAGTCTTAACTTAAGACTTTAATGTTGGTTGGTGATGAAGGTTGCTGTGGAGTAATATGAAATAACACAACTTTCTACTAGAAACTTTGTAGAAACTATTTCTTATTTCAGTATTTTATTGTTCATATTTAAGCACACAATTGCATGGTTGTTGAATCCAGAATTTGAAAAATAAGACAAATACAACATTTTGCATTGGTCTTGGTTTATCAAGAAGTGTTGTGGCAGAGTGGGCATGGACCCAGTAGCCATAGTGCCAACGCTTCTTAGAGTTTAATTTCCACACCAGATGTAACAAATCACTTTACAGAAGGAAGACAAAAGGATGTAAGTGTAACTAATTGAATCAGGGATATTTTATACTTGTTCATCTTGAGATGTAGATTTGATTTCAACTTTCCCTACTAAGTAGACTGGCATGTATCTTACAAAGGCTTTATTTGTTACATTCGATAGCAAGCTACACTAAAAAATTTATTAAATAAGTTAATTGAATTTAATTTAAAATTGTTGATTAATATACAGCTATTAATGTTTTAAGATTAAAAAGTATTTTTAAGTTTATATGCTAACAAAATAAGAATTTATTTAACAAATGTAATTTTGTTATGTAACCCTAATATATTTGGTGATATATCCTAATATATATATATATTATATATATATATATAATATATATCCTAATATATCCTAATAGAAATATTTGAGTTAATCATATTTACTTATTTTATTTACTTACAAATACATAAAATTAAAACAATATATTAAATTAATTTCAAAGTTTTACAATTGATTCATTTATATGTCAATTGATTCATGAAAAACACTGCAATTTTTCTATTTATCATGATTCACTGATATGTTTTTTCAATCGAGCCCTGGAGGGGTCCAATCTCTGCCATCAATTCTTGAATCGACTTGACTGCTGTTTGTAAATTGATACAATTGCATTCATCTGTTTGAGGCCCATAAATAGTAAACTTCTTATAGCACCAATGAATCAAGAGTTTAAAGGGAAAGATCTGATGAAATGTATCACAGGTTGGCATCGTGGTTTATTGGGCCACACTGATCACCTGTAAACACACATGGCTTTGAGCACAAGTAATAAACGTCTCTCTCCAGCGAAAGCAGAGGCGCATGAGATCATAAAAGAAGACAGACTGTAAAAACGCACCACCCCAGATGTCCTGCTGTTTACCAAAACCTCACTAAATCTGTCAAAAAAGACACCCAGCAGATCAAAACAAGGACATCTTAGCCCCCCAACTAGAGGTCAGGGTTAGAAAAGTGATTAATCTCCCAGCAAGCGTAAATAGGATCATTAGTCCAACTTTAATACGAATATAGAATCCGATAGCAAAAGCTCAAAATATCACAAAAAGAGAGAGCAGGCATTTAAATGCCACACACGTACACTTGTTTTTCTGTGTCTTTCTCTTCACAGCGGCTGATAATGCACGCTGTAGCCCCCGGTTGCGGCTCTAATTGAAGTGCGATATGAACTATGTCATTTGCTGTGATGCGATGTAGAATAGTGACAATAAAATGACATGGATGGGTGTGAAGAGGGAGAGAAATGGAGAAAGTTGAGAGAGGAGAGGAACAGGAATGACATCTTTAGATGTTGGCTTTGTGTCATACATCGAGTCAAATCTTTCAGACCACTGGGGACAAAGTCCAAAATCACAAAATGTCAGTGCTGGGTGGATTTTTCCAGACGTCACCCTTGTGATCTTCTCATGATCGACTATGATGCATTAGTGAGATCAGCTGAGCTCCTCACACTGCAAACAATATTTCATGTGACTAAGTATCACAAATTTAACCAGTTATACTACCTCAATAATACTTTTAACAACTCTGAATTGATTTTTTCAGTGGAAAATATAAAAATAATTTATTAACAAATATTATATAAGGAAAAAGGTATTTATTTAACAAATATATATATATATATTTTTAATACCCATGTAATTTTTGTGTGAATTCCAATAAACATAGATTTGAGTTAATTAGACTTTAATTAATTTAATTAACTTATATTTTAACCTAAATATACATAACATTTTAAACTGTATATATAAGTAATTTAAAAGCTTTCAAATATTACTGTATAAATTGTAAAAAAAAAATATTTGAGAGAAGGCACCAACAAAACTGCTAATATTGATCAAGTAAAAATTTTTAAACAAACATAATCTTATGGTGTTTATAAATAGATTTCTTTTGCCAGCTCACCAGCTGTTTGCATTCCATGCCCTTGAGCTTTGACCTTGACCCCACTCCTCACATTGACCTTTGACCCTGTGTCGATTTGTCCCTTATTAGTAAACACGCTTTTGAAGAAAGACAGTTGTCTTCATTGATGTTCATGACCTTTCCTAGGGATTTTAAATGAATTTGTCTATTTGTTTGTCCCATCAACATCATTTCTTTCTTATCAAATTGATTAATCCTGCAGGTCTCGAAGGCTTTCCAGACTGGGGGTTGGTTCATGTTATTTTGTTTCGGATAGCTGGGAATAGGAAACACAACAGGAAAAGTTGGGCTCATCTTTTGGATGGCGGTTTGTTTGAAAATCACTGTCACTTCCTTTTGATGTTTTTTCTTTGTCTCTGTCTCACTGTCTCTCTCACTCCCTCTCTCTGTGCTGTCATCTCTTGTTTAAGATGAAAGGTTTAGGTGAGGTGCAAAGGTTTACAGCGTTTTTCTATTTCTGAAGTGGCTTAAGCAGCAATACAGAGATTGAGTTCTCAGTGCAATATCGCACACACACACAGACAAACATATACAGATCTTTGTCGCAGTTCATTCTTTAATAATTAACATGTTGGTAGGCAGCATGTGTTTTAGTGAGAAGATGGCCCAAAGTGAGTGTCGGGTCTAATAGAAAACCCCCTCGATGGCATGTTGCGGGATTAGAAAACCTCACGCCGGTCTCACAGTGCTGCAGTTCACAGTTCGTACATGCTGAAAGTCTTGTTCAGTCCGGCTGTAAATGTGCACTTTGCATGACGCCAAAACAAGCAGATAGTATTTCACCTAGAGCCTCAGGATCCCAAAGATATTGCTTTTTCTCCCGTTAATATCTTCCTTCAACGGTAATTCAATAGTGTTGAATTTAAAAAATGTGGTTTTGTTGTCTTCCTTTCTTAGTTTATTCTACCAAAGGGTCACCACAAAGACACGACCGGAACACGGCATCGTTTTTGTTTAAATGAGAAGCTTACACAAAAAATAAAATCCCTTTCATTCATATCTGTATTCAGAAGCAGTCTCCATTCACTTTATCTATTGTATATTGGAGCACGCATCTCACACACATGCACTCGCAAACAACAAACACTTCAACTGACATCAAGGTGTGAGACGTGAAAACATGTTAGTCATTCAGCGTTATTTCATTTGAGGTTATCCATGCCGTTTGATCCTGCATTTTTTGTTTGTTTCCATTCACTGTAGTTTATTATTTTACAGTTAATGAAGGCTGAGAAAGATTGTTATTCGTGATGTATAAATTGACACCTCTGAGCACAACAGAGGCCTTATAATAAATGAACTGAGAACTGAATGATATCCAAACAATAACAAGCCCATTTGCCATTTTTATGATTAATGCTCCCCATATCCCATCTGACCACTAAAGCAGAAGAACTGCACTCTCTCACACCCCAAACACCAAGCAATTAGTCTCATAAATGATCCCGTTATTAATAAGCTTTGCAGAATAACAAACTGTCCGACACATTCCAGCCCCAGCTTGAATATTTCATTATTTTTTGTCTCATGAATTATGAATTGTTTTCCATTACTGAATATGGCTACAAAGGACATGTGCCAACTCATACACTCGGATAATTTAATGTGTACATTGTATTACTTAACAAAAGATTCCATTTCATCATTTACTTACATTCGAGTTCTGATCACAGCTAGATATTTGGAAGAATGCTTGTAACCAAATAGTTCTTGGACCCCATGGAGTACCATAGTAAGAACATTTACTTTGTATTTTTGTTGTCATGTCCTACACAAAATAAAATATCTTGAAATGAAGGACAACAAAATGTTATGGGGTACTTTTACTGTAGTCAATATGGTTCAGGAACTGTTTAGTTACAAGCATTTGTCTAAATATATTTCTCTGTATTGTTCAAGCACTTTTGCATCATGTAGAAAAGTTTGTGTAGATCAGCTATGTATTAGTTTCAAGTCTTAAACAGGAGATATATTGGTTAAACTGTTAAACAGTTGAGAAAGAAATGGAATGGCAAGCGGTGAATAAGGTTTGGTTTTAATCTCTTCCCTATTTCAGCCATCCTGCTTGATGGGCTCTGAGTGCCAATGATGGAGAGATGATAGTCCCTCCCTTCCATCTGATAGCGGTGCATCTTTTCTCTCACACACAAGATACAAAGATACCTGCTCAGTGCCGAGTCTATCTATTAAAACAACAACAGAATCCAATCGACTCCTTTAGATAAGCATGCGGAGGAGAGCAAGATTCCTTTTATTAACTGATCCAATGATTCAGTGAAGCTCTAATCCCTCCGTCATTTTCTCTGTAACACTTTGGATGAAGTCATTATTTATATAACAGATTCCTTATGTGCTTATTCCAAACGTCTAATAAAACACATTACATTGTGCATTTGAAGAACAGATGTTGTATATCTGGCTTCTGTGCGTATGGAATTTAGTGATACAGTAGAAGTGTTAACATTTTTGCCAGTTTGTCAGGTGTGCATTTATAAATTATTTTACTGCACCCTTTCATGTCACTGCGTTTTTACACACTAAAAGAAACGTGTTATTGGGATAACTTAATTGTATTATGTGATTCGGTTGTAAATGAATGAATAAAGTTGTTTTGACATAATTTCTCTTGAAACAAGAAATAAGGTTATATTAAAACAACATTTTTAAATCATGTGGAACAAATGTTCACGATAATTTTTAATCATTCCAACCACCTATTTTTCATTAAGTTATTTTGTAAAATGTTTGTAAAGTTTTATTACCGTACATTGAAAGTCAAAGGTGGCCTGTGTTGCTTTGTTCCCAACATTCTTCAAAATAGCTCCTTTTGTGTTCCTTCAAACAAAGAAAATGACATAAGGGTGATTAAATAATGATGATTTTCATGTTTGGGTGAACTATCACTGTTAATTTATATGGTGAAAGTTGTTTTGAAAGCATTTTGATTATGCATACAGGCTTTATTGAAGGTGATTATTAGTCGTTCCATCCTCTCTTCCTCTTTCTTTCCATCTTGATCTTTTCGACTCTTTGTCGGAAGATGAAAGTCTCCCCATGACTCTTTTTGGTAGCTCTCAATGAGCCCGAATGAACGGGAGGGATAAATGCCCCCACCCCAGGCAGGTCTCTCGCTGTGGGGAGTACAGAGTAAGATCCGGAGACGTGGCATAAGATCCTGGTGCACCCCCTGCGGGCAACGGGGGCGACATCAGAGTCGCTGTGTTATGGGGTCGTGCGTCAGTGGGGGATGGAGATGGGCATTGTGAAATGTTTTTTATTAAACCTTAATCCGGACAGCTGTTCTGGATAGATGCCCGCTCCCCAAACACACTGACTCTGCCTTTGTGGCCTCCGCCCGTGGGCAAAAGATTCCTTTAATTATACACATCATGACACATATCAAGACGCTGTTGTCATTTTCAGTTATGCACAATCCACAGAGGTGCAGTTCACACGGGTGTCTGCGAGCGATATGAATCACACCCTGCCAAAATATTAATCACGTTTTTACGTGTCATAATAATTAACGACTTTGGTCGAAGGTACAGCTGTGTACCCCCTTTCTAGAGATTTACCCTCATCCGCATTAACATGCGCTCATCAGCCCCTCACAATCTTTATCTCAAACACACACACACATACACTTAAATGCAATTGTGAAGATCTGAAGACCTCCTTCTACCTGCAGCTGGTCTTTGATTGAGTCGCGTCTCGCCAGGGGACCACTCGAAGCGAGACACGTGCGTCCCCCCTTTAATTACCCCTTCAACCGCCTGCCAACTTTCCCCCTTTTTCAGAGTCCCACCAACAATCACGACTTTAGTCACCGAGGGATGCGAGTATCTCTCCGTCCGACGCCTCCTTTTAGAGTGCGGATACCAAAAGGGCCGGGTGGGTCTCCATTAAGAGAAGTATTGAAATGAAGCTAATGACCGCTTTAACGCTCTCCCTGTGTGGTCATTGTGCATATGGGCAAAGGCTGACTCCTTTGGTGCACATAATAATCTTTTTGGATGGTCAATAAGGGCCTTATGTTGCTTTACGTGACCACAAATCTATTTGATACGGCTTATTTCTTCATTACTGCTGTTTCAGTTTGTAGGGATTTAAACACACTTGGCAACACCATGTGATCTAGCACATTGATCGGATGAATAAAATCGTATTTATTTTGAAAATAAAAAAGTTCAAGAACCAAGAGCAGATGCTTAAAGCTAAGGGTGGAGTTTTTTTCTCTTTGATGTGTTAAGTGTATGAGCGAGGCTCATTGGTGCTGCTCTTTTACCAGCTGGAGGGGGCCGGGGGTCCTGATCTCCCTCTGTCAACTCAAGTGCCGCGTCAAGTGCTGTGCAGCTGCGGATATGAATATCGAGAACCGGATTCGAATCAGGCGTGCTTATTACATCAGTCTAGTCTCCAGTGCCTGCGAGGTGTGATAAAGTTCAGCAAAAGGGGCCCAAACGGCACGGGGAAGTGACATCAACAGCACATGCATATTACTACACGTGCTTTTGAGAATTTTTTCCAAATGTAATGTTTGGTGTTTGCTGTTGAGAGCTGTTGGATATTGTATACGTGAGCACAGGAAGTTTCAAAGTTTACAATGCCAAGGATCCCCAAATATAGTGGAGCTTTTGTTAGGACCCCCTTTTTAAAATACATATTCAACTAAAATACTATTACTTTAACTAAAATAATTATTAAATACATGTTAAATACTGTTTATAACATAATGTATTATAAAATATGTTCGAATATAGTAGGTGTGAGAATATGCTAAGACCTGTCAAAAGGAAGGGAAACTATTTCAATTCCAATTCATTTATAGAATTTCATCTATGATAACTGTAACTATGGTGAGAAAAACTCGATACAAATATTTTTTTATTTAAAAAAATAACATTTTATTTGTCTATTTATTTCTGGGGTACTTTTTGAAGCTCCCATGGGGGTCTCCGGACCCGTCTGAAAACCTTTGCTTCAGCATGATTGGCTCACATTTTCAAAGCTGAAATAAAGAGCATAACTGCTTAATCATCTAGATCAATGAAATATACAAAATGAACGATCCATAAAGATACTGTTTGCGTTCCCGTCACCGTGGGGCCTTTTATTTAAACACGGGTTAGTTGTGCACACATAAAAGCCGACACTGCAAAAGATGATTCATCTTTGGGTCATAATGTACTTTCTTTATATTTTCCACGAGCAGCAGATGTATTCTTAGCACTGAAACCAAACTTCTGCTGCACTTCCTAAATACAAAATGTATATCTGGAAACTGAAATAAATAAGTGCAGTGTGCACAGGCTTTAGAAATAAATATTTTCTGGATTAGATGACCGTGTGTCTGCTCTGGCCTACTGTTACACGGGCTCGGTGAAAGCCCCAGGAGAGAGAGACACTGCTGCAGGCTGTATTCCTTGCCTACATTTGCTCCTGTGTCTGGCAAATCGTCTAAAATTAAAAATACATGTGCACCAGGATCAGCCTGCCACACTGAGTCACACTGTCAGAAGGACTGTGAAATATATTTGTCACTTTTCTGTCTTTGAGTTTCATTTTTTCTCTATTTTTGGGTGAAATGAGCAATATCAGACAGGCTGCTGAAATGATTAAGAGACGTTACTGCTGGGAGATGGACACTGGCCTTTCTTCACATTGTTTCTTTCCTCCCCTGTTGCTGGGTGTGAAACGGAGAAAACAGAGAGAGCAGAATCAATCCAACTTGTTTGTGTTGAAAGGTGACACATTGAAAAGGGTAGCATTTCTCACTATTTTTCTTGGTTGTAGCTTGGACGTGGAAGCGTGAGGCTCCCGGCCAACGTTTTTTGACGGGACACTTTTGAGGTGTCACTTCGAAGAGTCGTTTTGGGGATCTCTGTTCAGGCTGATACAGTTAAAACCACATAGAAAGACGACAGTTTATAAAGGTTGATTGCTTCAGTCAAAATGACAGATGTTTTTATGGAAGCTGAATCCGTGTGCTTTTGTTTGTGTAATAATATGTCCTTGCTGGACGTTCGACAAAATATCTTACAGAACGTGGAGAAACACACTATCAATCAGTGGTCATATCCCTCGTTGGCGCAACCCCCTGCTTGCAGGGAATAATGAGAGTCAGTGTAACAAAACCTCACAGAAAACATTAACAAAGTCTGACATGTTCCTGCCTCTTGCATGTTTGATAATAAATATGTTGGCTAATACAATCAAGCTTTCAAGATGAGTGGAGTTCTGTCAGCTTTTAAATGATAGCTTGCCAAAAAATACCCATTTTGTCAATATTCACTTACCCTCTTGTCACTTAAACTTATATGACTTTTTGTCTTCTGCCGAACACAATATAAGCTATTTTGGGAACTTGTGCAATTAATCATGATCAATTTTCAATTTCAATTTGGCATCCATCATCTTTGAAAACCATATTATTATTATTATTTTGCCGCATTCTGCTTTTCTATGTTTATCTTATTTATCTGTTTTTATCGTTTATTTGTATATATTATTTATAATTTTTTATAATAGCAAACAATATTAACAAAAACGAAACATAATTACTAAAAAAAATATTCATTAGTAAAAAGGGGTATACATTGTTATATTTGTTATGAAATCTGGGTTAAATGGAAATATTTTCAGTTGTTTATCAATTTATTGACATTAAAATTTCCAAAGTAAGTTAAGTAATTGTGTTGAATAATCACGATCCAAACATTGGGTGAAATAATCATAATTATAATTTCTGTAATAATCGAGCAGTCCTGGGATATGGAGCCAAAACACCTGCATTGCTTTTGCCTAGGACAGAAGTTACTGAGTTCCAATGCTTTACTGTTTAAAACGTTCTTACAAATATCTTTTTATGTGTTCTGTGGATCAGTCATAGAGGGTTCAACCGACAAGAAGGTGAGGACAAAAAAAACCACAATTTTCATTTTTGAGTAAACTATCACTTTATCTTTATTTTATTTTTTACAAACATATTTTTAAAATTTCATTTACACAAAATAGATGTTTTGTCCCCCCCATGCTCAAATCTGAGAAAAGTCTATGCAGTCTTATGATGATCTTAGCCATCACAAGCCTTTACAACATCCTGTTCTTTCAATCCATGCTTCAGAACATGGCCATTCATTCATGCTGCGAACCACTCGGCCGACCTTGAAGTCAAAGTTGCAGAGAAAACTCTGCACTCCTACTTTCACCACAGTTGCCTTTCTCCGACTTTTGTTTCGAGCTGATAAATGTATTTGTGGAAGAAGTGCAGCTGCACGCTGTAGGGAGGATCATTTGAAACTATGCTGTTGGCACACAAGTCAGACAGACTGATAGACTGACGAGGCTCTTGCAGCACAACGCTTTTGAAACATCTTTATTGTGCAAGAGCGGAATGAACTTTAGGCTAGTGCTCTTGCATGAACATGTATGTGTTCTTTTATTCATTGTGAGATTGATGTGCTGTTTAAAATAAAATCTCCTTTTATTTTGGATCTATAGTCGTCTTGAATTATCAAAGGAGGGGCTTCATAGGCATTACTGAAGTTTTAATGGAATTAAATCCTTTGCTATAAAATTAAAGAATGATGATCTGGTATGTTTAGACAAGGTTCACTTAAATGGGAAGTTTTGGTTTCCTTTTGAAACAATTTTAACCGTTTTATCTTTATGGGTGCTTTTTTATTGTAAGTCACCTGCTTTGTTCCTTGTTCCTTTCATTAACAGGAACAAATTTTAAATAGGTGCTGGTTAACGTATGTCCATGTGTTTATGGGCACTCACGTATGCTTGTTGTCTGTGTGTTTAATGATAGCCTCTAGTGTTGTTGACAGTCTGTTTGGACCATGTGTCTGCCTGTGTTGTCATAGATTTATGACATTACATTACCCAAGAACGACACTGTGCCACTTACCCATAGTCCCATGTGTGCATTAGCACACCTCCTCAACACACACACACACACACACACACACACACACACACACACACACACACACACACACACACACACAGACTCATCGCATATCATCGCAGCTGCGTGTGATCTCACCTCAAGAGGAGAGTTCAAGACATGAGCGGCGCTCTAATGGCTTTGAACTCCTGTTGGCCGTCGAAAGAGCGTATATACACACTTCCTGGATACACACATACTCATCATCCACACTAAATTATTCCTCAGTTGGAAAATTTCCAGACTCCAGAAAGAGGAACAAATTGCACGCCTACTACCATTGGACGATGATTAGAGACTCAAATCATTTATGCCGACAAGATGTATCGTTCTTGGTTTGCCTTTGGTGTTTCTTGTTGTTTCTTTGTTAAATTTGAATCTTTTGCTCTGCAATGTGTGTTCTGTTTGTCAATTTTGGTGTCTGAACCCCCAAGGCCAAAAACCAGGATCCTATAGAGACTCGGACCATAAGGCAAACCAGCAAGAAATCCTCAAGCATTCAACCAGAACACCCTAGCAACCACACAACACCTTTTAAACCCTATAGCAAGCACAGGGCAATGTCTTGGCATATGTCCACAGTACCTTGGCACAGACATTTTCTCGGACAAAGATTATTTTCTTTAAGATACAATTTCTTTTATTTCTCATATTTTCTTTCTTCTTAACATCTGCACTTTCTAACTCTCTCGGCACACTGTGGTCAAACAACCATTCTCTGTCTGTAACCATGATACATGAAAAAATATATATATATGTGGTTGTATTTGCGCCAGACTTATCATATTGAACATTGTGCATTCACACACTATTACACACAATCACTTATCCATCCCCTGAAGAGGAGTCTCACATAGTATGACCTGTGTGTGTGTTTTGTGTTGTGGGACCTGTAGAGTTTGGCATCAGATCCCTCCAGATGCCACACGTTGTAAGCATATGCTGGGTCTTTGTGCGCATAACATTGAGGTGCGTGCATTTCTTCTGAGGCTTGGCAGCTTTCTTTGTACTGGTTTTCTGGCAGGATTTCTTAACTTTTATTTTGTGTTTTTGTGTTTGTGTCTTTAGGCTCACTGGCCAAACTTTGCTTCCGTCTTCTTTTACTTTATCCTGACCAAACTTGAAAGAATAAAGAAACAGGTCTCTTTGGTGTACTTGCACTTTGGTTTTAAGTTCATTTTAGAATGAGTTTGAGATTTGTATTATTACTTTGAATAACCTTTGGGTTTTATATGATTATACATGACCCTTGTTTATTTTTATGTGCCATGAAATATTTTTTTTATAAATTAAATATACTTTTGGAACTTCACGGGTGGCCAGTCAATAATTATGTTGAACCAACTGACGTTCAAGCACATATTTTTCTTTATCAAAGTAAAGTTTGCATGAAATTATATTGTACAAGATCAGAAGATCCCCTTTGCTCTATGGAGACTGCGTTTTCATCCGCGAACACCTTGATGACGTGTGCAAGCAATGCCCATGAGTGTCACATGTTTGTGTGTGTGTGCACATACATACATGTGTGTCTAACATCACCGTGTCCAGGCTTGCACTCTCACCTGGGATCTGAGTGGAAGTGTGGAAACACAATAGATTCAACTTGATCTTTCCACATCAAGTTCGCGTATCCTGGATCTTAGTCGGGATAGGGTGTGCGGTTGACTCCAGGTTACAGGGTCACAATAGGGACAGTGTGTTATGAAGTTAGAGACACCAGGGAGTTCTCCAGAGAGGGTTTTCCTCTCTCACACTTTCCCTGGTGGATGTGCCATTGCAACCAGTATATTCTGCAACCTAAGGCAGAAAAACACACACAGATTAGTTTCAGTTTATGGTGAGCGTAATTGCTTTTATATCTGTGTATAAAACATGTATTTAATAGTAAGTGTAAAAGTAAGTAAAAAGTAAAAGTCAGACTTTAAAAAAAAACTGGTGGACAAACATTGTCAGACATTTATGTGCTCTCTCTTTAACTTCACTTCAAACTGACCATTTATGGAGAGAGAGACTCCGAAAGAAATCCCCAGTGAAGGAAAATTATCGAGAGAGAGAGAGAGAGAGAGAGAGAGAGAGAGAGAGAGAGAGAGAGAGAGAGAGAGAGAGAGAGAGAGAGAGAGAGAGAGAGAGAGAGAGAGAGAGAGAGAGAGAGAGAGAGAGAGAGAGAGAGAGAGAGAGAGAGAGAGAGAGAGAGAGAGAGAGAGAGAGAGAGAGAGAGAGAGAGAGAGAGAGAGAGAGAGAGAGAGAGAGAGAGAGAGAGAGAGAGAGAGAGATCGAGAGAAAATGTAATTAAACTGCAGTCACGTATCATCAGAGATGCAGTCGTGATGTTTATTCTTCAAAATATCTTCCTTTGTATTCTGCAGAAATAGTGCCTGTTTGAAAATTCTTTCCTTTTTAACCCTTTAAAGTATTATGATATGTTTTGAAATGTGACTAACTTAAAATCATTAAAGACATCCCACCATTAAGCTTACGTGATAAGATCTTTGTTAGTGTCATTTTACTTGTTGTAAAGGCAAAAACAGTCAGTGGCGTGTTTGTAGATGTTTGTCACACAGGGACGACTCAGTCTGTGTCCCTCTAATTGGACTGGAATGTTCTGTCCCGTTGTGAGACTTCTGTAGACAATCCCTCCCTCCCCGAGAGTGCTACATGTACCTGCAGTCAGTAAAATCAGCGTCTCGGGAGACGTCTGTTTTTTGCAGAGCTCATGCAACAAGTTTTAAGTGGGATTATCTAGACTTTGTTGTCATGTTAACTTCCAAACACAGCTGAATAAAATCATGTTTTCGTGGAAGGCAATGAAACCCCTTTTTCTTTACCGCTGCATTTTGTAATGAAATATTTTTGTGTTTTATGTTGTAATGCATATTCTTGTGAGGAAAGAAAGAACACATCTTGGCATTTATTGCGCCCTGGAGAAATCTTAATTGTTCACGCTTCAATGTGCGGTGGGTTTCGCTTGATTTCGGTCAGAAACGTCTATAAACAATTTCATCGAAGTAGCCTACATGTCGCTCTTTGCACGTTTGAACGGCGTAATGTATTAAATCAATTCGACGGTGGGTCTTGACACGTCTGGCAGGCCTGTGAAAGCCTGCCGTAAACACATCTGATATAATCTGCTTGTGATCAGCATGAAAACTCGATACCTTATTAAATGTTTCGCTAGCGCTGATGCTCGAGCCGGGAGCTAATTGGAAATGCTGTGTGTATGCGTCTGTGCTCTTTAACCCTATGTTGCCCTGGAGTGCATACCAACATGCCAACTTTGCTTTGCCAAATGGTTCTCACAGATGCTGATGAAACATTAGGCAGATGTTAGATGTTAGTCTTGTGTGGTAATGGCAATTAACCCAGTAATAACATGAATGCACTATTCTGTGGTTTGATTGGATAAAAACCTCATTTGACATTTGTCAATTCTGGTTTTCATTTAATATCTAAAACAATTTATTTGCCTTATCATTATTATTGTTGTCAATGAAAATAATACTTATGAAATAAATTATTATTAATACAATTATTATGCATAATAAAAAATTATAACAATAATAAAAATGGTTGTTGTTATTCTTAATAACAATACTAATACTAATAGTACTAACTATACTGTATAATACTTGTAATTCTACTGCTGCTGCTAATAATTATAATCATAATAGTTACTACTGTTGTGCATAATAGCAATAATACTAATACTAAAAATAATAAGTTCTACTACTACTACTACTACTACTAACACCAACTAAATATCAATAATTCCAATAATAATAATAAAAATAGTAATATTACTATTGGTACTAATTATTCTACTTATATGAATACTACTAATAATACCTGTTACAAGTTGTTGTTGCTGTTGTTCTTTAAACTAACATTAATACTACTAGTCATAATAATAATAATAATACTAATTAAATTAAATAATTAAATAAGAATAAGAATTAAAATGATTACTTTATTGCTGTTATTTCTTTCTAATGATATACTTAAAATTTCAAGCGCCAACAAAACTCTTGCACACTTGCTAAAATGAACTGTATTGTACATGTGGGAAATAAGGTATTGTGTCTTAGATTGAAGTCATTTGACTGGAATATAGAGCGTATTTGTTGTTTGTGACCTCCATTGCACCTGAACCGGAGAAGGGAATTTTCCTAAACATGCGATGGGGATGGAGAAATACCGCAAAAAGTGAGAGGTGGGAGGAGAGATCAGAATGAGATGTGGGGGAGAGAGTCACCTCCACAAACAAACAACTTTGCTCAGTTGATTTGAATTATTCAGGGTTGTCAACAGCAGAGAACCAGCAAACAGCCCAACAAATAACAAATTACACCATCAAACTCACTGGGGCGGAATTGACTGTGCGTTCGGCGCCGAGCGGAAGCGCGTACAACTGGAAATTAAAGGAATGCAAATGTGCTTTACTAGAACATGTGTTCGCCTGTAAACTGTGTCAGAATACATCAAGTGTATGGCGCTTTTTGTTTTTATTATGTTTTATGTTAGGGATATAAGCATTATTCAAGTGAATGGGTTTAATATGTTTTTAAATATTCTTGTAGGACCTCTTAAACGCAAATTGAATATATACGCTCAAGTTTTTTCAATTTTCATTGGGGTTGCAGGTTCGGTGCATCCACAAGACTCTGATGTCTCCCATAATGCACACTGCATCCTGAAAGCACCAGTGAGTTTGATGAGGCCGATGACTCTTACCTATTTTTTACCCAGATTTTTGGTCTTTTATTATGGAATGGATAACTGAGTCTACCTTCGGACTATATAAATAGCTTATTTTTTCAAAAAAATCCTAGATCATTACAAATAATGTGGCTGACATCTAAACTGAGCCAGTCTTGGTCTGGTTGTTAGAGAGAAGCAGAAGGTTGCAGGTTCGAATCCCACTTCCACTGTTGTTTAAACATCACCAACAATTACATTTGATCAGTCTTCTGTCTTGAAAGTTTTTCTTTAAGTGCCTTCAAGAAACTTCAAAAAATTGAACAACCGTCCCTGTTTCCATGGCAATAGTCCTAGTGCACTAGTTTGGAATAGAGTAGTTCCTCTCTTCTGCCTTTAGCTCAGTCACGGATACACTGCTCAACCCCTTTATCAGCATTTCTTCATGATAATAGCACACACATGAACACGCACACACAGACACGCACGCACGCACGCACGCAGACACACACACACACAAACACACACACACACACACACACACACACACACACACACACACACACACACACACACACACACACACACAGACACACACAGACACACACAGACACACACAGACACAGGGCTGTCAAGAAATCACAGCCGCAAACAAATCCCAGCATGCCACTCTGCACACGCTCATCTCTGCGGAGACTGGCATGCAGGGACAGACGTAAACACAGTATACAGGTGTAGCCTGGGAGATAGCAGTGACAGACTTCTTCCTGGAGTCTCTTTCCTGTCTGAATGGAGATAATGAATCCATCTCTTACCTTAACCAAATGTTCACACGATGTGATAGAGCAGGCCATTGGGTCAGTAATAATTTACTGAAAAGATTACAATTTGAACCTTTGATTAAGATTCATGTCTACCAAGTGTGAGTCTCTAGTTGATGACATCACAGCATGTGTTACCTGTTTGCACCTGTTAGAATAGGCGCTGCGAAATACCCAAGGTGCACTTCCTCTGGGAATGATGAAACGCTAGGTATTGGCCAATGCACAAGCTCACATGTGCAGCAAAGCATACTTGGCATCCACTTTTTGCCATGGGCAACATGGTGTGTTATTCTCGAATGGCTACGTCTGGCAGGGAAGTGGTGCAAGGAGAACCGCTTGATGTTTATTTTGGACTTAAGTATGTTTTACAGTATTTCTGTTTTCACCAGTTGTGTCCAGTATGAAGATCTTCAAGATCATGTCACGCCAATTTCAAAAGACTTAAAGATAACTAGCTGAAAGTAATGAAAATAAAAGTTTTTATAGGAAAATATTTTAGAAATATTCAAAACATGAATTTAAATGTAAAACATTTATTTATTTATACAAATGATGTCAATTTAAAATAATAGAAAGTATTTTATAGTTTGATTGCATTTTGCTGCTTATCCCTTGATTTCAGGGTGAAATGTAGAGTAGAATAATTAAAATGTTTTTTAATAAAAAAAATTAAATGTGTATTCAAATATATATTTAATTTGTATAAAATATAAATAAATGGTATAAATATATAGAATATCAATTTAATTACATAATTTTACACATTCAAAACAGGTTTCTTATTATATTCAATTTTATTCAATAATTATCTACTTACTTTACTATTATTGTTATTATTTTTAGGATAAAAAGGTTTTAATTTATTTTTTTTATTTTTCAGACTCAAGGTCACAAATAATATTAAGTACAAATAATCATTACATTAAACAATTATTTTTATATACTGAAAAGACATCCCTACAAAAAATCCCTACTCCTCAATACTCGAGTATTCCATTGATTTATTTACCAAGCACTCAATATGAACAAAATACACATCACTAGGTAGTCTCACTTCGTGCTCAGTGCCTAGCCAGGGATTTTCTTTTGGCCATCGATAAAACAATTGGACCGAATTTTCATCCTCCCTTCCACAACATCCATGCATACACCCAACCCACCTCCTCTTAGATTCCTCCATCCCGTTTCTTCCCGGCAGCCTGGCGTTAAATACGAAGCTACATATCTTAAGTAAGGTACACTGCCAACAATTATAACAATTACTGCCAATTTTGCCACCTGCGGCCCCCTGAAAGAGATAGGCGAGCCGAGCCAGAGTTTTATTTGCTGGAACGCCACAATGCACAATGTTTAATTACAACGAGCCAGCCAACATTTGTTAAATCTGTCTTTGAATATACACTGCCTGGTAATCCCCGCCAACTCGGCCTTCCGTCTTCGCTTCTCTCTGTTTTGTTCGTAAACACGTGTGACGTGCAGTGGGCGTGTTGCATTTGTCTGCTTTAGTTAGGAAATGTTCAGCGTTCATGATCAGAGACGCCACATGGATGCCAGCAAACCGCAGTGCGTGCATGCGGCACAAACACACACAAATATTTCGAATGCACCACTAGGATCGATGCGAGTGAGCATGCTCGGCACCTGCAGCTGGGTCTCGCACAGCCGCTCTCTGAATCTCAATTCACCCCGTAAATAGGGAAGATAAAAACAGGGGCCGCTCTTTTGTCGCATCTCGACAAGCCAAATGTGTGTGCGTGTGTGTGTGCCAGCCCTGCTAAAACCCCTGAATGAGGCTACCAGATTACTCCAAAGTGCAGTCGTTTCAATGACATGACAAGCTTGTCAAATGCTCATGCTATTCTCTTACATAAATGGTTTGTCTAAGCATTTGTGCATGGCATTCAGTTTTAATGGGTCTTAATGGCTTTGAAGAGGGGCCTGATGCAGGGGCTTGTTTAAGAAAATGCTCAAGGGCGGAGTCCCGCCTCCTTCTCAGGCTTCTCATCCCCTCGCATTTCGGCGTGTCGTATGAATAAGTGATGAGATTTCATACATCAGCGACCCCGGGTCTTTTTTACAAGTTCATCAATCATGGCCCCCTCCCTGTTGTGAAGAGCAGATGTTTGGGGGGCTCAGAGGATTCAGGGTACCATGCTACTGATGACCACCGTCAACAGCTGACCCCAAAGACCTGAGTCAGCAGAGGGAGAAAGAGAGGAGAATGTGAAGACATGGGGTTAAATTAATACTTGTCGATCGGAGAATAAATGACCAGAGAATGTTACCGCGTTACTCACCAGATGGCTGAGAACTTTAAAGTAATGTCATTTATTTATTTTGAGGATTATTTATTTGGCAACCCTGCCTTAAATCTAATTTTTAAGAATGATTGTTTGACCCTCAGTGATGGTCGGTGATATTGACGATACAAATAAAAGACATACAGAGAAATGGGCAGTGATCCATCTTATTGTGGTGTTTGTCCACTCTAGTAACAAAATTAGGCTTGTTTTGGATTAAAATAATGAAATGAAAAAGAATATTGGACGTGGGTGAAAAGTTAGTAAAGGGAGAAGAGAAGACATTAAATGAGAGTGATTGTGGGAGAAGTATTAAATGAGTCACCGGGGATCATTGATCTGCTGAAAGTGCAACTCTGCACTGAACCCGTTCTTTGAATCCGTACAACACATTTGTGACATTGGACAGAGAATAAAACAATACCAGGAGATTGAATCAGTGTTGTATGTTGATGTTCTATTGGTTGTGTTTTACCACAATTTGGTTTAGGTAGTTGTGTTGCGTTGCGTGTATTTCATCCTCTTGGATCTACATTGTTTTCTAAAATTAATTTATTTTTCTCTCTCGCTTTAATATCTTTGGTCAAAAATGGCTCCATAAACCGTGTATTGAACATCTAATATGTTTTTATTTGTTTCATCGGAGAAAAGTAAAGCCGCTTCAGTCATGATCCAATATGATGCGATTCATCATTATAGTGTATATTGAATTTAATGCAAAGCTATATGATTTATGAAACTATTGAAGTGAAAAAAAACATTTAGTCATCATTTATTCACCCTCAAAAATCAGTATTTATTGTCTTTGTGGAACATAAAAGAAGGTTATTTTAGAAACCTTATAAGTGTTTTGTGTTAATACAATGGAAATCAACAGGAGGCAATATTGTTTGGTTACCAAAATACTTTAAAACATCTTCTGAAGTGTCCTGATGAGTATATATATTATACAAGTAAATTAAAGTTTTAGGGTTAACTATCCCTATAAAGTGTATAATTCAGACTACATACACCATGTAAATAAGACATACTGTTACCTCCAGCAGTTTTGCAAATTTTCTTGCGTTCTGCTATTTGATGTTGCCATTATGCATGTTAAATCCAGAAAAATTGAGTGAAATCAATATTGATTTTCTTATAAGACATTGTTGTAATGTGCCGTACATATATAGAGTTCGATTGCATGATGTTTTTCAACTGCTAGTCTTTGGTTTTCATGCAGTGAAAAATTTTTCTGCAGTGATTCTATAATGCAAATCTCAACCAAATTCCATGTAGAAATTTACAAATACAAGAGAAAGATACAAGTATTGTTCAATCCCAAGAAACAATGGCATCAGAGACAGTGACTTCTGCACTGCGTCTTATTTGCGCCTCCTGTTCAAATGGATGTAGTACATCTAAAACACTTCTGCACGCGGCCCTTAATGTATTGTCTCTAAAGCAGCAGTGAGAATGACGTATTGATTTGATCAATCAATGCAGTGAAAGCTATAAAGGCATGCTGTAATGGTGGCACTTAAGGAAAGAAGGCTGAACACTGATCATTCTTGAGAAGGGAGAAAAAAAAAAGGGACGGAGCGATTGCTCGTAAGTGGAGTTACGGCAGTGTCTGCCTTGTGTCGGTTCGAATGCTTCTTTTGTATCTCAATGATAAATGCGCAGCTAAGCAGGGGGTCTGGTCCTTTATTATTCCTGATGGTCCTTTATTTTCTTGTACCCGCATTTTCCTGTTCTTTGTCCCTCCATTGTTTTAACTCGTGTTTCATTATTCAGACAATGTATTCATATATGAGGCTTCTTATGATTACGTCGTTCCTCCTCCATCTGTCCTTGCAGGTGTCTTTTCAAATTTCAAGCTGTACCTCGACAAACTTTCAGTGTTTTTTGACCTTGTACTCACATTTCAAAGTGTAGAATCGCATTCACACCATCCAGACGAACTGAACTGTGAGGTTAAATGTAAGTGCGAAAACGTATTAACTTACGTATGCTAACATAATGTATCCACGGTAGGCATTTCAGTTTATTTCCCTTGGAAAGACGATTGTCTCTGGTCATCAGACCATTTCCAGGAACTCATTTAGTTGCACTTCTTAAGCCCTAAAAGTCCTTCCTGTCCTCACAGCTGGATGAGGGATACAACCATTCCAATTCATCAAAGATTCATTGCCCCAACACTTTCATCAGGAAATGGCCATGTGTTTTTAAACAGACCTTCGGAAGCTTTAAACGTTCGCTAAGATACTTTAAATAAAGGCCAGGGATGGTATGAACAGACTCTGAATACTCAGTTTTATTGATGTATCAACTTAGGGTTTAGAGCATTAATCGCAATTATTCATAATCACAATTAATTGCAATAATCATTTATCGCAATCACAAATAAACCACAATCGCAACTAATTGTGAAAGTCAAATTAGCTTAATCAATTCAGTCAATTCATCGTAAAAGCAATTAATCGTAAACGCAATTAATCGTGTCGTTGATCGTGTAGTATTTTATTGTAATAACAAGTTAAACGTAATCAATATTCTTTGGGTTTTTAAAGCTACTGTTCTGCATTCGATATGCCGTTTTGCTTATGCATTTTAAGATAAGTTGAACTAGATTAAACACAAGTTGTTTATTTTATCATATTGCTTCAAAAGTTATCGCAACCTCAGTATGTCCAAAATTATCATTGAAAGGAATTTTGGCCTTATCAAACAGGTCTAGCCTTAAAGATTGATCCAGGACTGGGAATGCCTGTAGATATGTGAAATGTTAACCCTAATCGGGTAAGACCTTTTCCCACTTAGTCCTAGTTCACCTGTTTGTTCTCTCATGGGTTAAATACCTCCTGGGCTTATGTATATTTTAAGACGGTTCATATCCAAAGATGGGTTATTGACCTGCTTGATTAACTTCTTACTTCAGGGAGGGGGGCTAAAGCTCTTAAGTGCCTCCCCTAAGCAAAACAGCAAAAAAAGGGGGAGCTGGTGTCCTGCCACAATGACCTGCAGAGATTGGGCGAAGCTCTGTGGAAATCTATCGAACACCGTAAATGGGATTTTGCGGTTCCTGTATTCGGCAATAAGTGCCGGCCATTTTCCACAGGGATGTCTTAGTCAGGCCTCGGAGCCAGCCGGTGTGCAGTTTGTGGGAGAAGCAGAAATCGCGGGGAATGCTGGGAAACATTGGAGCACGATGTGAGCCTACAGAGGTTAAATATGTTATGATTGATGAGCTGGCTTTAATAGCGCACGTCTGGCCTCCCCTATCGATTCAGAAATGGATTATGCATGCATTTCCCTTTTGTGTTGGCACAACAGATGACTTAGATTACAGTGACGAATTTGGGAAACGTGAACTCGGAGCTGATTGCTTTTCCGTTGCGTCTCAGCTGCATTATGAATGATGGAGCATGCTAGTGTTGGGAACGCTCCGCAGCAGCTTCCGGAAAGCTGTAATAATCCCGTTGTAATATTTGAGAAATCCTATTACGGAGGTTTTTATGGGGCGAAGAAAGAAAAATAGGTAAAGACGACGACATCTCATAGAAGCAAAACCAGATTAGAGCTTAACAAGATGGATGTGGACGTGTATTATTCTTCGCTTTCCTCTTCCCATAATCCCCTATCCAGTTCCCTGTAGAAAAGGGCCTACTTCTCATGTGACTATAGAGTTGTTATTGTTGACGTATTGTCATAACATTTTCAGGAAACCACCGCCAAAGGCAGCTGAAATAAAGTAATAAAGAAATAAAGTGACAGTTTGTTTTATTATTTCTTTACATAAAATAAGGGTTTGACGATTCCAATACGTAATAGGAAATGTTTTATATATGAGTCCAATATCTGTAATCATTCTGTATATTTTATCTGTTAAAACATTTTTTAAATGAATGAAAGTGGGAGTTACAAGATGAAAGTATTTAATATGAATTTCTCTTCTTGCTTTATACTTCTGTTCCAAATGATATAAATCCCAGTGCAGACTTTTTTCAAGACCGTACAAGTTTGCAGACGCAAGCCATGTTTTATTCCGACTCCCGTTGTGTGTGATTGAGTCTCTTGATTTGTGCTTTAACCCTGTGGGCCAAAACTCTCTTAGACCGCTGTAGCCGGTCACAGAATGCTACTGCTTTCGGCATAAGACGGCTTATCACAGAACGCGGCTGACACTGATCACATTCACAGACACAGCTGGCGTCCACTGAAGCTTTTCAGAATCCAAGCAGAAAAACATACTTGTTAATACTTGTGTATGCTCGCAAAGTCAGACCGTGGCGAGTCTAGACATTTTCAACCTCTACCCTTCGAGATCAATCTAGAGGTCAGAGGTTTAAGGTCAAACTCAGCAAAAAGATGAATGACTGTCCCCTCGGGGTGTGTCTAGCGCATCATGCGAACATGTGATAAGGTAACACATGCATTAGAGGGGCCTTATTGTTTGCATGGACGCTGATTTCCGAAAATTGAGCCATCATGTGAGTTAGAATATGTCACATAGGAATGAATGATTTCATTATTAAATCTGTTTGGGAGAATGTGATATTACAACCCCACCTGTCATGGTATGCAAATAAAACATGAAATATTGATCAGATTGAAGGAATGACAAATATATTGTCTCATTAGACTCCTGAATAAAGCTTGATAAGTATTATTAAGTGATAAGAGCTTCACTCTGGGTGGCTCTTCTTTGGCAGGGTTGCCTGTTCATTTGTTATGGCTAATGTGTGTGCGTGTCAGTTGGAGGCTAATAATGGGCTCAGGCTGAGAAAGAGGTAGAGACATCCTTCTCTCTCTGTCCGTCTCTGCTCTCTTTTCCAGATACTCTGTTTAATTGAAATGACCCCATGGGGTTGTTGCAGTGACCGCAGCAATTAAAACTGCCATCCGGCACAGCAGAGGGAGAGGGGTCAGGATAAGGGGGATAAAGGGCAACGTGTGTGTGCGTGCGTGCGTGCGTGCGTGCGTGCGTGCGTGTGTGTAATTCACATTCATCCTCAGTCAATAAGCACTGATGGCTGTAGATAGTGGCCCCAATACTTAATATTTAAAAGGGTCAAGTGCCTCTCCGCCCCTTCTGTACCCCCATTCATAGCGCCTCGTTCTACTTTGCATATTATCTGTATATGATCATATGTTAATTAAAGCCTCGTGCTGAGTTCATTTGTAGATTTTGAATTTGCCCTTTAGTCTTTTTATTGAATGTTAATCTGATTTTTCATAAGTTTGTAATAAATGTTGAAAAAAGAGAGATCTGTAGAATATAAAAGTTAACGGGCGAATTTAGAATTAATTTTATGTAATCAAATGAAGATGAAATTTGAACTTTTACAGTTTTCCTTTACAGATTTGTCTTATAAATTTAATACAGTAAAAACAATTGTCCAAATACAAAAAAAATGCTAATCTTTTTATTATATTGGTAATAACAGTTTTTACAGTAATATTAAAGCTTTTTTCAGTTGTAGTGTTCAATGGTTTATATTTTAACGAAATATTCAAAATTCATTAAAAAAAATTTGTAAAATCTAAGGCATTCCAAAATAAATTATTTACCTTGTGTTTTCATTTTTGCACAGACATCTAAAAATTGTTAAACCAAGATGCATTTACTTGGCAAGGAAGGATATTTTGCATAAATTAAGAAAATATATCTCTAAAGCAAACAAAATAACCTCCCTATGGAATGAGAAAAACAAACTTGAATTTAATTGTACTTTTTCCTAGGGACCTAATTTAAGTTTATTTTTCTCATCGCATTGGCCGATTTTATTGTTTTAAAGATAATTTTACTTGATTCCTAAATTTTCCTTCCTAAAACCAGGCATAGTATTTTGGTTCAAGTTCCTTGCCGTTCATCTTGAATTAAGATGTTTTAGATATAAAAATTATTAAAAAGAAATAGGAAATAAATCACAAAATACGTTAATTAGTCATTTATTTATAGGTAATTGGAATGGAATCATTACATTATCTTTCATAACCAAAAGGCTTTTCATTTAAATAAATCCTATCTCTGGTTGTAAATTGTTATATTTTTCCGTTTCATTCAGTCAATATAGGCTTTTTCATGCACCAGATATAGTACATCACCTTAAAAAATGCCGAAGAATAAACCTAAACAGATGTACAGGTTTATTATTAGTATTGACCGCAGCTGTTTACTGCAATTAAACCCAGTTTGTTAATCAGCTTCTGTATATCACAGACACATGACCGTGTGTAGAATGTTCTCCCTGGAGATGTGTCAGACTGTATGTGTCTCTGTCTCTCTATCTTTTATACTTCCCCGAACGTGGCATATAGACGTGCCTGCTGCCTGTTTATACTAATATTAAAATTCATCTCCCAGAAGAGGGCTTTGAGTCTGAGAATGCAGGTTCAGATATAACAAGTCCAAATTACAAGATTTTTCATAGACAGCAGATGGGATTCTGTGGTAGGATGCCCTCTCTCTATTTCTCTCTCTCTCGCTGTCTATCGCACTCTCGCTCAGTAATACAGATCCACTTTCTGTGTGAATATGTCTTTGTTGACAGTTGGAAGTGATGGGACCTCTCGTGCCACGTATGGCTGTCTTCGCTGTCAGCGTACACCAGACTAAGAGCGTGTGAATGTCCATATTGGATTTCCTATTTATACAACCTGAATGTGACATCCGTACATTTAAAGCTTTGTTCCTAAACAGTGATCCAGACAGAAAGATCAAATTCGATCAATTTGATTTACCTTTAAAACCTGCATATGATTTTCTTATGCGATATTTGAGGAAGGGCATTGGTAGGTTGGCTATTAACATTCTTCAAAATATCTCCTCGTGTGTTCTGCATAAGAAAGTAAGTCATGTTATCTCTGTTACATGTAAACAGTTTGCGCTTTGAATCAATTATAAGCCAAATGTCCCATGCATTGCACACGAGATCACATGGTAGAGGTTCTTTAGGAGCATTAGGACTAGAGTGATGCTTTAAACATCAGCTATGTAAGTATTAAGAGAGTGAGGCAATCAAGTGGGTTTAGGAGACAGCTGTATAATGTGCTCTTACATACAGTACCTGGTGCGGGTGTCTACAGCTATGATAATTAGAGCTGCGTGATTAATGAACTGCAGGATAATGTATGGCTATAGAACAGGATGTAGAGCTCATCGAGACACACTCTCAGTCTCAACACAGCTATAAAACATCCTCGCTTCCTCTCATACTGCAGTATGACTGATTATCACATCATTTATGAAGCGCATCTCAAGAAGCCACTCTCTGTCTTTAATTACACAGGATGCTACATCGTGACTTGAATCAAGAAGTTTTGCATTTTCTATACTGTTTTTTAGTTTAATCAAGTTAATTTATAATTTTGCTGACTGTGTGTTTTTTTGATCAGTGTCTCTCAGTCAACACATGAGTGTGAGTGTGTGGAGGCAGAGTGTTTGTAACTATTGAGCCGAATGCTGTATTATGTGTGATATTAGTATTTATAATCATGTTTTTATAACCAGGGTTTTTATTTAATTTTTTTAATGACATCCTCGTCTTTTATTTTAATACAAAAACATCTAAATAGTCACTGGACAAAAAAATACTTTGGAAAACTGTACAAAAAGTATAATATATAAAATGACAAAAAAAGACAGCAGATTCATATGAAAAACCTACAAAATGGGTAATTTAACAAGAGAAAACTGTTTTCTTTTTTTAACTGGTGCGTAAACATGCCGATTCATACATGATTTTTACAGTAATATTTTATATATATAAAGTTCAAACTAAATGTAAAGAAAAAGACAGCAAATTTTACTTGAGAAATTTTTATTTAAAGTTTTAAGTGAGGCCTCAGCTTACAGTTTTAACAGTGATATTTTAAAAAAATTCAAAAAAATGGGAAATTTACAGTTGGACAAAACATTTATTTTAAATGAGCTTACCGTGGGTTTTTTAAAGTGATATTTTTAAATGTAATTGCTAAATAAAATTACAGAGAAGGTGTCCATCTTACAAAAAACTTTTACAAATTTTATTTTAAATGAGAAAATGTTATTATAAGTTTTTAACTGGCACCACAGCCTACCGTCATGGGTCATGAGTTCAATTTCTATTCATCATGCATACAGATTATCTCACCTACAGTGAGCCTATTTGCAAGTGGCTTGGATTAAAGCATCTGTCAAATGAGAATATAAATACAAGTTCAAAAGACCAGCTATGTATCTTAAACTGAAAGTGTCATGCTGGCTCATTCCCTGAAATTCTAGCCCCAGGCTCTCACTGTGACATACTGCGACCAAGATGTTCATTTTTCACACAAGCAGCGTGATCCCCTTAGCTCCCACAGCCATACAACACAAGATGTCGGTCTTTTCAGGAATTTTTTACCCAACGACTTTGTGGCCTGAAATATTCCTGATGGAAGTGTGTGCTCGTGAACGGGCGGTGGCCTGGCTATGATCAATAATAAATGGAGCCATTGTGGAGCTAACAGATTGTGTGAAAGACAAGGGAGGGGCGCAGACAGTCCACCGCACCGACACAGTGGGAGCTGTCACTGACCTGTCCCACAGGCACTGAGAGAGCGAGAGAGAGAATTAATAAGATTAATGTCACAATTAAACATAGAAGAAATAGTGTTGTGTCCGCTTGCAAAATTGTGGATAAAGTGCTTTAATAGTAATGCAATCAGAAAGAGCCAGACGAAGAAGGTAAACATGTGGAAGGAAGTCTCTGGTCTATATAATCAGTACTGTCAGTTTGTTTACCCATCAGGCCGTTCTGAAGAACCCTTGACATATCCGCTGCAGACTCATCTCTGCACTCACTTCTGTTGTTTTTGTCAATTACGTCCAATTGACAGGTAATTATGGTCGTTTTGAGCGCCATCATCGTTTAGTAGGAAATCTGTGAACAAAAATCTCTGACATCATTTACTCACTCAAAAGAAGATACTTGAAGAAAGTTGGTCAAGGAGCTATGCACCCCTTCACTTCAAATGTTTTAATACAAAACTAATGCAAGTTTACAACATATTTCAAAATATCTTCTTTAGCGTTCTGCAAAAGGAAGATTGCATTTCTCGGCATGACATCTTAGTGGTGAAATGTTTTGCTTTATGATTCCCATCTGCTCACTCTTTATCAGCGCTCCATAATTCCCCCCTCATGCATTTTCTCTTGTTTTTGTGGTCGTTCATCTAAACAGAAATTGCTTTTGCTGTAAAACAGCGACTCAAGACGCAGAAATATTTGATTACTTCGTGATAGGCTGAATATCTCAATGGATTGAAAGCATTGTGATCTTCCCTTCTTTGGGTTTCGTTCATCAGATATATGAAGCTCACGCTATCATACAAAAATGAGTTTCTTATCAGTAATATTGTATTGTAGCATTTCAAGCAACGTGATATCCTTTGAGTTGAAAGAAATTCCTTATACATAAAAAACATTTTGTCTTACATATTAGGCACTTAACTTCAATCCATTGCCTTTGGTTGCTTGGATCTCAAAATCGAATGCTGCAGTCAACCAAAATAGTAGTCACTTAAGATTGCTGTTAAAGTATTGTATTGCAGATCCTTCATGTGGGTATTCCCAGAGCGAGGGATGCTGTCACAGATCAATGAACCGCTCCCAGGTCAGCGTCTTAAGCGAATGATATGTTGTTGCATTACAATTGCAGTGGTCACTGCGTTTTGCTTATGCAGCCCACACATATCAATAAGGCTGTCCCCTATGAACCAATGCAATCCTGATGTATTGTCAGAGGTTTTTTCCTCCACATGTTTCTTTAAGCTGTGTAATATCACATATTAAAGTTGCATACTGTACATGTCATCATCACGCCGTTAAATTAGCCATATTTACATCATGAATATAAATATTTTGTCAAATTACATCTCCATGAAAACCACACCGCCTGTTCTTTCAGCTACTCATTAATACTGCATATCCCATTTTTGTACTTTTTGTGTTTAGTATGTTACGTAAACACAATCGCCACATCAAAGGGGGCTCAGCGCATCCTTCATACAGAACCAAGAGCCGTCCTGCTCCTATCCTTCCCAGAGCTCATCCATTAGAAATGTGAACTCTGGGTTGCCTGTGTGCCACAGCACATTAAACTGTATGACAGCCCCCGGTTACCCTTTTTAACATCCAAGCCCTTCCAGACTATTTCAGGAAATGCCTCTGAACGCTTCAGGATGCGCAGCATGGTACTTAGGGCGGCTGGCGTGGATCTTCAGCGAGTTGGCATGAAGATCTGAGCTGTTAGGCATTCGAAGAAAAGCTCGGCAAGAACGGCCAGCTGCCGCACTCAGCAAATTTAGGATCTATTCGTCATCTATTGAAATGAGGACTCGTAGAGTTAGATTCTGGAAGTGTTGAGCAAAGTCAAATTCAAGATCCATTTGTGATGTTCTCACAGCAGAATTAATCACGTTCAGTATGACGGAGATTTTTTTTTAAATCTGTTTAAACACATGTGGAGTCTTTATTTTTCATTTAAGTGGCCTGGAGAGCTAGATTTGGACCCACTCCACATCCCTCACATCCTTCCGTTTTGCCGGACAATTAAGACAGCGCTGTCCCCTTGAGAGTTGCCTGTTTGTCTTGTCGCATGCAGGGACCTTTAAAACAGTCAACAAACTGCAATCTCCAGCCACGTAGGGGCTTATTATCCCAGACATTGATTAATAAGGTGGAAAATACACACAATTGAGTGAGAGGAAAGAAAGGGCGAAATGTGTGGCGTTCTGATAAAAAGCAACCTTGCCGTCAGCTAATTATTACTTTTTGCCAACAAAGAGGCAGAATTCTTTAGAAACAGCACCTCTGAAGATTTTCAGAATAAATGCATTGTCATATCTGTACCTTAGGAGGACAATGATTTGGGATTGTGGGGATTTAGGGCCAGTGTTGAGAAATAAGAAACATTTGGGTTCGGGAATAAATGAATCTCACTTACCTTACATTTTGTTGCTGTGTAATTTTCTCGATGTGTTTTGATTGATCTGATCAAAACAAGGCGAAATGAATTTTCCTGCTCATTGCGTTCAGGGGGATTTGGTTTTAACTTGTTGATAAAAGCCAAGGTGCTGCTTATACCCACAGGGCTCCATGCGTCTGTTCCTGCTCTCTCTCTCTTTGGCCCACAGCACCGTTGAGCATTGATCACATTGCATCTGTGTGCCGGCTCAAACAGCATCTGCTGTCTGCTCTGAAATGCCCACCCCGCCAGCCGCTCATACAGTGCCATCTCAGGTCGAGAGCGACCAAACGTCCACCCTTCTCACCGTTACAGTATATCTTTCTCTTTTTTTCCATACGATCTGTTGATCAGCATCTCAGCTTTTCTTACCGTTTTCCCTGTGTGTGGTCACTGACCCTTCCATCCGTGTCCAGATGGGACGGCCGCTGAGAGATTAATGAAGCACGCTCTCTCTCGTCTGGGTCTCTTCCGCTGTCTTTTCATCTGACCGCCGATGACCAAACCCACCTTAAGACCATATTGTGCCTGGCTTGTAGATCGCTCAACATGTCATAGCTTGAATGAAGAAATCACTTTAATGGGAAATTCTGTGGAAACGTCAACTTGACAATGAAAAAAAAGTTTACCAAACATTTTTACAATGCTAAGCACAAATGTTAACATTTGGTAGTTCAAATACCCATATGAGGTCTCTCTTTAAGTTTTGAAAGCATTTCAAAGTAAAAGTATGTCAAGTAAGGGCTATTTTAAGGATCAGGTCACATTCATAACACTGCATGTTCTGCTTATTCTGCAAAAATATTGTGACTATTTAATGTTCTATAAAGAGTTATCCCTTGTCCAAATGTTGGGTATTATTGCTTCTGGTTTCTGCATTTTAATTCATAGAAATTCATCAAGTTTTTCATCTCCCAAAAACCCTATGCCTTTTTTTCTTGCTTCAGTATCTCAATTTTATTTCCTCAGTAAATCATGTTTATAAATAATGTGTCTATAGACTGAGGTTTTTCTGGTATTTAGACCTAATCATCTGGGCTTCAGTAAAATATAAACAGATAGTTCTGTGGATTTTAACTTATTCACATTCTGACTGTTTTTATGTAACATCCATAAGGCTGAAAATGCTCCAATGTACGCCACAGTGCAAAAGTGCACACTTAAAGGGACAGTTCGCCAAATTAAATGTTGTTATCAATTGATGTAAAATCTGCATTTGACCCTTTCTTCTGTGGAACACAAAAGAATATATTTTAAGAAATGTGTGCATACTTTAGAAGTCCATGGACGCCAGTGAGGTTTGGTTACCACCATTCTTTGAAATATCCTCTTTTCCCCTGGTCTCTCGACAATTTAAAGTCACCAGAATTTTCTGCAATCCCAGCCTGACACTCTTTGATATTGATCTAAAGGTTGAGTTTTGATTTTGAAAGGTGTGTCATTGTGTGCGTGTCACAGTCGTGTGTGTTTTTATTCATGTTATTGATCAAAATGAACTGCTCTGTGTTGATATGACCCTGTGTCATCTCTGTCGTTGATATGACAGATATATTTGTGCACTGCGTTGTTCTTGTATCCTCTCTGGCATTTTGGTCGGTAGAAGAAAATGTTTACAGCGTCTGTGTTTATGAACCAAATCTTGTGATGTTTGTTTCTTTATTATCTCCAACTCCCCACAAAAACACTTTCTAGAAACTATTTGCAGTCCAAGCAGTCAATAAATAAATATAAATACAGAAAATAAAAATATATTTACATTATATATAAATTATGTTCTCTGTTTACGTACATCATGGATCAGATGTCATTTTAAGAGATCAGAGTACACTGAATCTGTTTAGTATCACGGTTGGCTGTCACCACAGTGGTGGACTGAGCTCAGTGTCGTTGTGGTTACGCTTAGAACATCAGCGGCGAAACTTAATTACCGGCAGTTTTGCTCTGTCTTGCAAGACTATTAAAAGCAGTTTGAATAAAGCTTATATCCCTCTGTTCACAGCATGGACAGTTAAACCGATTACTCCTATAATGAAAGTTATTAGTTGAAATCGTGTTAAAACTCACCGAGTCATGATCTTGTTTTGCGGATCTTTGAGGCCGCGCTAGTTGACTCAAGCACTTGTTTTTTTTCCCACTGACATACATGCTGTAAAGAAAACAAACGCTGTACATTTTTGCTTTAAAAATAAGTGTCAAACTTTTGAGCTCAGGTACAGTAACAAATGTTTGTTGAAAAATAAGGGATGTCAAGTTCAAGGCTTCACCTCATTTTGTTATAATTTTGGTCTGAACCCTTCTACCTGTTCACCTTCACTTTTTCTTTATTCGCAAACCCACAAACTTCGGTTTCCCCCACCCACTGAAGCAAATCTGGCGCGAGAAACTGATCCATGTTTGGGAGAATTACCCTGACACAAATACCTTTCTTCTGCTATCATGATATCTTAAGAATCAGTCAAGACTTACAATAAAACCTCACCGTTTTGCATTTTTTCTTTTCCGAATAGAAGATGACAGAATTGAACGCTTAAGGGAGTAAAACTAATGTGTGATGGCCTGGCTCTTATGTGCGCTTTTCTTATGGCAAATGGTGAATAGATGAAAGCACTTAATCTGTCAGTATTTGTCAGGAGACCCAAGGAGTTGTGATGTGTCGTCTGGGTTCGTCTGAGTGTGTGCACCTAGATGTTTAAGCGTTTTATCCCTCTCCTTTCCTCTTTTTCTTAGTCTGTCGGCTCCATCGCCTCACAGGGTTCTGCACTTTCACCTCCAAACTTGCAAAATGTACAGACTGGCATGTTTTTTCACAAACACTCGGTCGGTGCCAAACACCTAAGCTGCTTCGTTGCATGCACCCGTTTACTCACATCTTGTCAGTTCAAACCTGTATGTCTTTTTTTCTTCCACAGATTACAAAGAAGATATTTCGAAAAATGTTGATAATCGAATACCCTTTCACTTCTATTGTATGTACACAAAACCAACGCACAAAGAGGATGACTAACATTTTTCAAAATATCTTCTTTTGTTTTCTGTGCAAAATAGAAATATAGGGTTTAAGATGTATAGGTAAATAAAGACATCATTTTCATTTTTGGGTGAACTATCCATTTAAAAGACAGACTCTCTGGCACTCTTACCCCATGGAATTTCTAAAGACTTTAGAACCACGAAATTCAAATGAAGATATTTTGAAGAAAAATCAGTATTGAAGAGCAAAGAAACCTATTTACTTCTAATGTTTGGACACCAAACCCATACTCAAAGTCGATGACACATACATTCTTTAAATGTTTTGCGGCAGGAAGGAAAAATGTTGCAGGAGGGTGGGTAAACTATGACACAATTTCAATTTTTTGAATGAACTTACACTTTAACAAACAGACTCTCTGCCACTCTCACCTCACTGAACTTCTTCCGCAGGAAACAAATGAAGATATTTTGAAAAGTGTTGATTATGGAGCAGCCCTGGCTCCCATTCACTTCTTCTGTTTAGACATTAAACTAATACAAGCAGATGTGCCACATTTTTCTAAATATCTTCTTTTGTGTTCTTTGGGCACATACAGGTAAATAGGGACACAGTTTCATTTTTGGAACTGTGACTTTAACAGACATACTCTGCCAATCTCACGTCACTGAACTTCACCATCCTTGTGCTTTAATAACCCCGCTGAGTTGTTTTTTTAGCCCCTGAGAGCTTCTGCCCCCCTCCGAGCTCCCACAATCCACCATGCCGCCACACTGCGCTACCTCCTTCCTCTCCAAGCACCTTCCCAATACCCCGCCTGATGCGTAATGAATGCAAATTCAAGCAAACAAGATGCACAAAAGTAGAGCCACGTGTCCCAGCATGCCTCGCCGCACCGACTCTCTACCTGCAAGATTCATCGGTCCGCAGGAACATTCAGAGAAGAATCTCCGTGCTCTGAAAAGATGAGTCTTGCTGCAACGGGGGACGAGTCAAGGGGGGTTCGCTTCAATAAAGAGACGTCTATTTTTTGGAGGGTTTGATTTGAGAAGCTCTTTTGAGATCCTGAATGCTTACGAAATAGGCCGTGTGCTCATAACGAAAGCACCTGGTTTGCCGTGTGCTCTTCAAGGTCACCGTCACAAATGTCATAGCGTCGGATTGTGCGTAGTTCAGAACGCTCTCCACTCGTGATTCACACTCTTGGCCGACAGTTATGAGCAGACTAGTCTGCTAAATAAAGAGCCGACTGTCCCCACAGCGGAGGGAAAGTAAAACTGTGAGATGCATATTTAATGGCGTCGCCACCATCTGCTTTATTGAAATGCACCGAGAACGTTTCCACCCTGCTGAAATGCTGACTCATTTGCTCCGTGTCGTTACACTCCAAGGGTGATAGGGCGAGACCTATAACAGGTCACACAAACACTTGATAGGAGCGTCAAATACGAGATTATGACATCACAACATCCTGACTGTGCGCGAGCGATTGAAGGAAAATGTTAGTCATTCGTTTAGACGATGTAATCAGTTACATTTTAGCAAGTATCTCTGGTCACTTTCTTTGAGCCACCGCCCTTATATTAATATGAATTGAAGCTCATTCTCAGGCATATCATAGTGCCACCATGTTGCAAATATATCATTAATATGTCAAGTAATGATACAGAAAGAGCATAAATCATTTATTGATGCCCCTTAAGCACACTTAATATTCAGTCTTCAAATTTAGTCTTACGTTCGGTGCAGAATAAAAATTACTTTCTCAATTATAAATGGCCATCAGTTCTCAAGTTGAATGAGTTGAGAAAAAAGGCATGAACTCACTGGCCTCATGTAGTGCGACAAGCTAACACAATCAAGTGAAACATCTGCCGAACAGTGTTTCCATGGAAATGCGGCGCTCTTCAAAATGCGGTTTTGTGTGCGTGTGGTCTCCAAAAAAAAGCGAATTCAAGATGCCCAGATTTTGATGTCTTTGTGTGCGGGCATTTCTTTTTCAATAGCTGCGTCCTTCACGTTTTGAAAGGGTCTGGTTTTTGATTAAACCTTTGGTTTTGTTATCGCGGCTTTGAAAGCGGCGTTTTCTTGGAGGACCTTTCACTGTAGCCCGCATCAGATGAGTAATTACAATGATTTCAGTGAGCTTCATCAGTGTACTCGGCTCAATTTGGGGGAATTGTTTTTGTTGTCCTGAACTTTGTAAACTTCTTGTTTACTTTACAACCTATAAATTACTTTCTTCTTTGAAACAGTTATTTTGAGAAAGTCTCAATGGTTGGTGTTCATATGATAGAGGTCAATAAAGGCAAGCGTGTTAGCAACATTCTTCAAAATATGTGTTCTGCAAAAGTAAGTAATACAGGTTAAATATGTCGGACTTTGTTCGGAACTATGTTCGGAACTTTGTAAAAGTCTTGTTTGCTTAAAAACCTATACGTGTCTTTCTTCTTTGGTACACAGACTTTGAGAAACATTGAGAAAGGCCATTTTTTTAAAGAAAGTTAAGATAGGGAAGCGTATTAGCAACATTGTTAAAAAAAATCTTCTTTTGTGTCCTTCAGGAAAAAGTTAGTCAAACAGGTTCGAAAACACAATATAACAAAGGAATGATGCTATAAAGAACCACTTTATCCCAAAGTTAAAGTAAGTGACACAAATTTGTTAAGTCTTGCAGCAAACACATTTGAATTGTTGTTTTGGTTCAACAGATCTTGAATAAAAATTTGCTTCCCAAAATGTTCCCTGAACTGCTGTAATCGCTTGCCGAGGCTGGCGTCTGCCTTGTGACTCATTCATGAATATTCATGCGTTTGCAGTCCAGGAAGCGTTCGAGAGACCGTATTGTTTATTTAACTTTGAGTGAAAGCTAGTTACCACCTACGGTAGTGGCCCCACAATAGCAGGCTGGATCCGAATAAGGGCGCTCATGAATATGCATTAACACCTGCCCACAGTGAAACTCAGGTTCAGGAGACAGAACTTTGGAATGGATTGATGGGGAAGGAGAAAACGGAATGGTTTGCGTGGGGTTTCCGTTGGGAAACGTTACAAGTCTTTAAGTTGCACAAATAATAGAGAGAGGGAGATGGATGCTCACCCTCAGACGTGTTATCTCTCATAGCAGTGAGTCATACACGGTTTAATGGGCAACCGCTTACTTATCAGGGCCTTTTGCTTGACTGTTAATAAGCTCTTCCCCTTGGCACATATAAAGCTCCATCAAAAGCACAACACACACATACATAAATAAATGCTATCTGAGATGGCACAGTCATTAGTTAATAACGCACATGTTAAATACACCAAGGGGAGAATTCTCTAAACAGTAGCCTGCTGGCATTTTGGTGCAAATTGTGAAAGTCGAGGGTGCCAATTAATAAAAGAACGGAAGAAGTGATCGAGCTATTAAAACGAATAAACCTGGTTATGAATAGATAAATAAATAAATAGACATGACTCATCTCAATTCATGCAGAAAAATAACAATACAATTAATTGTGCATTGAGAAGTCATGTGTTTATTCATGTTTAAAATGTAATCAAAATGAACAAAAAAAGGTACATTAGAATACTTTTGCAACTGTTTATTTTTTCGATGAATTGTATTTACAAAACAACCACAAACATACTTAACCAGATAAAGTTTTTGTTTTCAGCACAGAGAGAAATGTGTCTGTAAATATTTATATATTTTATATAAATTTATATTTATAGTTTTGCTAAATGTATATTAATTGTTCTTTTACATAAAAAATAAAAATTTCTTATTAAAGTCATGGTTCACTTGTGACATTCTTTCATCCACAGAACAAATAAGAGGATAGTTTGAAAAATGCATGTATCTAGACACTATTTAATTACATTTCTTTTGCTTCCAAACCATCAAAGTAAATGGATTCCACTGCTGCTTAATAGCCAACTATCTTCAAAATCACTTCTGTTGTAGTATGTGAAGAAAATACTTTAAAATAGGTATAAAATAAATAGAGAGTAAATAAATTGTGACATCACTTTAAAGAGACCCGCCTCCCGTGTGCTTAGGGGACAAATCCAACAAATATAACTTTAAAATAGATTTAGCACACCTGTTCATTTACACAGCCATTAAATCAAGATAATAATAAGATCTCGTGTGGTTAATACAGCACATCATTACCAGTGGAAACTTCTCTTTGGCTCAGACTTGAGGCAGGTGATGAAACAGCGAGTAAACTGCAGGAGGCTTGAGTCAGCCTGAGGCCAAGCGTGAGTGCAGACCTCCGCCGTCACATTACTCTCCTCTGGGAATCGCCAGCTCCCGGGCACGACGGGGTCAACCTCTTTGCCTAAAATATTAAAGACCAGCGGGCCAGAGGAAGTGTGCGGAGATTATACTATTGAATCTTAAGTGTTAGAAAGAAAGCAGGAGGGGGCTTTCCGCTGCGAGAGCATCCTGACGATAATTAGTCATTTCGTTTGTGTTCTCCGTCTAAGGAGGCTGGAGGGATTTGTGGAGCAGGAATTGAGAGAAAAAGGTGGCATGGCTCTTTAAGAATCATGAATGGCTTTTAGGTAGAACAAGCGGCATACTATAGTTCTAGGAACTGTAAACAAAATAATGTCGCTCAACTATGTTGGAACGCCGTTCGGAAAGGTGAGCGAAGGCTTATTAGTATTTATTGACCATCTGTCACGCTCGGATCAGGAAAATGCCCATCTGTTTTGATGGGTTGAAGTCAGCAATCATTACATTCTCACTCATGGAGACATCATCACGTTCTGTCACTTGCGCGACCATAAACCAGGAGAAATGTGTCATCGTGGCACAATGGCAGCCTGATAGAGAAGCTCGCCAAGGCCACAGGTTGTATTTTGTTCTGGACTGTCTTTATACGCCATGATTTCTGGCTGACGGCAAAAAAAGGGAAGAAAAGGATCAGGAGAAAGAGCTGAGAGAAAGCTTCGCATCTGCATCATTATTTGCACATTTTGTGTTTATAAGGTTGAATGTATTTTTTTTTTCGTCAGTGGTTTAACAAACCTTGTTTTCATGACTTACAAAACCACAGCTGAACAATTGGTTTAGGACTTTCTTTATAAGTACAGGTGTTAGAGATTGAGTCTATAGAGTAAAGGAATGTAGGAAAAGAGGACACCGGATAAAAATCAACCCTCTCAAAATAACCTCCCGTCTCCCCACCTGTGTTTCTCCATTCTTTTGACAGAAAGACAGAGCTGTCACAGGGGACAAGATAGCTCCGTTTTTAAACCCAGTGAGTTGAAATGCCTTCAACGCCTACACTATCAAAACCTAAGTGACTGATTTAGCACATTACATTAAAGGGATAGTTGACCCAAAAATGAAAATTGTGTCATGACTAACTAACTCTCTAGTTATTCTTAATCAATAACTGGTTTGGTTAAAGACTGAAAAAGATACTTGGATAAATAACCAAACAGTTTTCACTACCATAAAGGAAAAATAACAATGGTAAACGTTGCACCAGATTTTTGCTGTACACATTCTTGAAAATATCTTGTTTCGTGTTTAACAGAACAAAAAATATTATGGCTGTCAATTAGGTCCCAAAATTCAACAAGCATTCTTCTAAATAACTTTCTCTGTGCATCAGAACAACATATATATACAGATTTGTGGCCACCTGAAAGTGAATAAAAGATGTAACGATTGTAATGAAAGTTACATTTTTACTGAGCTTCAACTATGCATTTCGGCAAAGCTTCTCTTTTAAGATACATGTGATGCATTATAGGAATTTGCCACCAAAATGAGGTATTTAAGTTTACAGTTAATTAAGTCTGCTTTTAAAACCATTGAAATGTCTCTTTCTAGGCAGCTCGCTTGGTTCTGGAATACAGCAAATGTCTTTCTTTATCTGTCTTTCATCCACTGTTCTGTTCTTTTGCTGCATCAAAAAGGCCCCAATCCACAGACTTTTCAGCAAACACAAAGACAGTGAGAGGAGAATGACAGAGAAACCTTGGGGAGGGTCAGAAAGAAATTGTAAGAGCGAGATTAATTGCAAAGGGACTGTGCACAGTGAGTCAGATATTAATGTACTCAGAACAGATCTCTCTCTCTCTCTCTCTCTCTCTCTCTCTCTCTCTCTCTCTCTCTCTCTCTCTCTCTCTCTCTCTCTCTCTCTCTCTCTCTCTCTCTCTCTCTCTCTCTCTCTCTCTCTCTCTCTCTCTCTCTCTCTCTCTCTCTCTCTCTCTCTCTCTCTCTCTCTCTCTCTCTCTCTCTCTCTCTCTCTCTCTCTCTCTCTCTCTCTCTCTCTCTCTCTATCTCTCTGAGTTTGAGTTGAAAATATGGTAAAATACCAATGTTTACCCGAGATTTTACCCGAGATATCATTTTGATAAGATCCTGTAGATATTTTTTGTAATTGTAATTCAATTTCTATTCGATGTTTTTTTAAAGAACAAAACATTTAAAATGCTCCTACACAAACAGTTTTTGTACCCGATTGATTACAATACTAGGAAAAAAATGGTAGTTATACTAACCTAGATCATTCTTCAAAATATCTTATTTTGTGAAAAAATAAAGTAATAAGTCCAACTAAGGTAGTCATGTGGTCCAAGAACTGTTTGCCTTTTCAGGTCAGGAACAAGAGCTTTTTTTAAATGATATAAAATCACGTTTATGGATTTAGTCATCTGCCCGCTTCCACTTATTCAAATGTCAAATTCTGTGAATTTGAATCACTAGAATCCAGTCATTTTTAACTTCTGAGTAAAATCCATTATTGTTCCAAACGCACACTAATGTTTGTTTGTTTTTCTGTGAGATTTTGCCTAATGGTCCTTGCTAATGAATGGATTGAACATTTCATTTGAAAAGCTGGCGTGCGTCGCTTTTTGCACTTTTCATTAAGTTTTACCAAATCGCGCACATACTCTCACACCCCCCTTGCACGATCACGTCGAGTTGTAATTAATTTGCTTGTTGTTGAAGGATATGTTCTAATGGAGTGAAGAGATGAGGAACGTCTGTTCTGATTCTGAGGGTTTAAGAATGCTCCTTTCATATACTGAATGTAAAATGAAGGATATGCGATGCAAACACTTGATGTAATAAAATTTAATGATCAACTTTTGTTGATTGTCATGTTTACATTTCAGTCCTGATTGCATTGTTTTTTGATTCTTCCAATGACATGATGAGCACATCATCAATGACAGTTTGACCTTAACATGTGATTGATGGGCATTCAGATGCTATACATGAAATTGTTTTAGGTGAAAATCAGCGTGGCAATAAAGCAGTCCCTAAAGCGTTTTACGTGCCAAGGTATGGCTTTTGTTCCTAACCAAGAATGACACTTTGATAATTACGCTTCCATCTTATGATGTCCCAACTGTAACGGTGACAAATGACTTATTCATGCGCCTTGCCCTTGCACACAGGAGCGAGTATCCATCTCTGCGCTGACGTTGAAGGACGTTTTAGTGGCGAAGCAGGTGTGAGGAACGTGCATTGCTCTTAGTATTCTGCAGAGACAGTATTGTTTCTTGAGAGTAGAAATGGGAGGAGAGAGTTTAACAATGCACATCACCCTTTGCCAAGATGTTTTGTCTTCTTACGCCTCTGGGTGCCTGGCTGCAGTTACAGACTTTGTCCCTTGCTCTGTTTCTCGTCTATCTATCTCTCCCCACCAACACCACCTCTCTGGTCCAGCATGCAGGCTGTGTTGCCATGGTTACTGGCGGAGCAAGAGCCGCAGTGATGGAGGGTGAGTCGGAGGGTTTCAGTCAGCCTCTGGAATGTGGTCTGACATCAAACATGCCAGACTCTCAGTCTGTCTCTCGCTCTCTCTCTGTCCATCACTCACAGTTTGTTTTTACATGGCTATGCTGATGCATATGATAAAGCGGCGCTCGATGTGTTTCTGCTGGAAAAAGACATTTCGTTCACTTTGTGTTTTTTGCTGCAAGCATTCAAACTCAAAAATAGTTCGCAGTCTGGTAGTTCCCACTCAAAACCTTTCGATAGGAGTACAAGTGTGTCTGTGTGAGTGAGAGAAAGAGATATAAATGCGTTCAATCAGTCTACCCTATTGAATCGTGAAGCCCTTTTGATGTCAAATCTTGTGGATCATCTACAGTCATATAAAAATTTGTGAAGTCTAGATTTTATTGTCATTGACAATTTTTCAAAACTAAGAAATGGATAAACACTGAACCTTTTAATTGATTTAAAACTGTGTTCAAGGCTGAGAAGAACCTTTTGATACTTTGCATATGTTTAATATTTGCAAAACTACGGCAAAAAACAAAATGAAATATGGAGTCACGAGGTTTAAGTTTATAAACTACAAAGTGGGCCAATTAAATCCCAATCGCTAGCAGTACACTAACAAGTACACTGATAGTAAAATACTCAGTAAATAAAGTATTCTTTTACATATACTTGATCTTAACCCAACTTGACTTCAAGAATACTTATTTGTCTTTAGGGAACACCCATACACAGTAAAAAATAAATTCAAAAGTAAAATGTTTCTCACAAGACCAAAAACTACTTGACAGTTGAAATAATCATATAAATCTGTAAATTAAGAAAATTAAATCAATAGAATTATAATGGGGTATAATCGTAATTATAATAAAAATTATAATATTAAAAATAGTGGAAGAATAGAAGAATTTATATATCCCAAAAATATTTTAATTACATTTTATACTATGTTTAAATTTATTTTATACCATACTCATTTTGTATATGATAGGAAATGTATTGTATTTTTAATCTACAGACATATGGTCCTAAGTACTCAAGGGACAGCAGAAAAAATTTACTTTATTGTTATAATATTAATTGTTTTTGTGATATTTGTGTTGCAATTTCAACGATACCTTAAGATGAATCAGCATTGCTGATGTACATAGACACTGTTTTTCATACCTTCTCGGTTTATCCCAGTGCTCTGATTTATTTACCCCATACTCGACCAGTCAAAACAGGTCTAGTGTTTAAGAAACTGTACTGTAGGTAGCACTGCATATGTGTCGTAAGCTTTGACAGATCTTTGAAAGTGCCCGAGGAAAGAGCTTATTAACTAGAGTCCTGATGAGTGAGTAGTCACACATTAAACTGTGTTTTAGTCACAGTTATGAAAGATAACACATCTCAGTATGAGCGTTCATCTCGCTGCTGCCCTCTTTCCTTTTTAAATTGAGACAGTTCATTACTGCCTTCCTCCAACAGCCTTCTAGGAAAAAAACTAGAAAGCAAATGTAAATGGAGAAATTATTTGGTGTAAGTCTGACACTGGTTGTGCGTTTTGTTGGGTCTTTGGAAGAAACAGCGTATTGTCCAAGTAAGTTTAAATAAAAAACCTCCCTTGATGAAAAAACCCAAATGGTACCTCTTCTTGAAAAACTCTTTAATAATTATAATGCCCAAATTAAATTTATTTCTGTATACTGACAGCAATAATAGGAGGTGAGATTAATGATATTTATGATGTTGATCAGTCACAAACCTCATTTCCGCTACATTCATTGACTGCTTTCTCAACATGTCATCGGGTTTATTGACCCGGCGTGTAATAACAGTCCATGTACCGTGTGGACAGTTATTAACCCCCGGAGTGAAACAGATAATTTACTGTAATTACAAATTCGGTGTAATATGTTTATTCCTGCCTTCTTTTGCTGCACCGAGACCGCCAAACAAAGCTGAATGTGGCGCTAGCATACTCCTAATTACAAATATGTACAATTAAACAGTGAAAGATGCACTTGCAGATGGATAAAAAATCACACAGCGTAAATAAAAGCAAATGCATTTTTAATTGCAACTCAATATGTGTAACCAACATGTACATTTCATGTTGTATGATGAGATTCTCAGATCACTCCTGGATCACAGCAAAAATCGTATGTACACACAACACATGCTGTGACGGATCCCTCGTGCACTTTAAATCAGAGTAATGCCTGCTGTTTTCCTGCCAGGCCTCATGAATACATACACGTAAATACATACATAATATGTATACACGCACGCACGCACGCACGCACGCACACACACACACACACACACACACACACACACACACGCACGTACACACACAGACACGTATGAGAGCTGTTCCTATTAATGTTTATGCTAAACTTGGATTTCAGATATTTTTATTCATAAGGAAACATATATATGCATTGTTTCCCAATATGTATCGTATTCCCATATGAGTCAATGATAATTATGGCATCGCTGAGGAAATTAAACTTGATTTCTTTTGTGTATGAGATTCTCCAGAGACCTCTATACCCTGCCAGGCATACGCCCAGAGGGACACACCCATCATACTCGTAGTGCAGCTGGTGCGAGGTTGGGCATTATAGACTTGCCTTTGAAGAACTTTGATAGGTTCATGACATGCGTTGAAGAGCATTGGATTGGACCAGAAAAGCATAAAGTCAGCACACAGCAGTGAGCGTGAGCACTGGGCTGTGATGTTACACCGCCGGCAAGAATTATGTAACAAATATCACTACAGTCTTGAGACTGAACTTGCAAGAACTCGAACAAATCAAGTCTTTGTTTTTTACTTTTTGATGTATAGCTTTTAATTATTAAATATATTTAAAAAAATATATTTAGTGAGATTTCTATATATATTTTTGGCTGTGAAATAAAATCATTCTACACAATGAAAGGAACATTCTGTGAGTATATTACATTGATGTCTTTAATACTGACTAAGACATGGATTACAGTCATAGTGATCACATAAACATAAGATATAGAACAATGTTTAATATACATGACTTGCATTTATTTATTGCAAGTTTATAGCCTCACAAACTCTCCACTAAACCCATTATGGTCCTCATTTTTGCTCCAAATATTTGGACTTTTGTATGTCTGTCTGTTTGTCTCTCTTTTTTTATCACCACATCTTCTTGCTTTATCCTGTCTGTCTCTGAATCCATGCCAAACTGTGTGTCTGTCTGTCTGTCTATGGCCAGACACTCTACACTTATCTCATAAATTAATTAGACTTTAAATCAGTGGTTTGTGCTTTTCTCTCGATTTTACATTCATCAGCTTCTTATCTACTGCCGAACAATTGTATTTGGGTTTTATTAAAGTGTGTAAATCACTGCTTTGCTCTCCCGCAGCCCGAGTCTTTTGTTTCTCAAACACAGACTGGCACATCTCTTATCTGGGCCAGCGCATGCACTAATTAAATTCTGAATGATGCTATCCGACTGGAAGGTGTTGGTGGTTCCTTTGGTTCGTCTTCCTGTGTGTTGCTCTAAAGCGGACTAACTCATGAAGCAACATTGACTCATGCCAAGACATGCAAGAGAGATGTTTGTCTTGTCATAAAAAAAAATATTTTACAGACTTCCCCCTAAATGAGGAATAGGACCAGCCCCCCGATTGTTATTTCAAATCTCTAGTTCAACAGCCGCTAACCCATAATAACCCTAAAGTCACATCTCTACCCCGAAGGGATAGGTGAATGCCGTAAAGAACCGATCGTGTACACGCTCCTCTCTGCCTCAGGGTTTGTGTCCATCTCCTGCAACCGGCTAGTCATTCACCATCAACTGTGAAGGCCGACTTCTGCCTATCAAAGACGTCATCCATTCATACTCCTCCCAAACCGCAATGAAAAGGCCAAAGCCAGGCATCTCTTTGTGAAGCACTCAGTTTCACCACAAAGTCCCATTCTGAAGCGTGTCGGCCGAGGTCAGTCAAGGTTATTTGCTCCCTCTCAGTGAGATTATCCATGCATTCTTTGGTCAGCTATCAAAGACGAGATGGAATCTTCGGAATTCTGATCCGTTTGCAGGACGCTGAACAAGCGACACCTCGAGTCGCCAATAGAAACGACGCCACGCTATTTGAAGATTGGATTTGTCTGCCATTTGTGTCATTGCTTTTCAAGAGATGTCTTTGGGAAATGTCTCATGGTGTCAGAGTCACCATGCAAAAGGGACGCAATATGTCAAAATGTCTTTCCACCCTTTTGTTCAACCTTGTTGTACTTGAAGTATGTTATTGTCTTTGCCATAGACTGGGAATGACCTAAAGGCATGTGGACATCTGCGTGTCAGTATCGGTTACATTTATACTGAACAGCCACCTTGATTTCACTGCTGGGTATCAGTGTGACTCATAGATTTGATCACACACTTTAAACTCTCTACAAATGAATCATATTCAAACAAACGCACCACTTATTAATTAATACATATTCTGTTCATTTTATCCTTCAAATATTTAACACTATGCATTGCCTTTTTATTTCACTCGTTAATATATGGCGAATAACACAGCTTAATTACATTTTATGATACTTTTATCAGCCTCATATGGTATTAAATATTAATGACATTTAAACATCTTTAAATATCTAATTCGTAACGACTTCAGAAGGTGTTTTCCTTCAGCGCCCCCCGTCAACCCTACCTCTTGCATGGCCAACTATCAGCTGAAGCATGGGGCAGCTCCTGACGTTAAACAGTTGAGTGACGCGGGATAAAGCTGCTCATTAAAATGCTAAAGAGTTTCAGGGGTTTATCATGGAACAGACCCCCTTCCAAAATGAAAATATAGCGAGTTGGAGAAGGCAGTCAGTTTGTTGCTAAGTATGCTTAGTATGATTAGGAGGAAAAGGGGATGGGATTGACACCCAATGAAACTACAACATTTAAACATTTACAACATTATTGCATGCTTGGACATATCAAAGGCCACAGCCCCTCCGCTAAAGTCTTGAGGTTGTTTTCAAAGTGGATGCAGTTTAGATGCACAAAAAGGTGACATGGCCTGGTCCGGTCCAGACGTTTGGAACACAGATGACCTGCGTGTAGAGCAGTTGGGGAGGGAGTGAGGTTATGCTGACATGGCCAAGTGGAGACATGAGGGAGAGCCAACCATCTGTTTACCTGTAACAGAGCCCTTCTATAACCATCAATGCATGTTATAGATGAATACCTGCTGTCTTTTGCTCTCCAAACCCTCCAAATATTGTATTGGATTTAGATGGTACCGCCTGCATTGATCCAGATAAATTTGCTATACACATCCTGCGCATTTTGGCTACAGTCATCGTTCCCTTTAAATGTTGCATGTTTTCCCCTTGAATGTGCTTGGGTGCACATCTTTCCATTGTTGCTTGTTTTACACAAATGTTTATTCCTAGGAAACAGCGAGTGTCTAAACATTTCCAATTATCCATTTTGAATTTCATGAGATAATTAAACAAAATAAACCATGTTTGCTCTGTTGGTTTGGCTGTTAATGCTGTTATTGGTGATGGCATGTGTTAATGTGTTAATGCTTTTATAGTTTATTCAAATAGCCCAGTTATTCAGTCGGCTGTTTTCCTCCGTCTTTTAACCATTTGTGTGTCTTTTTATATCTCAACATCATTATGGAAGATCGGATATACAACTTTTTTTATAGGAAATGCTGTCCACAGTGTGTCTATAAAAAGTAAACCCAGGTTTTAGAGATGTCTGGATTGGTGAATTATTATCCTAAATGAGCTGTTTTGTTAGACTAGAAGACTTATTACCCCCCTATACAGCCAGCATGGCATATATAACGATCATGCTGTACACCCCCTATACACATAGTGTCCTTTCAAAAACATTCTTTCCTGCAAATGCTTGTAATGAATTCACCACTATCCGCATGCGTGGGTGTGTGTGCACATCTCAGCTGAAAGCAACAGGAAACACAAGCACTGGCACCTGCCAGCCGTGGGTGAGGGGCGTCCCGGCCAGCCTGAGCCCTGCGGGGTTGTCTCTGCCTGGGCCTGTCACGCCTAAACAGTTCAGTGCGGGATTTCCACTCAGGCCTTAGGCCTAACCACTTGAATCTGCTGTGGAGACACGGGGCTCAAGGCTGGGAACACAAACACATACACATGCCTACATATACAAACATGTAAAAACAGAAGCGAGTGTGGGATGGGCGCTATGATGTGTATGTTGCCTTCAGGCATTCCAAGGTAGATGGGTTCATATTGGCATTTATTAAACATACAGTCCAAAATATACATTTACAGTATACACGCACACACGTAGTGCCCCAGTTGTCCGACTGCCAACACTTACAGTAACAAACAGCTCAGGGCCGGTCTAATTAAATCTGTGCTGTTGTTCGTAAGTTGTCAGCATCTGCTAAAGATGCAGTGCGAATTGGGGCATGTTCACTTGTTCGATAAAATCGAATCGCTTAAGCACATATAATACATGTCATAATGTGTGTTATCTGGCAGGTTTCACATTGTAGGTGCAAAATGTGAAATTACCTAGTAAAGTATTCATAATAAAATAATGTGGGAGATTTGGATACCTATTCAAATCATGAATGATAATGGTACATATTATAGCAATAACTGGAAAAATATTTGCATTCACATCACTGGATGTTTATTCAGTTCACAAGTGTTTTATGTTTGAAATGCACATGCTCTTTAAATTCAAATGGGTTACGTTTGGTTGTCAAGCGGTACAGTACTATAATACACTATTACATACCGTATTACTTGAGTATATATTGAATCTAGCTTCACAGCCTTCAGAAAATCATAATGGCTGTAATTGTGGCTAATGGTAATGCTTTATTAGCTTTCATACAGTGATGGAAATTACCCTGAGCGAGAGGTGAAGAGGGTGCCAGCCCGTGTGGCGTGAGCATATTTCCTAACAACGCTTTAAATGTTTTTAGACACCGTTGAGAGGAGGACTGGAGGAGCTTCATTTTTTCCCAGAATCCATTGCATCAGTTTTTCTTATTTTGTTTTAAACAAACAGTTGCAGGAACAACATGCTGTCTGTAAAGAGTGCTTAACATTAATCTACCCTGAGAAAATATGAAAGCAGTGCAACTTAGAGCTATAGAACGGTAAACTTTTATTTATTTATTTTACTTTTTCTCTTGAGCTCCTCTACTTGAGTTGAATTTATTTTAATTTGATTTACCTTTTCCGTTGAGTTTTTCCAAATCTGTATATACCTGTATATTTATTGGTTCCTATGAACACAGAAAGATATTTGGAAGAATTTTATAACAGTTCTTGGACCCCATTGACTTTAAAGTAGGAAAAATAACTTTAAATAATTTTGTTCTGTTAAACACAAAATGAGATCTTTTGAAGAATGCAGTACACCAAAATTTCTGGGGCACTTTTGGCTGTCTAGTTACAATCATTTGTCTTAAAATCTTTTGTTGTGCTCAACCAAACAAAGACATTTATAAAGGTTAAGAAAAACTAGAGAGTGAGAAATTTAAGACAGAATTGAAATTTGTGGGTGAAATATCTCTATAAAATACTGTGGGTGTGATCAAACATTTACTAAAAAAGAAACCGCTAAACAACTCTCAGGAGAGATGGATAGAAAAAATAAGTAAATAAACTACAGAACAGGCTTTGCTGTCCAACCAGGATAATTTTTCCATGTTTTAATTGAAACTGAGCTGTGCATGTTTGAAAGGAATTTCTCACGGCTGCTGTCAAGCACAATTTCTGATCCTGTTTAGACTTTCTTCTCTGTGGAGAAACAAGCCGTACCCGTTTCTCCCGAAAACTTGATGTTTGCAAGAGCTGTCTATCAGATTGTACATGCGCATTTCTCTCGCTTTCTCACTGTATTTATCGCGTCACTCAGACTTAGTGCAGCAAAGACAACGGCTCCCAGGTCTCACTTCTTACTCTTTGATATGTCATATGCAGAAATGATGAGCAAACACACATGCAGGCTTACAAATGAACTCACGTTAGGCTTGTTACAGTTTAGGCCGGGAAATAAAGGTATGATGCTTTTAGTTGACTGCGACATGATATTATTGTTTATTTTTTTATTGTAATAATTTGCCATTTGTTTAGCCTGGACATATGGAAAAGCAATAGGCTAAATGTATGCATACACTACTCCATTTTCATTCCATACATGTGACAGAGGGAGAGATCTAGCTCATAAAGAGTGCAGATAGCTTCTGACAGAGCACTGCTGTGAAATGCCAACACTTCTCTTCGGCACCAGAGAATCTATGTTTCAGAGCTAACAAGGCGTAATACAACCTTCACACCTACAGAAAAGAAAAAACAGGGATCACCTCTCACATCCAACATAGCGGGAAACAGAACATGGAAGTTCAGGGGATGATGGTAAATTTGTTGCAAAGCCTGTTGTTACATTATATCGTTTTATTTGACGTGCAATGCTGAATATCAAACCAAACTTAGGTATTAGTGTAATTTATTGTATTTTTATGGTTATTATAATTACTTCAATGATGTTAATAATAATAATAGTTATAATCACTATTATTATTATTATTATTATTATTCATGTTGTTATTATTATAAATATTAGTATTATTAATAATAATAGTTAAGGTAATTAATGCACTATATACATCAAGACTGCATCAAAACTATTTATGCACTATGCTTAATCAAAATACAATTATTTGTTAGGCCTGTTAAAACAATTAATAGCATTCAGAATAAAAGGTTGGATTAAATAATATATGTATATGTATATATTAAATTCTTATGTATAACCACAAACGTACATGTATCTACATATTAAAAAAATTATATATTAACATTACATTTTATATTTCTACAAATATATGCATCTAAGTTTATTTATATATACAAAACTTGTATGCACAATCCACACACATTTAGTTTGTAAACCAAACCTTTATTTTGGATGCAATTAATTCTTTTGACAGCCTTATTATTTATATATTGTTTGACCCTTTATTAAAACTTTTTATTATCTAGATTATTAACAATGCAACATGGCAGATATTTTTCTTGGCTTTGGGACTATATTATCTTTTTGCTCACTGTTTCAGAAAAGCGAACACTTGTTCAGTGGCTCACTATGTGATAATGTGTTGATATTAGTGAGATGGTGATTTATCACAAAAATTCATCTTCCTCCTGTGATTTTTCAGTCCAGCTCTGTTTGTTGAGAGAAGATCATTGTCCTTTGATTTAATGTGCAAGCACTGCAATGTTGAATTGGTTTTGCTTTATGGATTTTCTTGTGAGGCGATATGAAAATGTGTTTGTGTGAGGAATGAGACGTATTACTTGTCTTGTCACTTTAGCCATTCTATCCTTCATGGTTCTTAAATGTTCTATAAATGATACTTGTATCCAGAATGCTTACAAAGCTTAAGACTAAAAAGCTTTTTATTGCACTTCAAAAACACCCAAAAATAAGGTCTGAAAGACTAGTTGACCTTAGGATGTGGTAATGGAATTGAATGGGCTGTGTTTATTGTTTGTTCATTTAAATTGAAAAATAGTGATTCACACAAATTATGTTTCGCCCATGTTGGACCAAATGATGATTCATCACGAATGCTGTACAAAAATAGATAACAACATGGTCCTACTCTTTAATCTGACCGGTTGTATGGTGACCCATCAGTCACCTCTCTCTCTCTCTCTGTTTGAGGATAATAGAGAAATAAAAGAAAGAGGGAGGCAGACTCCAGGGCTTTAGGGACGGTTCAGTTGTAACTGGATCCATGGTCAGGTTCTGGTCTGATGACTGTTTCTCGTCTGGCCTCAGCTCTTCATGCATTATTCACAGCTAAAAGGACCGTTCTCCCTCATTCTCCTTTCATTCTCCTTTTCCAGCTCTCTGTCTGCTCTCTGAAAGGATAACACGTGCTGTCACACCAATGGATCTTATCTTCTTCAAAACTGTGTACTTAAAGGAGTAGTTCCACCAAAATAAAAATCTGTCAATTTACTCAACATTGAGTTGTACAAAATCAGTAAAATTGTCTTTGTTCTGATCAGAAAGTCAAAACATTTTTATTGTTGTGTGATGAACACAGGAGAGGATATTTGGAAGAATGCAGAATTCTCTGTGTTCATGCAAACGAAGAAATAGATACAGATTACAGAACATAGAGTAATTCACGGCTGAATTTTAAATAAGAAATGTGAAAGTCAATACTTATAGAGAATAACATGAATCGGAACTATTTTGTACAAAATCATGCCAAACAAAGATTAATTATTGATCAAATTTTTTTAAACCTGTCGCATCTCCACAACCCTGTCCCGTTAGCAGGTTAGGTGCTGGGATTGGAGTGGCATTATATCTGTTTTGAGCCTGCTATTGTGAAGTTAATTGAGGGGTGTTGGTGCATGAGTGGAATCATACCTGTTGTTTTAGCTGTCGGCGTGTCTATCATTTGCTGTAGTGGCGCATGAGGCTCAGACAGGAAACTGTCAGGTGCATGCGCATGTGGCACGGCGGATAGACTGACACACTCTGCAGGAGTCTATCAGCATCGCTATTTAAGTTAATCAGCCCACTGAAAATAGGTATCAGCCATGTGTGATAAGTGTCTGCATGAGTCCGCAGCCTTGCGTGCTTTCCAAAACATCCAAATTCCTCACGAGTTGAGCATTCTTGTTTGGTCTTTTAAAGATAACATTCGCAAACAGAGTTTACTTTTAGAAGTGGCAAGGGCAACTTTTTGATATTCACAAGTTGGCTTAAAGTGATTGTTCACCCGAAAATTCTTATTATTTACCCTCGTGTCAGTTCAAACCCGCAGTGCACAAAAGATTATATTTTGAAGGATATTAGTAGTCAAATCAACATTCTTCAAAATATCTTCTTTTGTGTTTTGAAAAGGAAAAGTCATACATGTTTGAAATTACAAAAAGTGAGTCAATAATAACATACATTTTAATGAAATCAAAATACTTTAAAGAAACGATCACTTAAATGTTAAAAAATACAACAATCCATGCCAACGGTTTTGAAAGTTGGTCAAAGAGGAAAGATTATGAAATCATTACTTTTTTATTGTTTAACAGTGTGTTCAATAAGTCGTTTATTGGTATTTTTTATTCGAATAGTCTACTAAGAAAGAGAATGCATTTGATATAAACCATACAGAGTGTTTACCTGGTGCTGTACATTCAACATCTAAACCGACAGAAACTTCCAGCATCTCAAACAATGGCCTCCTTTAACCAACACAGACCAAAGATCCCTGAGAAAGAAATGTCTCTATGTAACTCTATCAGCATCCAGTCTACCACAACCTCAGCCTGGCAGACACCACAGAAACAGAGAAAGGGAATTATTGTCACTGGATATCTCTGTTTGTCACTTTATACTTTGGATGCGTTTCAGAATGTTGTGAGTTTTTGCATAGCCCAGCCATCCCCTTTCTTTTTACTTCTCTATTTCATTGTATCCCTTTTATCATAAAGAGATAGTTCCTCTTAATTTTACATTTAGTCAAATTTCATTTAGTTTCAAACCTGTGTGACTTTCTTCTGCAGAACACAAAAGAAGATATTTAGAAGAATGTTTGTTACCGAACAGCAGCATCACCCTCTGATACTTATTGTATGGACTCGTATTTGAAGTCTCTATTTGGTCACATAATACAAAATATCTTTTTTCTGCAGAAGCAGGAAACTCGGGCTTAAAATGACAAGTGGGTGACTACCCATAAAGTTGTAGTTTTTAAGCACATTATGCACACTGTCAATAGTTTTTACAGCAAAAATGTGCAAGATAAAAACACTTAAAATATTTCCCTCTAGACAACAACACATTTATATTAGTTACCAACTCAACTTTTCTTTCTGACCTTTATCCTGACAGAGCTTTACTTTCCCAAATGTGTGTTTGTGCGTGGGTGGGTGTGTGCGACTAAGATAAAAAGAGGGAGTGCAGAAATAATTGTTTTTTTCCCAGTTGGAAAAAAGCGAGTTGATGGAAAATAGGTTTGTCTCCCTTCTGCAGGTATTTGTCTCAGATAAATTACTTCATTTGAGAATTCCAGTGACGCCCCGTCTGTTTTTCTGCCCTGCAGTGACTTTAATGAGGAAATGGAGAGAAAGAGAGAGCCGCATTAAATAATGAATGGCCGCGTTGACGACTGAAAATAATAAACAGTGAAAGCGATAACAGCGAAGTGATTTTTAAGGTTGGAGGGCGACATGTTTTACAAGAAATAGCGCAATGTCACAAGAGGGTCTTTTAATGTTTATGTGTTGTTGCATTTGTAAGGAAATGAAAAGAATTGAATTGTACATGTTCTTGGAAAGAACAGGGGCCGGACTTGGTTTTATATGAGATACAGATCAGATGATAAAAATTAGGCGACTTTTCTTTTTTAGGTTTGTGAGGCTCATCTTTATGTGTGTATGTTGTAGATGGACTGGAGGTCTTTTTGTGTGAGCTGTTTTTCTGTCTGATGGATGTGGAGGACTGTAATTATGTGTTAGAGGAGTCTGAGAGCATCTGGTGGTCAAGCATCAGCCCAGAGCATTCGCTGCTCATGTCTGAAGAGGCAAAGCCAGATGAACTCCTCTCAATATAAGGGCGAGTGAAAAAAGATTCAGCGCAGCCATAGGCCACGTGCCTCCTCCGCGACCAAATACGCTCGGAGAGCCACAAACCATAAGAGGCCACATAGCAGAAAAGGAATCTGTATGTGACCCAGAGGTCAAAACTAACCTCAGATTAAACCAGGAACCCCCAGCAGGGGACCAATAGAGAGAGAGAGAGAGAGAGAGAGAGAGAGAGAGAGAGAGAGAAGGAAATGAAAAAGAAGAGAGAAAAACGAAATACGGAGGCAAGGGAAATTGATGCAAGGCGAGGCATGGCTGTGAGGTTGGATGGAGATGGTGAGTGACGTGAAGCAGGAGAGAGATGGAAATGGAACAGATAGGGAGTGTGAGAGCATGGGGTGGATGCCGGAGATCGGGAACGCGGGTGATGAGAATCGAGAGACAGACGAAAAGATGGAACACCCTGGAGAGACAGAGAGAGGGGAGTCCTGTCTTTCACACAGAAGGTGCCCTGTGGATACCAGTCCTGTTTATCAGTCAAACTTCATGCAACATTCCATGTTTAATATAAATATCAGTCTATTTTTAGCTTCACACTTGTGTATGCATGGCTGTTTTTTCTCCAATGAACCTGTGGCAAGGCTGCTGAGATGGAATATGATGGACGTGCCGGCAACATTTCTTTGCCAGACTCTGGGGGATAATCGCTCTCTATTTTTCTCTGCGAAGGCTTTTCACAGTGTGATCCCACCGTAGCTTTTCTCTCGGCGGTTACGAGAGGCGTCAGAGAAACTTTTGGCCTGCTAATACTGCCTCCGTTTCCCCCGCAGCCAGCACAGGCCCTGCATTTACAAGCAGCTCGGCCCCGTTCGCATTTACACCAAGACGAAGTTTCAAGCGAACCAACGGAGAGCTCATTGCAATTACACAAAGGTTAACTGCATCACGAACAGGGAAACGATTGTGTTTTTAATTGTGTATTCATGTCCAACGGTGTGTTATGGAGCATTAAATGAGAAAATGAATGTAAAAGTTTTTAAGCCAATTTAAGTTCAAACGATGCCGGTATTTGAATGCCTGCTTCTTAAAAGCGTGCATGTTCAGAGGCCTCGGATAGAGAAGTTAATTTGGATGGCGATGACATTCCGCACTCGGCACTGGTTTGTGCCATGCTGTTAGAGCCCTGGTAATTAAAATCATGCCGTGGTACGACCGACTGACTGCAAAGAAGAAACCGGAGGGACGACGGATCAGGAAATCTGATTAAGTCTTTCCTCCGCAGGGTTCTGCTCACGGGCTCCCCGAGAAACCGGGCCTGGCTTTGTACGCTCCGGCACGCACACGTGTTTTACGGATGAGAGCTTTTCAACAACCTCAATCTCATAACCCGGCAACCAAAACAAAGCCGTTCTCTCCTGTGAACATGACCGCTCGCAGTGCGCTACGAGATTGAAGCGGAACAGGTTCAGTATCCTTGTTAGTGACGGAAATGCCGTATTAACACGGGCGGTTGCCTGGTTGCAACCTGAGCCATCTGATATTAAGTCCTTGCCAGGATTACCTTTTCTTGATACAAAAAGTCATGGTCTGGTGGTTAGAGAGTTGGACTTGCGAGCATATGGTTGCAAGTTCGAATCCCAGTTCCACCAGACAATGACTGAAGTGTCCTTGAGCAAGGTCCCTTACCCCTGTTTGTTCTGCAGTGATAATTGGCAACTGCTTAATACTTGTTAGTCGCTTTGTATAAAAGGTTCTGCCAAATGAATAAATGTAAATGTAAAATGTTTTTTTTTTTATTCGTTTAACCTACCACGCTATGCTTACAGTAACGGACATGCTTGTATTAAATTCCCCTGCTAAAAATCAACTGATTCAAAAGTAGCCTATACAAAACCAGTCGCCTTTGGCTAAACATCAATGCTCGGCATGAAAAGAAGGAATGCAGTTTCCTTCAGTATTGATTGACATCAGGAGACTTCCCAGTCCACCCACTCTCTGTCTGTTTACTACGGCACACTCCTGCTCAGCCGATGGCTGCGTCGAAACAAAGCAAAAATTCGTTCCACTTTCCTTGACAGGTGCAGGCTGTAAGACGTCAAACGCTCACAGCAGGTTCAAAGCGCTGATGCATGGGTTCCCTATGAAAACTTTCATTTAAAGACACTGAAGTCCAGACGCCGATCGTGTGTGATCTGCTTACAGTTGTTGACACGTGCCGCACTATATTTGTTATAGTCTGGTTTTTAACGTCACAGATCAATATCTGTGCATTAGATCCGCTCGGGTATCTCAGGGGAGTATCTGCAGTACCTTAATTATGGTGGCCTTCACCCAAACACACCGAGCTGCTGGTGTCTCCTGGGACATTAGTGCCATTCACATCTTCGCAGATAGTGTGGCCTACTTCAAGTTACTTTTATTTGCAGTGCTGGTTTGGAGATATGCTCTGTATCAATGCCGTTGTGAGGGTTGAACGGTAGAGTCTCGCGTGCAGCTGCGAACAGATTTCGAATTCAAACAAGTATTCACTTTTTCACGTTTATTTTTTTTTATTGTCACATCACCATGGCACATGTGCCCTGGTGAGTGAAATTCTTGGGAGCTTGCTTCAAAAACATCGCAGTACAAGTAACATGTAACATATAGTACAGACTTCAAACATAGGACGGTGTGCGGTGTGCAATATATATTTATGACGCCGCTCATTTGAAATGGAACAGAAGGAAGACATCTCAAGTGAGTGCAGCAAGGCTTAAGTTTAGGGTTTGTAAAATGTTTGGTGTCTGTCTCTTGCTTGTGTGCTCATGCAGATCTGGGAAATCCCATCTAAAGGTCTCACAGCCTTCAAGATTTTTTCTTGAATTGTTTACAGTTAAAATGACCATGGTCGCCGTTAATATCAGCATGGATTTGCGTAAAAAGGCTTTTTCTGCACCACATGGAAAAAAAAATTTGACAAATGTGGCTGATAAACACCATTAGTCGTAATCTATAGCGATACCGCTGGCCTGAGACCAGTGCTTAAGTGGAAGTTGTTTTGAGCCAGAGGAAATTGCAGTTTCCATGGATGCCGGGCAGAGTCTTACCCACATTATGAACTGCACATCTCCTGTGGTTATCACACCGGAATGGCTTACCTTATCCCCTCTCCTTATATCTGTGGTTTCCTGAGCTCAGCCTGCAAGTTTTTGTGGTTTCAACCTTACATTTCAGATTCTTTTTAAGGAGGAATGAGATAAATGTAGTTCACAAGTGTGACAAATTAGCAATGCTAGGGGATTAACTGCATCATCCTTTTTGATTTTACACAAAATAATATTCACTATAGAGTGACCTTGGTGATAATGATGAAAGAAAATGTGCTAATGTTAAGGTTCTTTCATAATTTAGACTAATCGCTACTCCATCATTTACTGTACAGCCTGAGTTTTCCCAAATGTGTGGTTGCTGTGGTTACAACCCATGTCCACTAGGGGGATGTGTTTGAGGCTGAGCAGGATTAACACTCAATACATATAGCATAAATGTGAGCATTTATCTGCTTAAAGGGATAGTTCACCCAAAAGTTTTTTTAAACCTGTATGACTTGTTTCTGGAGAACTCAAAATAAGTTATTTTGAAGAAAGTTATTAACCGAGCAGCACAGGCACCGGTTTACTTCTATCTTACACAAAACCAATGCAAGTGGATTTGTGCCATTTACCAGCAGTCTTCAAAATATCTTATTTTGTGTTCAGCTGTAGAAAATCAAACAGGCTTGAAATGAAAACATGAATGAGTACATTTTGGGCAACCTATCCTTATAAATAGAATTAAAGGGTTGAGCATATTTTAGCAAGGGTAATATTTTGCACATTTTCTTTTGATTATTAAATTAAATTTGAATTTTAGAAAGAGTTTCCACATAGCACACTCTAGATGAGGTATCTGAAGTTCTTTTTAGAGTTTATAAATTAAATCCAGATCATCATGTGATACATAGATTAATTGTGTAATCCCATCAAGATGTAAAAAATTTAATCTGCTTCATTATAACTGATATTAAAAGAGTCAATTTTATTGTTTTGCTCAGGGCTCAAAATTCCATGATCATAAAATCTTTTTACATGGACTTACAGAGAGAACACAATCTAATCAACCAGCATTAAATTATGTAAGAATGTGTATATAATGATAAGAAATCGAAATATATATATGTTCATTTTTTATAAAATTGTAGAAAGTACAAATGTCATTTAAACCGGTATGTGTTTTTTTCAAGTGAACACAAAAGAAGATATTTTGAGATATGTCTTTGTGGTTTTTTGTTCATATAATGGAAATCAATCAGGGCCAATTTTGTTTGGTTACCAAAATTATCGTCTCATAGTACACAAGAAAGTCAAACAAGATGTACATGACATTCAGGTAAAATTGATATTTTTTGGTTTGAAATGCTTTTTCTTCTTAACTTTAGTCATGCGTTCATTTCACAAGGATCTGTATCTTTTATCAGATGCTATCATTCGCCGTCAGCCCTTAAGCGTCCGAATGTTGCTGTTAACACACACGCTGATAGTTTTCCCCCGGTGGCTAATTTGTTTAGTTGCTGTCCTGATAACGTCCATCCACTTTGTCGTGGAACTGACGGCCCACTTCGCACGTATCTCCTGGGGCACGACCTCTGCAGTTCATTCTCCCACCGTCCACACGCTTCCATTCCAAATACATTGGCCAAAACCCAATCCCCAGTCAAATTAACCAGGCCGATCAGAGAGATTAGATAACCCTCCCGCTGAAAAAGCTTTGGCTCGTGTTGAGGGTTTTCTCTTTCCTTCTATCTCCTTTCTTTTGTTCTCTTTTGTTCAGGTCTTTTTTCCTCTTGTCTGTTTTTGAACCCTGCATACAAAAAGCTCCAGAGAAAGTGAAAGCAATGCGAGTGAACGCTTTATAGGAGAAGTGTGTAATTTTTGTCTATCGAACTGAACTGGGAAGAGAAAGACTTGTGGTCTGGGAGCTTTTTATATTGATAGGAATGGATCAGATAACTCCTAAGCTTTTGTGAAAGTAATGATATTGCAGATTTTTGATGAGGAATTGGCACAGTTAAGTGCAAAAGTGCAAAAGTTATTGCAGGCCTTCTAAGTGTGTAAAAAAGGTTCATTCTTTATTGTGCGCGTGTGTGTGTGTGTGTGTGTGTGTGTGTGTGTGTGTGTGTGTGTGTGTGTGTGTGTGTGTGTGTGTGTGTGTGTGTGTGTGTGTGTGTGTGTGTGTGTGTTTGCGTACGTGTGTGTTTGCGTACGTGTGTGTGTGTGTGTGTGCGTGCGTGCGTGCGTGCGTGCGTGCGTGCGTGCGTGTGTGTGTGTCTGTGTTCACACATTGCGTCATAAACAGCAGATGTTCAGATATATTCATGAGAACTCCATCACTGCGGTCCAACTGTGTAAGGATGTTACAGCTCTCTGCTGAGCCAGCGATTTATGGCACATAACATTCCCCTACAGCTGTCTGACAACATAACATCCCATTCCTCTTCTGCACTATTCTCTCTTATTCACAGAAACACATTAACGGTCCACACTGTCTCTTTATTCTCTTTTGTAGATTCGGGTTGACGGCCCCTCCCGTGGTGCATTGCAGTATGAAACCGTTCAGGTGGTCGACAACGGGCCCATCCTGCGGGACATGGCCTTTTCTGCAGATCAGCACTTCCTGTATGTGATGTCAGAGACACAGGTAAGTCCCATTTTCATCAGAATCAGAGACGAGAGTTTGTGACAAGGTTTCAATAACTGGAATTGCAGCATCAGATGTGCGTTGAAAAGCCGGAGAGAGAGCGGTGCATTTTTTGCCTTATAAAAAGTGACAGATGATAGATTGGTGGATCAGACTCTCAAACTTGCCGTTTACAAACTACACACAATTTACACATCAGGACGTGCAACCTGAAAACAGCTCAATCGTTGTAATGGACAGAGCGGATATGGCTGAAGCTTGTAAATCTCAACATTAGAAAACCACTGCATGTATTGAGAAAACTTTTATTTCTCATGAAATATTCTAGTCGAAAATATCCAATCTGAATTTAAAATATACGGCTTTTCAATCAGTGATTAAATAATGTTTGTTTCATGATCTCTGTTAGTTGTAAATGTGTCCTGAATTTCGACCTCTGACCCCTACAGATGCCCTCGGCCAGGTCATTCAACCATGAACCATAAACACTGTTGAGTACATATAGGATACACCAGGATTTAGTGCTTTCATATTTTCTTTCTCACATACTCTTTCACTTCCATCCACATGCACTTTATCACCCACTGTATCACGATCCTCATAATCGAAATAAATTCAAGGTGCCATTGTGCTTTTACATCAGTACAAAACTACTATGATGCCACACAAAAGCTTGAATCCAGACACTCACCAATGTTGAGATTTATAGACTCTGCAATAAATCTAAAAACTCATTCAGTTAAATTTACTTCACAAGCAGTTAGGGTCATCGGGGCACAGTGGAGGTAAAACTATCCAATCAAATCATCAATAAAAAAGGCATTATCTTGTGAAATTTAAGGTGTGGTTTTATGGAAAAAAAATCTGCAGAATTAAAAAATTTTACAATTTGATGCAGTGATACGTATCCGAAGATTAGAGTTTTTACTGTATTTTGCACATTACACAGACATACGTAATGTAAATTCAAACTTCCATTGTTTGTAATTGAATGGGATTAATGGCGAGTGATTGTTTTAACAGCCCTAAAATCTAAATTTTTAAGCAAACTTGTGTTTTTGCAATTAAACTCTTAATGTAGACACAATATCTTGAATTCCTGGGCACAAGAAATTGTCAGTGTCCTATTTTCTGAAAGTTATACTAATGTAATTGAAACTAGTTTTTTGCGTTACTCTCACCAACTATTTTGTGTGAATAATTTTATCTCAAAAATATAAATTGGTTAAATCTAGGCCAAAAAGGAGTCTTATGGGAGAGGAGCAATGTTGTCTTTGACAGGGATAAATATCAGAGCCGGACCTGTGGTGTTGTGCGGGTGTAGTATCTCACCCTGTTGCAATTAGCCTATTAGCCCAGTTACCGAATCATCGTCTGGTTTCTGTTTAGTCCTAAACATCAGGGGATAACATCTTCTGAGAAATCATGCATATATTTAGAAGCTATTTAGCGAACATGCATTCACTCGTCCCACCTGTAATTCGGCCACCGCTGCTCACACGGCTCTCTCTGAAACATTTATAATGTTTTGCTTTAAAATTTTATAAACTGTGATGTAATGTGTCACTTTGGTGCTCCCTCGCACCGAATGTTTGCTATAAGTCAGATCTCCCGCTTTTCACCTCTGTGCTTACACTTTGTGCGCTTTGCTGTGAATAACAGAGAGAATATACGACAGGCCATTTTTTGATTTGTTTCTCTCCCACTTTCACAGTTTCTGTGAAGCGCTCTGGACGAGATGTCCACATTAATATTTATAGCTGATAACAACGTTTTCATAGACCAAAATTCTCATAACTGTTTGCCGGCCTGGTGCATCTGTTTGTGCATGCACACAAACACTCTCTCTTTTTTTCTCGCTGTCTTTCTCTAAAACAAATAATTTGCTTTTGAAACGGTTTATTTGGCACATTCAATATTATTCAATTAAAGTAATAAAATAACAATATGTCCTTTAAATCCATCTCTTTAAGGTCAGCGTTGAGTGCTTTGTCAAGTTAATGGTAATCAAACAAGAAATCAAATGAAAAATTTTTATTCTTTTATTAAACAATTCATAAACAATGACAGATTGATTAATCAAAATTTTTACACTTGTGACAAACAGACATTTTTATTTACAACCAATTGTCGAGGCTAGCAATAGTTTTGACATTATAAAACATATTTCAGACATACTTTAAAAGACAAGACAGTATAACAATAATAATGTTTTTTTAAAAAGGTTGACAGCCAGGTTTTTACTTTTGTCTTTAACATCCATAGTTTAGTATATTGTAAAATGATCATGAGCTTACACACAAAGTCCCGAGCAGTCGTACAGATTCCCCGCAGGGAATGGAACAGAAAAACAAGAACAGTAGGTCGATAATCTCCTGCTGGTGGATCTTAAAGAGAGGGAGTAAAAGAGAGAGAGAGAGGTGTCGAGAGGCTGGGAATGATAGAGTTCGGGAGATGCGGATGTCTGTGTTACACGTGCGATTACGGCTGATTGGTTGAACAGAGCTCTGGTTCAAAAGCCAACAGTCTCCTCGCAGCGTGAGCCGTGGCTGAGGTCAGCACATCCAGTCCGTGTGAGAGAGAGTGTTTGTGTACAACGCGGCACCAGCAGGAAACCAGGCCTGTTGATATCGATGTTAGATCATCTCTTTGATGCCTGACATCTATTACAGTGGACAGGTGTTTGAAGGCCATTTTTGAAGCATTTAGGGCTTGATGGTAAATGTAGGGCAGTTTGGGTGATGACCTCCGACCCGCACACATAATTCTGTATGACTGTGCTTATTATATGTCACAGTGTGTTTTCATTTATGACAACATAAATAGAAAAAAGCTGACGAAAGAGATAATACATCAGGGGATTGGTGTACTATTTTATTGCTATATAAAATATATACAATAAATTACCTGTGTGTGTGCGTGTGTGTGTGTGTGTGTGTGTGTGTGTGTGTGTGTGTGTGTGTGTGTGTGTGTGTGTGTGTGTGTGTGTGTGTGTGTGTGTGTGTGTGTGTGTGTGTGTGTGTGTGTGAGACTTATATTTTCTTTAAAATAATTAGGAACATTATTTATTTTCCTTTTTAGTGAATTTATAAGAAATTAAATTTCTGTGAATATATTCCCTTACGAAAAGTTGACTTGATAAGTATACTTAAGTCCAGGTCACGTATAAGTATACTTTATTTAGTACGTATACTAATCTCTCTCTCTCTCTCTCTCTCTCTCTCTCTTTCTCTTGCTCTTTCTAATTAATCCCTTGATTATCCCTCTAATTAAATCTCGCTACTTTCCTGTATCATTTAGGCCGATAAATGCGTCTTTTTTTAAGTAAAGGGGCCAGACAGTCTGTTCAGAGTAATGCAGATTACAGTTATCAGAGCTCAGCGCTAATTGTCACACTCGGCTTTTTGTCCACATTGTCATTCATTCTTTTAAGTGTTTTGGATGGTTACTTTAAACAATGTCGGTGTCAGATGCGCTCGTGTGGTCAGAAGGACAGCTGCGAGCTCTAATGACCAAGGCCTCCTCTATAGTTCTTCCTGCATTAAATGAACGACAGGGAGGTTCAGAGCTCAATGGAGTTACACAAATTGCAGGTCTTAGCACATTAAAGCCTTTTGTTCTGCCTGTACCATCCAAATCGGAGTCATGTTCCTCTCTCTCGCAGTTTACTGTCATTTTACACAGGATTTTTTGATCTGCCTTTTGTGTGCCCCGCTCGCCGGGGCTTTGTCCAGCTCGAGCTAGCAATTTAAGACAAGTGTTGCTTCAATGGCTCAGTTTGAATCGCGCGAATCAATGCTCTGTGTTTTCAAGGAAATTAAATTGATTTGCTGTCCGTCTGCGTTTTTTATAACAGCAGTGTCACAGTGCATCATGGGTATCGCCGGAGCACATACTTGAAGGATATTTATAATTCATGCGGGGCAAGTTGAAACTGCAGGTAGTGTAAGTGTTAATAATTTAAAGTGTGTGTTACATAGGCCAAACAGCTCCAAGTCCCACACTTTCATTGCCGATCTGCTCCGACTGTGGGGTAAGACATATGCCACCTCATCTGAAATAGTAAAAAAAAGACCTTATATTTCAATTATCTGCCGGTCCGTATGTGGCGTCCTCGGTGTTCCAGGCGGGACATTCGGTATATGAAATTATTTTGTTGTGTTATTTAAGTAATCTCGATAAAACAGCATCCCGTTGTGTTTAATTGAATAAAAGTATGATTTTCTTTTTATGTTCTAAACTCTAAAAATAATGTGGCTTATTAAACAATATTAAAAATAAACAGTTATGTTAACTTAATAAAATCTTTCAAAAACATTTAATGGATTTCAGTGAGACATTAAAAGAAATCCAACAGTTAATTAACACATATTCTTTACATTATGTAAGAACAAAATAAGAATTTATTATATATTTTTAACATAATCCTATTTTTTTGGTAAATTCTGATTAAAAAACTTTGAGTTAATCAGATTGACCTAAGTTTTTTACTTATATAAAAAGCATATGGAAAAATATATTTCATTAATTTCAATGCTTTTAAATGTACAAAATGTTCTCAAAGAGTAATTTTTGTTGTTGTGTATGTTGTGTATGTGCAGCCGTCTTACCTTCTCTCTATAGGACGTTTAGTGATGTGCTTCTCCTATTGGGTGCCTGTAGGCCTAATGATGTCGTCTGGATAGAATCAGCCCTGATGTGTTTGTGTGACGGCCGGGAGCGAAGCATCAATGCCTGAATGTAAATCCAGTTAGCACAGAGAGTGGCTGGGTTCACGGCGCACATAATTGCATTTTGTGTCTGTGAAGCCCCAGGGGCCTGAAGGACCCGGCCCAAGCGCAACATCTCGCGTTTAACCGTAACCACGACCATCCTCTGCGGGAGAACAGACGGATGCGTGCCAGCAACGATGAGTGCGATTCTAAACACTATAGATGAATGTATTTTCGTCTCAAAGTTGTGAATGTGTGCACGTATTGTGTGCGCTCTTTTGTGGTGTTACGTGTGTTAATGAGATAACGTGAGAGTTACTAAGACACCTCTGTGCAGCTGGAGAAAATCACAGCTCATATTACCAACCTTCATCTTCCAATGACAACGTGTAAGAGGCGCTTTTTACGACCCCCTTTGGTCGGGCGCGTGGGTGTGCGTTAGCACCGAGATTCGTTTAAGATGGACGTTGATGGATTAATTTCATAAATCAGCAATGATGAGATTTTGTCATCTGGCTTGGTGGTTAAGCATCCAAGAATGAGAAAAGACAGGGGGGTGGGATGAAGTCATGAGTGTTCATGTGTCGTGTCTGTGTTTGAATGTGTTTATGTAGCACCGGCGCTGCGCTCTGATTGGCTGAAAGCGAGTTGATGTTTGCTCCGCAGGAGATTGGATGGAGCTCATTGTGTGTTGCTTTGTAGATACAATTCTGTTTGACACTTCTCGCTAAAAATATAAAAAAACTCACAAACTTCCTTTAAAGGAAATGCAATGAGTATCGAAGAGACAGAAAAGGGTTGGGTAATGCCAGTTGTGTTGGGCGTTGAGCTACAGATGAGCCCACTGGATTAGACTTCATAATAAAGCACAGCTCAGCTCAGAGACAACGGAGAAACTCAGCCAGTCTGCCGGATTTACTGACGGATTTGATGAGAGGAAGTAAGGGAAGGGAAGTTCATGTTTGATTAGATTAATATGAGAGATTAAGGCAGGTTTGATGATCAGGTATAACAAAGCAGGTGATGAGGAAGGCACATTTAAATGGATACGACATATCCATGATGATCTCTGCTCGTATAGCAGAGCAGAATATGATGGTGTGAATCGCATAGATGTTAGAATTAAAGCTCAAGCACTCACTATATATTTTTTCTTTTTTTAGAAACATGCAGAATTTTTTAATATAGCTATAAGCAATATTTAAATAATTGTATCAATTATCTAAAATAGACTTTATATATATGAATTAATATTTTAATGTTTATATGTTAATAAATATGTGATGTATTATCATTGATTTAAAATCAAAAACATATATTTAAATCTCTTTCTTATCTTACATCGATGACACGTTTAAATAGGAGTAATTGCATTTTATTAAAATGACAGTTTTTATACCCAAAAATGAAAATCCTGTAATGAATTACGCACTCTCTAGTTGTTCAAAACCTGTATAGATTTCAATTTTGGGTTAAACACAGAGAAAGATATTTTAAAGAATGCCCATTGACTACCAAAGAAAATAAAAATAGTAATCAATAGTATAGCAGAACTTTTTGCTCTCCTTCATCTTTCCAAATATCATCTTTTGTGTTCAACAGAATCAATAAATAAGTGGACATTTTTTCTACTTATGGTAGTCAATGGGTTGCAAAAACTGTTATAAGCATTCCTCCAAATATTTTTCTCTGTGTTCTTTAAAACAAACTTTTTTTCTGTTATTATTCAAATGAAGAAATTTTATTGAAAGTTTGTGCCTTCAACTCCCTTAACAGGACTTTTATGGAAGTCAAAGCAGTAAAAAATAGAACTTCTTTCATTTATGTTGAGTACAACCAAGAAATGTTTACAAGTTTGTAAGAAATTATGACACAATTTAAAATTTAACTCTTCCTTTAACACATGTGCATGATGAATGAACTATTGCCCAACGGACCAAGTGACAACTCCATCAACCAGCCCAAATGTCTCTCACACTGGCCCTGAGCCATCAGGCCATTCTTATTTTGTAACTCTTCACACACACACACAGTACTATTTGCATACACACTCTCACACACACTGATGCCCCTCTCTGAGTTAACGTCTGCATTAATCTATTGGGCTGTGTCATTTGTCAGTTTGTCTCATTATCTGCTGGTCTCAATCCTCTTACAGGGCTCTCAGATAAATGACTAATAATCTAACGGATTTACGACATAATGAGATTCCTGAGCCCCTTTCCAGCGCTCCGGAGGGCAGCGGGAAGTCCTCTCGCCGGACACATTTGTCTTCCTCTTCTTCCTGTGGTCTTTCTTACTCGATCACTGCGGGGAGTGTGTTTAAACACGTTCTGTTCTGCGCCGGTGCAGAGAGCAAAATGTACAGTCCTGGAGATGGGAGAGAGCGCACATCCACTCCACTCCAGAGGAGTGCACTATTCATAAAGTAACAGCCATGTAGAATTATTATTTAAGAAGACTCTTACAAATAGGCAAAAAGTCGTATATAATGGAAAAATTTCAATGGTGGCTCCTAAAGCCGTTTCATTTTCTAAAGGTAATGAGAGACGACCCGCTCTCTTCTCACCGGAACGAAGTCTCTGAGACCCCCACACATAAAGCGGGCACTCTATCACCATGCCTTATAATTTACCTCTTCATAGATGAAATGGAAGAGAATTTAGGTGTGCAGCCGAGGAGAGACAGGGATTTGAGGCCAGCTGACAGGCGTCATGTGTGCGTGACAATAGAGAAATTACTTCTCTCCCAGATTTAGAACCACACAACCACGTACACACTGTGGCTGCAGATCATGCCATCTGGAGCACACTTCCAAAGAATACACTTTTTTGTTTTCAGTTGCAACATCCTGGCCTCTCATTCACACAAACGTGACTCCACAGGTCACATTGAGATATTCGAGTTTATGTATAAATTTGACGGAGGATGAAAATAGTTTGACAGAACTTTAAGGCACAGCAGTAAACAAGCTGATGGATGAGAGCTGACACAAGAACAAGACTGAAGCTCCAAAATAGGAGCTGTGATTCACTGCGACCGGTCATATAAATGTATAGTCACATTTCCTCATTCTTTAAACGGTGACTCACTTTCTGTTTATTTCCCAAGCTGGACTGAAATAAAAACTGTCGCAGTTCTCCCCTCTAAACACTGCTTTGGTGAGGCCAGAAACTATGTCATCTGTCATTCCTTCTGCCCGGGCGCGCTGGACGTATCGGCCGTCATCTGTGCTTTGATTGACAGCAGTCATCTACCAGTGACAAGTCATCAATCAAAAAGGCTGAGAAAGCTAAGGGCTCAGAACCGTTGCCATGGAGATGGGAAGGCAGAGGGTCCTCTATGTGTCTCATAGCTATTACATCTGTTTTTCAGCTCAGCCTCTCTGTTTTTCCGGTATTGAACAGTCTGAGGGCTTCAGTCTGTTTCCCATCACAGCGTCTCTCCATCTCTCGAGTGTTAATTGGCTGTAAATGGAGAAATGCTCTTGCGGGTGTCGACGTCTCAGGATGAGGCAGCTCGGTAGATCTGATGCAAAAGTGCATTTAAAAGACGTTAAATGTGCTCTCTGCCACATTATGTTTAATTCATTGTGATGCCTTGGATTTCTTGATGGTTTTGAAGTGATAGGTTATCGGAAAATGAGATTTTGTAATCATTTACTCACCCTCTTGAGATTTGCAACCTATGTTATTTCTTCCGTCAACAGCATACAAAAGAAGATATTTTGAAGATTGCGTGCTAATGGGTACAAACTTATCTTCTGTAGTGTACCGTGGGAGAAAGTTATACTGTTTAAGATAATGCAGTAAATAATTTTTTTAATATATGCTCTCTGCATTAGGATGATGAATGTTTTTCGGGGTCATTTCTGAATACAAACCTTTACAACATTACATTAGTGTCACTTAAAGAGATCTCAAATGTTTACTTTACATTCCTAAACACAAAAGATCTCTTCATGCCAGTTTTCCACTAAATGTAATGGTCTGAAAAGAATATAGGTTGCTGTTTATGATGTTCCCTCTATGTTTTGTGTTGTATTCTTATTGACTCTAACTTACACTCAATCTTATAAATCTTGTTTAATCTTACATACAGTATTAAATATATGCCTCTATAACAAAAGCTGTCTTGTTTTTCTTCAGCTGACTCGTGTCCCAGTGGAAGCCTGTGAGCAGTACTCATCCTGCAATGAGTGCCTGGGATCTGGAGACCCTCACTGCGGCTGGTGTGTCCTCCACAGCATGTAAGTTCAACCTACCTGCGTTTACATGCTATCTTGCACACCTGAATGTAGACATCCGCATAAGACAACATTTGCGATGGTACGATCAGGTCTCCTAAGGCTTTTATTCAAGTTTAAGTGACGATTTACTGTAGGTGATGAAAAGAGCTATTTCCCATCTTCATCACTTTTCTAACTAATAGATATCTGAGACACAAGAGATTGCCACACTCCCCACTCCCATGAAAATTGGATTCTTGTCCTTGTAAAGGACCCTAGAGTGGTGTAAAGTGTATGGCAAGTTTCTGACATCTTTAAACTCTGTGTATTTAGTTCTGTGTCTTCAAATGATGTCTGACACATACACTTTGGGAATTAAGAAATGTCTGGGCCATGGAATGTCCGGCAGACACTTTAAGTGTTTTAAATGGAGAAAGTTAAAAAAATTAGGAAAGCTTATATACTTGTTGAGATGGCTGGTGTGTCAGGACACGTCTGATCTTCTCCCTCTCTTGGCTTCTGAGTGCATAGAGAGGAAGGCCATGGGCACGTGGTTTGCCACATGGCTGCCCAAGGTCAGACATGCTTCAAGTCTGCCACTCTCTCTGTCTTTCTTTTTTCTCTTGCTGTCTTTAAAGTGGAAACTGCATAAGTCCTTGTTTTTTTTCCTGAAGTTGGAGAACTTTTGTTTTTCATGCTTTCCTGACACCAAATTCGAACAAAAGCATTTAACCTTTTTTACTCTTTGCACATCTGTACCCTTCAAACAGTTGGTGTCAATGAGCTCTTTAGAATTTCATTACAAAACATACAAAGATGTTATTAGATGCAAATTTGAATGGGGCCACAAATTTTTGTGTAATTTAATTAATTTGCTTTGTATGTAATTTGAATGACATTTCATACGAAGAGCTCAATGACTCTTACTGTTTGATTGTACAGTTGTAAAATGAAACTTTGTGTCGGCAAAGTTTTGTCCAATTCATGTTAAAATAATAAACGAGTGATAAAGTTTTAATATTTAATCTTCCACGGAAGACTCTGTCGAAAATTGTCCTGACCATTTTGTGTCACTATCATCGACTGCCGTGAGTTCCTGAAGTTGCTTTAAATATAATTTATATGTGACACTCCCTGTTATATGATGTTTTTTTTTTGCATTACTCACATGAAAATTACTTATAATAAATTTCAAATATTTACGCATTTGAGCATCTTCAGGGCAATCGTACTGCCCTAATTGCGTCATTTCCATCGGCTTCCATGTTTCCACGTCTATCATCTATCTTAAGGCCTGTCTGGTGTGAATACGGCACTATATTGTGTAAACGAAAAATACATGCTACATATCTATAAATACATCGAGAATTGTCATCTATGGGGCCAAACCAGCCCACTCTGACTCTATCTAGTTTGGGGTCTGAGTTCTATGTCGCTTCTTATTTTGGACTTTTTCTTTCACTGAATTTTTCACATCTTATTCCTCCATTCTTGGGTTTTTTCATTACTTTCCCATACAACCCTCTCTCTCTTTTTCCCATTCTCTTGGCTTTTCTCATGGCCTCGCGCCCAGAGGACGTGAACATCGCCAGTCTCTGATGGAGTCAGGCAATTCGACCTGGCCTCCCCCGGTTCCCCGGCTGATTGATTGCCCTGGAGTTTACCTTTCCCATCTACCCCTCCCCTGCGTACTTAACCAGGGTCCCTGTAACCCGAATCTGCCCAGAGAGGGCTCTCTCACGCCAGGTCTGACTCCTGCCTTAGATCCCTGTCTTTAGCGACTGTAATCCACCTGTTTTTCACAGGTTATACTGAAGCAATATCCCCACACAGTGACTCTATCGTTGTTGGTTTTAATGGCTGATAAAAGCAATGGTGTATAACAGATCGATATGAGGTATTGCAGTGATGAAATGGACTACGCCATAGGACCGATCATTTGGGTTTAAGTGCATACGCACATTAATGCCGGACCGTAATCCTGGTGGAATGTGGGAATGGATCCACCAGGCATTTTCAATCTAGGGTCTTTCAGAGGAGAGAGAGAGATTATGTTCAAGAACTAAACCACCTCCATTTCAGGCATTATCTACCGTGTTAGGCCTGGGAAGTGCCACAAAAAGCTTTTCCGTAGGTTTTTACTCTCAATATAAAGTGGCTGTGAGTCATCCTCAGATGTGACACTAATAACCAGCACATGATGTTTTGGGAGATGTTTTGGGTTGGATGTTGAAAGGCTTTTTGGTGAAGGTCCTTTTGGTGGGTCGTGCATATTAGTTTTGAGGGCATCTCTATGCATGTCAATAAACATTTTGTTAGCCTCAAAACCTTAACATGGCTTTTTTCTTAATAGAAGATATTTTGAAAAAAAATTACATTCTTTAAAAAATGTTTGTGTTTCCAGTATAAGTGGCATCAGTACATTGGCCAGCAGAGCATAAATAAAGTAGTCTGCTGTGGGGGTAGCAGGTCACTGGGATGAGACTCCGGTCCTCCAGAGAAATTCAAAAGTCAACAGCTGTCCAAGCCAGAGAGAGTGCAGGACAACACACTTATAGAGGGATGGCTTGTTTGTTCGACCTGTGCTGTTATTGATCATAGAGAAAATGGAGCAGTGGGGTTAAGGGTCAGGGGGGTCCATTTAAAAGGTTGAGAGTGTGTGCGTGAATGTGAGTAAGTCACTTGGGGAGATTGTGTGTCACTGAATTAACAATGCATTAACTCTGTCTCAGGATGCCTGGCTCTGACCTTCGGTTTGTAGACTGAGGCATCACACACTCAGAGCCAGGCTTTGTGTTTTTTCCTACAAACCTTTTACCACTGGTCCTGGTGAACAGTGTAAACTAATCCCAAGTCTTGATTCCATGAAAGTTTAAACACAAGGGCATTAGAATGTTGAGCTAATTGACTCTAGAGGCTGAAAACCAATTGTGCTGATGATGATAATGAGAGAGAGAGAGAGAGAGAGAGAGAGAGAGAGAGAGAGAGAGAGAGAGAGAGAGAGAGTGAGAGTGAGAGTGAGAGTGAGAGATGGGATTGGATTGGATTGGATGTTTTCAACATTCAGAAAAAATTCTGCAGAGACCATTGAAGATTTTCATCTTTTTAGATATATTGTGGCCATTCCAGTCCAGTTTGTATATCTACTCAGGAGTGACATCATGTCATGCAACATCAATGTAAAAAAATGTGTGTTATATAAATGTGTGTAGGGCATATTTTTCTGTTACTTTGTATTTTGCTATACTTATTTGTTTGACTTTATTAACTTTATTAGCACTATGTATCATATTTTCCCCTTGAAATACATTTGTAGCCCTTGTACATGGATTGTAAATGATTTGGCACTGCAAGTTTTGAATTTTTTCATTAAAGCACATTGAAATTTAAAATTTAAAATCCCATATTATCATAGAAAACAGAGAAGAACAAAACACAAAATTATGCTTTGGTTTGTTGTTCCCAATCAACTTAAAATAACCTCAACTTTGAGACTTCTTTTAACCCCAAAGGTCTCTTAAAGATCTCTTGGTCTTAAAAAACAAACAGGATTGATACTTTTCAAGTTTAGATATGTAGATTAAAGCAGTTTGTTTGCTTCTCTATGCTTTAATTCAGTATTTATTCTCTGGAATGGAGAATGAGAGTTTATAAAAGTCTTTATTTAATAACATTAAGACTAACGGTTTGTTTGCCTTCATACTGCCATATGATTTTTTGGTTCTCATTAGAATTAGCATTGATGGAAGCGCTTTGGAAATATCTTATTAGCAGTTAAACACAAAATCAAATTAATCAAAGAATCTGTTTGAGAGATGTTTAGCACATTCAGAAAGTCAAAAGGTTTTTTATAATCAGAGAAATTATGCATGGAGGGTTAAATACAAAGTTATAACATTCGTATTCTTTGTAGAGCCCTTAGTATAAGGTTTATTTTGGGAATAATCCCAGTTCAAGTGGAAAACACATTCACCACAGTTTGACAACATTACATCCATCCCTGATGAACCCAACGGATCTCGAGGGCTGTGCTGAGTAACTCTTCTGACTGCTTTACAAATGTCTCGGAAACATTGCCAAAATGTTTTGCAGGCAGTCATTTTGCACCGGGTGTAAATGAATAGCGATTGTGATGAGTTGGAATGGCGTGTAGACGGATAGGCTGTAAATCATAATTAAGACGGAGAAAATAAGCCTGTCACATTTCTTGTTTTCGCCTGCTTCGCAACCAGAGACTAGAGAGATTGACAGTGATGCAAATTCATGCTCCATTATAATATATTGATATGTCTTTATTAGGAGACAGATTAGATGGATATTATTTTGTGGCAAATCAGGAATGCCAATATATCTTTCTCCATCATTCCCTTTGACAGCCTGTTACTAAATGTAAGCAGGAATTAGATTGTTATACAGAATCCAAAACAAACAGGTCGGAGTGGACTTTGCATATGCATTCAGGTGTTTTTTGCATTGCATATCTGAAATGCGTTATTTTAGAAGATGCCTTTTATGAATTAAGAAAATATGGAAAGAGATCATATATACACTTCATTTAACAATTTACATAAAAAAGTATACATTTTTAAGTTTTGAAATTGATCAAATGTGCTGTTTAATGTTTGTGTATATGTAAGTGAAAATATAAGTCAATCTGATTAACTCAAATATTTATATTAGAATTCACCAAAAATATTGTTTATATTACTAATGTTTATTGATAAGTAATTTTTTTCATAACATTTACTTGATGAAAGAAATGAACTCTTAACTGTAAACTTTTAAATTAATTGTCTTATATTTTCCACTTAAAAAATCCATTGAATGTTTTTAAACTATTTTATTGAATAAAAATAACTATTTACTTGTGTGATATTTACTAACCAACATAACAGAATTTTATAGTATAGATTTAATTAATAAAAATTAACCATGCTTTGTATTTTGAATATATTGCTTCTGTGACGCATGTAAGCATTCAATAAATTTTCCAGGCTCATGGGCACATACCCTTTCCACTGTCTGTTTTGAAATGCATTAAGGGTGGAATTTTCTTGTCCAGATTCATGTTTTGTGGCTGCCTTGGAAAGGTTTTGAAGCAATTTTTTCTCCACTGTGTGTGTTGGTTTGTTGACTTCACAGGCTTTGTTTATGCTACCAGAAGAGTCTCTCCCCTGCGGGGCCTTCACCAGCGTTCTGTTCTAATGTGAGATGAGAGAGGAACTATCATTTCCTTGCAGAGGACTGTTCTGCTGTTTTTGTCTGTACAAACGTCTGTCAGGTGCATTCACAGGAACGACGGTGCAGTGAAAGGCTTTGAATGTGGAGCATTGCTAAAACTTCTTAGGTGGATTTTGAGGGGTGCTGTCTTGTTGAAAGGTCAGCTGCTGAGTCGTGTGCTGGAATAGACAGAAGGGTAGAAATAAAACCTTTAAACCGTGTAAACAAATTTTGCCATTCAAACACATGGTTGGACACAAGAGACACAAAGTTGGGATATCCAACAAAAAACAATATTTGACTTTACTTAGATATAAAGTTTTAAAAGCAATACATTGGTAAAGTTATTTATAATACAAATATAAAACATAAATATATTAAATAATACTAATCATTTAGTATTTAATGTTTTTGTACTACTGTAAATAAATACATTTCGGTTTTATTTATTTACATATTTATTATATATTTTATTTATAAATACCGTCACAGCCTGCTTTTTCCAAACAAAGACTTTTGCTTTTAAAAACAATCCCTCCTATCTCATCTTGAATTCTGGACCCATGACACGCACAGGTGAGCAGAACTGGCTCTGTCACCCCTGGCGTTTAGCTCCTAAAGGCTTGGGAAGCGCTGTTTGTGTGTGGCTGGGGGGGGGGGCACGCTCCAAAAAGAGACAGAGGCAAGAGGACAGAACTACAGCCACGCTCACGACTGTCACCGAGATCTTTTAAAGAGCAGGCAGGCCTACATGACTCAACCTATCCCTCACTGTCACCAGGCTGTCACCAGTAAAAGAGCAAGAGACAACGAGAGAGAATGAAAGAGAGAGAGGGGTGGCCTGTCTTGTGTGACAGAGCGTGAACTAGACATACCTGGGAGAGAGGGGGGGATACATGTAGAGGAAGTTATAGTGTGGATGTTTAGACAGTATTTTCAGAGAGAGATAAATGTGCAGATGAGAGCATTTATTTGTACCTTTTTTTTGGATAGTGCTTATGTAAATTGCTGCTTATTTTATGCGTTATGTTGTTGTCCGATCAAACACTCAGAAGTCCAAATTCATCAGTTTTTTAGGAAATGAATCAAATAAGTATACTAGATTACTAATTATATATTATGATGTTAACAAGCAGTTACTAATTAAAATTCGTTTAATTTTTAGAAAACCAACAAACATAAAGAGCAACAAATAGTAACGATTAATGACTTAAAGTCAAAATCCCTAAATATGATGAAAAGAGGTTTTTAAAATACTGCATTACCAAGACTTAACATAAAATAATATAGTATTAATTTTATATAGTATATAATATAGCATTTAATTCTATTTGAAAGTTGTAAGTTGCGGACTAAAAATATGCAATATTTCTACCGTTATACAAATATATTTTATTATTTTTAATCATCAATATTACGTTCATGTTTGCTGATTTTATTATTTTAAATCAACAATGTTATGTTCACGTTTGCTAATTTATATGCATGTTTTCTAAAAAAAATAAGTCTACTAAATATTTAAGATTACTAACAAGTTTTTATCATTATTTACTTTGCAAAAGCTTTTCAAGATATTCAAGATATTCTATACTTATACTAGCATAGCATTTTAATGTTAATCTCAGCATTAACTATTAAATTTTTTAATCTAAAAGTTGTATATGTCGCAATGTTAATTCATGCTCATATTCAAGATATGCTTGCTAATGCATTTACATTTTTTATGTAAAATTTGTTCAATTATCAAGCAAAAATTACATTAATATCTTAAATGGGTCTCACCAAAACATTTCAGCCAGAAGATCTGATTCACCAAAACCTCTAACAGCATATGTTTTGTATGCAATAATGTACTTTGAAAACAAAAAAATTGTGGATGTTAGGTGAAAACATCTGTGTATTATCCAAAGAACTGTGTTCATCGGGTGTTCAATGATTTGGAGCCTCCACAGGTTGGATACAATAAGTCAGACAGTCCCCTGTTTGTCATGTAATTTCAGTCTAATTTTACGTGCTTGTGCATACAGCGCGGATTCCTCCATAGATCCTCATCAGAAATGTGATATGTTCTCGGGCTCTCTTTGAAATTGCTATTCACCTTTCTTCTACACAGTTTTATAAACACACCAGATCTGCTTGTTCTTAGCGTGCGCATCAGTTTAATTTGAGCTTTTCGACACATTGATTTTTCCTCCGGACACACGGAAACCTGTTGGACCTTTAATCATCTCTCAGGTAGCTGAAGATCAGCTCATTTGCCCTTTGAGATAGAGGACAGGCGTTCTAACTATAGCTCGCACGCTCTCGAGTTTCTCTCTTTTCTCAGGTGGAGTCTTATTGAGTGTGACCTCTTTAAAGCGGTTTGAATAACTTGGAAGACAAAGAGTCTAAATGTCCTTACTTCCACTGTGCCTTTGTCTTTTCTGTCATTCTTAGGGTGCTTTGTGTTCTCATGTGTATAACTCCTCAGCCAAAGTTGTGTTAACCCCTGCAGCTTCATGGAATGAAAGATCTCGGCTCAATCTAAAGACTAGCAGATGAAAACACAGTTGTAAACGTTGCTTTGAGTAATATCCTGACAGCCAGAAAGCAGTCACAGGAGACGGATCGGGTGTTAATGCGTGCAGTGTTTGATCAGATCTGTAGGGGATGTGGTATCGGAGAAGACAGATAATCTGTTTAATATAAACAGGGTAAGATCGGTCCCCCGGCCCAAGGAGAAACAGGGACAGCTGGGAGACGAGATGAAGGAGTTGGTCGGAGATGTTTTTGACAGCTTCAGAAATTGGAAGCGAGCTCTGCTGCGTCACGTAAAACTCGATACTTTTAAGGCATCAAGATGAATTTGGTGTGTTTGGGTGGCCTTGATAGGTAACGCATCTCTCCAGATGGATAAAAAATAGACCAGGGCTTCTCAAAGTCTACATTCAAATGTCCATATCTGAATTCACATTAATGTCAAAGGTCAGAACAAGTGTATAACATTTTTACACGTAACATTTACACAATACACAATGACATTTTTACGATTCTCGGAACCAAATGCTTATTCACACTACACAATGTAATTAATTATTGATATTAATAAATGTGCTTGCTTCAGTCTTTTATGCTGGTGTACAGTCTGCAAAAAAGAATAATGTAAACACGTAATAAACTTCAGTAAAGCAACAGATAAAATATATATGTAATATTAGAACAATCTTGAGGTCTTGTACTATAGAAATGAAGGCAAGACTGTATTTTAAAATGATAAAAGGCAACAGACAAAGATGTTATTTATTTCTAGTAAATGGGTTTTGGATATAAACAATAAAATAAAACGTTGTATGTTTATTTATCCCTGTAAAGTTATTAAAGCATTAAATGCCTATTAAGGACAATTGAATTGATTCGAATAAGTGCTAACACGTGTTTATTCTAATCTTCCATTGAATTTAACATAAACTACAACATAGAGAACTCAACCAATAACAGGATTTGAATAAAATAATTAATATTTTTACAAGTAATATTAAAATGTTTAATCAATAATAAAAATTTAATAAGGTTTCAATAACCATGAAAAGAAAATGATATTTCTGATTAACTCTCATAGATATTTTGTTAATTACCTTAAATTACCTTTTCATTATATTTTTTACTCATACTAGTTAAAGACACGTTTTTAAAAGTGCACATACATGTGTGTGTGTGTTTGTGTGTATTTATACGCCTCAGTGTGCTGGTGTCATTCCCGGGGTGCTCCACATTAATTTTCCACTCAGCTAAAGGATTGCGGCCCAGTGGGGGGCAGTGGCCGCGAGGTCTCCGTTGGGAATAATCGGGTCAGAGCCACTGGGCTGCGTAATAACTCTCCACGACCCTCTTCCTCCATCTTCTTCCCCTCAATCCCCGCTGTCCTCCTACTTCCCTATGTTTCATGCCTCCTCTCCCATCCCTCTTCCCGGCTTCATAATGATGCTGACCGACCAGCTCTTTTCTCACCAGGGTCTCCGAGGGTCTAGCTCACAGCGCTGGCTCCAAATTTAAACCTGCCATTTGTCAGCATGGATGCTCTGTTCATTTGTCTGCTTCTCTGTTGCTGTATTTTAAAATGCAATATGGTATATAGTAAAAGGGTAGCATGCTTCATTTTTAGTGCATTACTTGCATAGTGGTGGCCTTACTGGCCGGCAGGTTCAGCTCTATTTCCCACAGTTCCTCCTACCTCTCGACTGTGTTGACATCTAATGTCAGGATTAGTTATGTGATAGTTAGCCACGCACGAGAGGACACAGGGATACAGTCCCGAAGGGAGGCTCGATATCCATCAGGAGGAATCCGTATTTAAGTGCACGTTCAAATATGCAGTGACTCATCCATAAGTGATCGTACTTCGCCATGACATGTAGAGCGTGAACTCTCTGAGATTCCAGCCTTCCTTCTGTGGTTAATTTAGTGGTAAAGCTGCACTCGGCTCTGCCCTTTATGCCTTGTGGAAGTTCAAATAGACATCTGGAGCTTAATTGGAAGAGGAACAGCAGGCGTTTTATAATAAAAGTTTTTTTTAGTCCTTATCAAGAACTTAAATGCATTTGGGTTCTCTCTTGCAACTGTTGTCGTATTTAAATGTTAATGAATTGTGATGTTCATATTTCTAGTTTAAAAGTAATTCATTGTGCTGGAATAAATGTCTTGCACTTTTGATATTTTACATCCAAATTTTTTGAATGTTGCGCAAGCAGTTGTACATAAAACACATTTAGGGATATTCTATTTTAATAAATATATTATATAAAATGACTTTTTTTACATCTGTAGAAGACAAAAGACTATATTTTGAAGAATGTTGGCACCCATTCGCCCATTTGTTTTTGTTTACTCAAAATTAAAGTGAAAAAGCCAGGACTATTTGGTTACCATCTTTGTTCAAAACATCTTCCTTTGTGTTATCACAATATTTTGAAATGTACTGTTGGAAAAATAGATTGTTAGAATAGGTTCGACGGGATTTAATTGAGTTTGTTAACATATAAAAACTAAAAAATCTTTTTTTTTAAATTGGGAGAAAATGATACTTTTTACAAAAAAATATTATTTTGTTACTCTCAAGTTGTTCCATCATCTGATTCTTGTATGTCTGTGTGTTTTATGTCAGAGTCAGAGCTACCCCTATCACACACTTTATCCAATTAAACTGAAATGCAATAAATATATAAATCCAAACACATTCATGCACTAATTACATGTTTTCATGCATTTATAGATATCTGTTTATTTATTTGTGAATGTTTTCCTCTCCCAACATAAATGATGTAATGGAATTCAGGTCAGTGTGTCAGATCAGATTCAGCGGAAGGTCGCAAGAAATACAGGAAGCGGGCAATTGAAGCATGGGGCGAAGTGCCAGCGTGCGTGTCCTTTAGCGTTTTCTGTATGCCCGCTCTGTGTGATCGCTTTGATGCGATTTCATTTCCTGTTCATTAATCATCAAAGTTGTACATTTCTCCATACGGCATTTACATAACGAGGAAAGCAAATTACCCCTTCGTCTTCATAATAGAGCCGTTTACTTAACTAATGATAAGAAATTAAAACAAACCTCCTGCATGCTGACAGGTGCACACAGGATGACTTATCGGAGAGATCCCCAATTCATCAGGTGCAAAAAGCTTTCAAAAAGATGAAGCATATTCTTACTATTAGTGGTACTGTATATGCGGTACTGTGTATGGTGTGGGGCATATATACATACACTCATAAAGCCTAATGAATTCCAATTTCCCCAATATATTTCAGTTCAGTAATGTCACATTTAAAATTGGAAGGACATTCTAATAGCATTCTAAAGGGGGAAATTTAATTCATGTGAAATAAATTGGATACAGGAAAGTTGTGTGAATAGGACAAATGATTGGAGGGGAGGGGTAAAAATATAAGAGGGCTTAATGGCGACTTCTGTAAAAAAAATGATTTCATTTATTCAACCTTGTTGTTCTTTCAAACCTGTTTGAGTTTATTGCTTATGCAGAAGAGCACAAAGGAATATATTTTGAAGAATGTAACACCAGTGGTATCTTTTCACTTGCATTTAATGGACACAAAACCAAATCAAGTCATTGGTTGCCTGATAAATTCTTCTAAATTTTTTTTTAATTCTTTTTAAAGAAAGTCATACAGATTTGAAATTACTATTTTCATTTGAATCACTTTAAGACGGTGAATAGGATACTTCAAACACTTTTAGGTACTTATTTGTCAACACATTCTTCCGTTTATTCTCCTGAAATTGTACTCTAGGCCTGTTTTACACAAGCATGTGAAATGTTTTCAATGTAATTTACTGTGTGGGCTCAGACCCATTTTACTGAAATATAAACAAACAGACCTCATCCCACTAACGCTCCGCTCTGACTCTTTCAGCCAAATGTCAAAACTCCTGTAATCTACTGTATGATATGATATTATAAACAGACAACCCTCGCCCCCTGATGGATGTTAGTGGTAATATCTTGGTTTATGCTTATGCATAAAGATATTCCACAATCTTGAGAAACATCAGCGAGAGTTATTAAGTGTGACTATATGTGATGTTTTAGACAAGAGAATCTAACACCACAATCCACATCTTCACCAAACCATAAAGAGACCATGCCTGTTTCTCCCTTCCCCATTATTTCTCTATGATGTTTAATGTTCCTACCCATCACTTCTACATGTAATATATTTTGTGACACAAACATGGGTTCACACGCCTGTGTTTGAACAAGTAGCACCCAACACGCTTATTAAATCAGCCGGTAAAAGAGATTCATAGCGATCTGAGTCACAAAGAAGGCCATTCTGATTAAACTTGTCATAGAGCTGCTTAGCACAGCGGTGAAAACGCATGATTGTTGCCATTTAAGTCTCTTTCCTCTCTTTCATTCACCAGCAGATTATTTTCATTCTTTGCTTCGAGGTCTCTGAATTAAGCATTTTTAACTATTGAGTTAATTTACTATTCTACCTCTCCCTCTTTTACTCTGGAGGTATTACTGTCATTCGCAATAAACTTCGCTCTCCCTCAAAAGGAATAAACTCTGTTCTGATTTGTATTTAATTGCTTCTGAGATTTGACTAAAGCCAATCTGGATTAGTCAGGGGAACGGCAGAGCGAAAACTTGACCATTTTACCCACTTCTGTACGACAGACAGGTGGAAATGAAAGTATTAAAATGGAAAATTCAACAGTGTTGCGTTTGGTTATTTCTAGGCAGTGATTACAAGTGCTGTCTATTCAAAGTGTAAAACCAAGCATGAACTAATCCACTTATATTTTACTAAAGCTCTGATGATTGAATCTTAACGTCAGGAAAATTTCAGTCTATGCAAAAGTTTTCCATTTAAATAAAGGAAATAAATATTTATTATATATAAATAGTATTGTATTTTAATTTATTATGAATAATTCGTAGTGTAATCAATGTTACAATCCTGAAAATAGCCCTTACTTGACAATGAAAAAAGTGTTGAAGGCTTTAAAACCTGAAGAGAAACCTCAATTGGGAATTTGATCGATGTTGATATCTTTGTTATTAGTATAGTTTAAAACCTTCATTTTTTATTTAAGGTTGACATTTTCACAGAACTGGCCTGTATTCTTTTGCCCTATTATGGGATTCAATGCTAACCTTAAATAACATGGATAAAATGTTCACTAAAATATCAGCAGAATATAAAGAATTGTATACAGGTTTTTAACAGCTGGTGGATGAGCAAATGATGCCCAAATAGTCATTATTTGGGTAAACTGTTCCTTTAATTCTAACATTACCATTCCTGCTTTTCATCTCAACTTGCATTTGCTTAACTGTAGTAAACCTCATGCTTGTATTCACAGATGTAATGCGATGTGTCTGGTTTAGATGTCTCGGTGTAAAAGCGGTCTTCGGATCGGCTCTGTGACCCAGTGTTGTGTTCAGTTCTAAAAGGAGGGTTTCTGTACACCTGCAGAGCTCAAACCTTATGAATACGCTTCATTAAGGGCACGACACAAAGCTGGCTTGTCCTCTAACCCTTTCGTGCCGCTATCAGAAATAAAGTCGCTGTTGTTTCAGCACCTCCAAGACAGAAAGAAACTGGAAAGAGTCTTTGATCTTTCACTCTTTCTCTTGAAATATGAAACAGAAATATGATGCATGAATTTGCACTAGTAACCAAGCTTCCATTTCCTTCATGCCGTGCCGGTCACAGATGGGAGATGGTTGGATGCATTTGTACAGCTGTTTTTGTTCTTTCTATCAAACGCTTTGTCTTTTTTACTGGCTGTCTTTCTCTAGTTTGTATTCATGTGTTGTCTTTGTCTTTTTTAGGTGCACCAGAAAAGAGAAGTGCGAGAGGTCATCCGAGCCTCGCCGATTTGCCTCTGATATAAAGCAGTGCGTGAGGCTGAGCGTTCATCCCAACAACATCTCTGTGTCCCAGTTCAGTGTCATGGTAAGATATCATTGTTCTCAATAAAAAGCAAATAAACAAAATAGCCATTTTGAATTGCAGCACAAGAAATAATCTATCGAAATGTTATATAGAAATTTTTTATATCACAAATGGATGGATACTTTATTCGCAATGGGATACTGAAGAAATACTGAACCCCTTTAAATGTTTTTGAGGGAAAAGTCAAACGCTGGATATATTGACATTAGCCTCCACTAATTCAGTTATGGAGCCCATCACTGTCCTGTCTCCATCATTAATCTGATCATGCTCTTTTAAGTTCAGCCTTTATGGATCTGCCTGTTGCACTGATTTGTCTTGAAAAAAACCTTCGCCGTAACACACATGCATAGTCGGTTTGTTCCTGTGACATCAAAGATCATTGTGTCATAGTAACTGTACCAGTCTCTTTCTGCACCCATATCTCTGCTCGGGACAGTTACTTTTACTACCCATTGTGTTTTGTGTCGAATGATTGCTACTAAATGCTGACTCTGTCACTTGCAGGCCAGTGTGTGTCTGCGTCTGCGTTTGTGTGTTTAAAATCCATCAAAGCAGGCCATGGTTTCAGGCCTTATCCTCTTGTAATCCAGCACCTCCTCTGAGCTTTTATATCAGATTAACGTCTCCATTGCTGTTTCGGCTGATTCAGGATCTGTATTCTGGACCCAGAGTCAAAACCTCTAGTACACGGCAACAGAAGAGCTACTCCACTATTCTTTTGAGAGTAAGCCAAGATCTGTGCGAACCAATGAAATGGGTCAATGGAATGTGTTTATGGTTGAAAATTTTAATATTGGTTATTATTCCTACCTTTTTACTAGACTGTGTGTAACTTAAAGGCTCTAGATATAGATATATATATTCATTTAAAGGATGTGTGGATAGTATCTAGGCAACCAATGACAGCAGATGTCTGTAGATTTAGTATCAGATGTGTTTATTGTTGTTAAGGAGTCAGTGCTATCAGTGCCACGTCATATGGCATCCTTGTATAAACTGGTTAAATAGGAATATTACAAATGTCATAATGAAATGGAAAAAACATTTTTATTATGGATAACTGTTAATGTCACCAAAAGAAAATGTGTAAAGAATTAACTTAAAAAAAACTTTTGTCTAGATTTCCAGCATAATTGTACAAGAAATCATTTTGGAAGAAAGTTTTATTTTTTTTAAAAGATACAATTACTTTAGAAGCAAAATGATTAAGTGAAAAAGAAATTACCTCAGTAAATATTTTTTCTGTATTTTCATGTATTTTATCAGCACGATTGTACAAGGAAATGTTTAAATTAAGGTTTAAGATACATACCAGGAAAGGAAAATTATATTTTTTTTTGCTTTATTAAGAAAGATTATTCAAAATTCAACTGCAAAAAGCTTTTCTAACCCCATTTTGATTCCCGTTTAGTATAAAATAAGAATTTATTTGATAAATATTTTACCTGTGGCTTGATTTGAGATAGGTTTTACATTTGTGCTGGAACAAAACACCAAAATATCTCAATTAGTTTACAGTGAATGGTGATCTTCCAACAGGGACAAGCACATACATTTTAAAGAATAGAGAAACTGTATTGTAGAGAATTATACTGTATATAAATTTAATATTGGGATCTATCTGGAATTTACCCATATAGAATCTGAATTGCACACTAAACTAAAGGAACCTTCAGGAAACAACACAACTGTAAAGGAGAAGCCTATGAATGGCATTCAGAAACTTCACAGCTAGTTCTTGACCTTTTCATTATTAAACATTTGTTTGAGGAGATAAGCACAAAGCTCTTCATTCCATCAACGTGAAGCAAATAAGACCGAGGCAGACTGTTTCATGTTTGTGTTTAATACATTTGATTCATAAAGCTTGATGTGCTGCAACTCACAGGCCGACCCAACTGACCCTTCTAGGAATAGATCTTTCTTAAACACCTCTTGAACAAATTACTTCATGCATTTACTTCAGCAAATTATTTTAGATAAGCTCCAATAAGCGAAGCACATTATTCTCAAGGAGGATAACAGTTTTAAAGCAGTTGTTTACGGAAACATCCATCATGACTGAATTTAAATATAAAGGTGCTCTCAGAATTCATTTAAATGTAGATTTTTCACTTCCAATTTTTTACGACACAAGGACAATAGGCAGCGCTCTGGTACTCCAGGGATACGACGACAGCTTAGTTTACTTCTCCTCGTCAATCCCGTTGCGTAATTAGAAACCCGCATTCAAAGTGAGCAAGGGTATCCCATCTCTACACATTCTTCGCTGGGGTAATCAAGTACACCGTATTCCCCATGTCGTAACCCGTGCCACAAGAGGCCTTCTTTTTGTTCGTTTGCGGGACCGCCTCGACCGCGCACAGGATTTTCATATTCATCCGGTCTGTTCGCCGCTGCTCGAAATGTAATTGAAGAAATTCTCTCTGCATCCCCTTTTAAAGGAAAAATAAATTAAATCCCAGAGTGGCGCCGCCATCCACCGGTGCATCCTGAACCTTAATGGGAAAGTGGAATGTGGCAAGAGAGGGGGTGAGATGGGAGAAGAGTGTCTGCTACATGTCCCCGGCTTTTCATTAAACAGCAATCTAAAAACAGCCCAGGTCAGCCGTTCTGTTGAGTAAAGGCTGTTTCGGCCCGTATCACAAATGTAATGCAGGACCAGCCGGAGCCGAGACGCTCCATGCAAGGCTGCGACTTCCCATTAGTGTTGATATTCCGATTTTATCCACTTCACCTCCCTTGATGCCCCTACAGAGTGTTACCGAACGCTTCCTGCAACAGAGTCAATTTATAGAGAGTCTAGGTAGATTTTTTTGAACTGTGTCATTTTTTCAACTTCAAATATCATGTCATTTTAAACCTGTATGACTTTCTTTCTTAGGTAGAGCACAACGATAGATATTTTGAAAAACGTCTTGTGACAGAAGGAGTGCCAGTGTCGTTTTGTCTCAGACATTCTTCAAAATATCTTCTTTTGTGTTCTGCAGAAGAATAAGTCATGCAGGCTTTGGGGGGGGGGTAAAATTATGACATAATTATTGACCTTCTGTTGTTTGGTTACCGAATTTCTTCAAAATCATTTATTTTGGGTTCTGACGAAGAATAAGTCATACAGGCCAGAGGCGGAGTAAAATTATGACAGAATTTTAATTTTGCATGAACTATCCCTTCAAACCGCACATGCGCCTCCGTTCCACATTTGAATTTTTTGGAGCCGGAGGGCATTGTGGGTAACAGTGATGGAGAGGAAACACAGCAAGAAAGAACGAGTGGCAGCTCTCCAGATGAGAGTCATAAAGAAGAAAGCAAATAAAAACTCTCACCCCACAGCCCTCACTCTCTCTCAATTCCCTCTCCCTCTTTGTCGCTCGATTCTCCAGCCTCTTGTGTTCGGTGAAACACATTAGAGTCAGTGCAGGCTGACTGATAGCTTGGTGAAGTCTCTTGATGTATCCGGATATTCTCCTCCAGGAAATTCAGGCGATATGTGACCATGGCCTGAATTGGCCGTGCAGCTGGCCACACGTCAGCCGGGATATTTATGGAATGGCCACGCGTGTGTTTTCAGAGATGGCTTGATGTCTGCAATCGCATTGAGATTTCCCATGTGTGAAATGTGCAGACTTCCTTCTCTTGCATTTTAAATGGCATATGGAAGAAAATATGCTGAAACATTTCAGTTGTGTTCACACCCGACCAATTATTTAAAATTTTTACTTCATGTTTTTAAAAACACACATCCATATGTTCTGGACTGTTTTTGTATTTTTGGTGAATTGCTGTCCTTTCTTTGACAGCTCGTCCTGGAGGCACATAACGTGCCAGAACTTTCTGCAGGGGTCAACTGCACCTTTGAGGACCTGGCTGAGATGGACGGTTTGGTCGAGGGCAATCGCATCACCTGCAGCTCTCCTGCAGAAAAGGAAGTGCCAAGAATCGTCGTAGACCAAGGTAAGACGACACATTGAGAAAAAACCTAACAACTGAATTAGAGATTTTTATTTAGATTGGATGGTTGGATTGGTTGGATGTTCTTCAAATTCTAGATAAACCAAAGACAGACTAAGAAAGAGAGAAAGTAAGAAACAGACACCTAAGAAGTTTGCATGCTCATTATGTTGCCTACAGCTGTTGACTTTTGCCGCAGGACTTGTTCTGTAATTGATCGAATAAAGGTCGTCTAGAGAGAGACAGGTCTCTCTCTCTCTCTCTCTCTCTCTCTCTCTCTCTCTCTCTCTCTCTCTCTCTCTCTCTCTCTCTCTCTCTCTCTCTCTCTCTCTCTCTCTCTCTCTCTCTCTCTCTCTCTCTCTCTCTCTCTCTCTCTCTCTCTCTCTCTCTCTCTCTCTCTCTCTCTCTCTCTCTCTCTCTCTCTCTCTCTCTCTCTCTCTCTCTCTCTCTCTCTCTCCTATGATTTCATTCTGAGGCTCACGACATTTGAGAGGTTTTTGCTCTTTACTCCGTTTGCTTGGGCTGACAAGGTTTTTGCCAGTGTTCACCCCAGCAGAGAAGAGCGAAATGATTGTTCAAGAGTGAGTGTTTTATCCTCCTCTTTCTTATGCCTTCGCCGGTTCTTTTCTCCGGGCGACACGGTTGGTTAGGCCAGCGTAATTAAAATAAGCACACATCTGGGCAGCTGTCTAGAGGTGGGTCATTTTTCATTACATGAAAACATGAATATGAGAATTTATGACCAAACGGGGAAAATCTTGTGTCTACCTGGTTTGTAGCATGCAGACTAGTGTTCTAGAACTTCAGACCGGTCCATGAATGTCTTTGGTGTCAGTCTTGGCAGTGTCAGGATTTTCCATATTCAAGGGTTTTACTTCTGTGTCTAGTTTTTATTTTTAAAAGGACTTATTGTTTTGTCAAAGGTCACAGAAGTTTATCTTGCCCATTAACTTCTTTTGTATTGTTGGAATATCACCTGCACAAAAATGTTAAGGTTTCAATTTAAAAAAATATTTAATGTAGCTAAGTAAACATCGAAAAATAAGTATTTATATTTACTTAATAAAATCTTTCAAAATCATTAAATCATTGACATTTTTAGTTGGAAAATATGAATATAATTGAATAACATTCCAAAAGTATTTATTACCCCCAGTCATAGAAGTACGATATTATACGATTTTATTATGATGTGTGTTGTGATGGTCTTTGGTCTTGACTCTGTCTCGGACTGCCTTGGTCTTGTCTTGCTGTTGTTTAAGTGGTCATGACTATAACAACACTGCAAACACTAAACACATCCACGCTCGCAATATGTCCTCTCTGTGAATGTCAAATATCAAATTAATTTAGTAAGCGGCCGCCATGCGGCAAAATAGCGGATTTTCAGGGCGTCGCAGATTTACTGCAAGGTGTGTGAATAATGATGCATGTAAGTCTCATTGGAGATGTGACTCTAGTCAGGCCACCATGAAATTACAGGTCGGCTCGGTCTGCAGGGGCCCGGTGCTCTGAAATGCCGCTGCACACACACACAGACACACTACTCAACTACTGGATACGTACACTATTACACACCCGAGGGCACACAACTAGATACATACACCATCTAATAGAGAGTGTGAGCCCGTGGCTTGAGTCAGTATTTGGAGCGTTTCTTTTGCCCCTGGTAGTGTCATTAAAGACAATAAAGTGGATTAACACTTGTGTGTTTTTGAATTACGTGCACACACACACAGAAAGGATCAGATTAAGGGAAGAAGGTCATTTTTAAGCTGTCTCAGGTTGGTAGCGTCATGGTAACCGCCTATGTCCTGAGTGACTCATTAAAGGTGGACACACACTGCAGAGGGTGGTAGGGGGGTGACGCATACACACACACGCGTACACAAACACCCCTATGAGACCGGCCATCAAGGTAACATTTAGGTGAGCTAATTAGGACAGATTCAATGTCAGGCACACTTATAGTGATTGATGAATGATTCACTTATTGTTGGAGAAACAGCACAGACAGGGAAGAGAAATGTTTGAGACAATAGGAGACGTAGAGAAAGAGCGAGAAAGAGAAACAGAAAAAAATAGAAAGTATGATTTTCCCTTGAGAGGGGACATGTCTTGTCCATCTTGTTGAATTAAACATGAGCTTCTTCATTAGCTCAGACAAAAGCATGTGATGATGGGCACTTATGTGCCAAATTTCCATGAACTCATACAGGTTTCTGTGGTTTTCTACTTACATTTGTCTCTTTTTGTTCTTAAAATGTATGGATACATTTTTTGAATAACTTGTGACTGAATATTACAATTGTTCATAGGAAAAAGTATTACAACAGATTAAAGTACAATTCTGATGTAATCTGTTTGCTAGTATACATTATAATTTAAGCTCATAGTATACCCCAAAATGAAAATACTATTATTATTTACTCACCCATTGTCATTTCCAGCCTGTTTAACATTTTCTGCCAAACAGAAAATAACTTAGTTGGAAGAATGTAGGGAATTGCCATCCATTCTCTTGCATTGGCTTTGTGTCAAGAAAGTAGAATAAATAGGTGCCAATGCTGTTGGGATACCAATATTATTCCAAATATCTTTCAGAAGAAGGTATGTCATATAGGTTTCTATTGTGTTCTACCCTCTCTCTGTCTGTGTCCTTAAAAGGGATGGGTACATTTCTCACTGCCTTCTACAGGTAAAATATTTTGACAAACTGAATTCCAATGCTGATGTCATAAAGCAATTGGAAGAATTAGTGGTATTTTACCCAAAATTGGAAATTCTCTAATCATGTACTTACCCTTTTCAGTGAGACCTGTATACCTTTCTTTTGTCTGCAGAACAAAACAAATTGAAGAATGTTGGGAACTACTACCCATTCACATACACTGCTGTTCAATTATCTACATTTTTAAAAATATCTTCCTTTAGGTGCTTGCAGATAAAAGAAAGTCATACAGATATAAATCAACTAGATTATGGGTAAACAATGACAGATTTTTTGTGTTTTTGGGTGAACTAGGGCTTGTACAGTTGCAAAACATTTTTTCAGTAGCGATTGATATCACTTCAACAGGAGTGAGCTAACCATCTTCAGCCAATCATAGTCTGCAATGTTTCTTTCACCCCAGCAATTCAAAACGCTTTTGTCTCAGCGATGGAAAGAACCGATAAGAGATTCTAGAAATAGTATTGTTTATATGGAAATAGCTTTTGCTTTATCTCCATTATACAATCTCTGTAGAATCCAAAAACAATTTGCACCACTTACCCCCCTTTTCCCTTCATAGGTGACCATCAAATTGTTCAGCTCTACCTCAAGTCGAAGGAGACCGGACTAGCTTTCGCCAACACTAGCTTCGTCTTTTACAACTGCAGTGTCCACAAGTCGTGAGTGACTTTTAATTAAAAGAAAAAATCTATCCATTATTCATTTTATAAGATTCATCTTACTATAGGATCTCTCAATCTCCCATCTGTTAAGCATTCATCAGCATCCCCTTCCTCTCTTAGGTGTCTGTCCTGTGTCGGAAGCCCCTACCAGTGCCACTGGTGCAAATACCGGCACACCTGCACCCACGACCCCAGCAGCTGCTCTTTTCAGGAGGGTCGGGTCAAACAGCCAGAGGTGAGTCGTTTGTGATTGGTCGCACTCTCCGGGGGCCAGATTTGTAATTGGCCCTCATCATTCTCAATTGGACTTAATTGAGGTGAATGGTGCAGAGGTGCAAATCCGGTCAGTTCCTGAATGGGTGAAGCATTACCCCAACGAGTCGAGTAGCTTCTTGCGCATCGGACTTCATTTTCATTAAAACTGTAATATTTCTGTCTGTATTCCCACCGATGTTTTACAGCGTAAATTATCAATAATATTGGCACTACATGCACACATTGAAGACACCGCAGGCCTATTAGAGTAATTAAAAGCTCTGTAATCAGCTCTTTGATGGAGCCGAACCCGTTCTCGTACAAACTCTTGGAGATATGATGGAGTGAGTTGAATCCTTGAGGATGTATCACTAGACCACCCACAAATTTCATACGTAACGTGAGCTTGATGCATTCTAGCCACACAAATGCCTCATTATTTAGCATTCATTAACATCGCTTATCACAGTTTTCCTGCCCGTTTCAATTATCAAATGTCTACGCAGTCAATATTAGCCAGGTTAATATTAGGATTTCCTATTGTGTGCCTAAGGACTCGCATGCAAAACCTCCGCCGAATATTAGCACACGTTAATTGCATTTCCACTGGTTGTTTTTGTTTGAGTTTTGTTTTAAAGCAGATGTTTTGTCCGGTTAACGAGTTTAATTTTGATTTCATTAACCCAGAATGCCGGAGGTCTCGGATCTGTTTCCCGGCTCGGGACGGCTTAGAATTAATGACCGCGGGTGTTTACCGTGTGCAAATCCAAAGAGCAGACGCTGACGAGTCAACTTCGCAAAGAGAAATGAGATGACCTTTTGCGCCGACCTTCCGCAGATGATTTTTTGTGTTTTATACCAATTAAGGGATTGCTGTGGGTGATCTGAATAATCCCGGCCCCCCTGCAGTGAGAGCCAGTTTCAGTATGAGCTTTAGTGCTCCAGATCACAGAAGAAGAGGCTGCGCACACCAAACAAAACGTGCCATGGCATCGGACTGTCGTCTTTGCCAAGATTGAGCAACAGCACGTATGCCTTTCGCAGTCTTTTGCATTAAAATGGAGACCCTTCTGTGCTGTTCAATTTTTTTGTTAGATCTTTAAAATTTGTGTGACACGTTTTGGGAAACAACATGGGAATCATGCATTGTGTTAAGAATTATATGTAAACTGGTTTATTTACTTCTCAGTGAGATCGCTCAGCTTCTCATTTAAATGAGAATATGCTGTTTGCACACATATACTAGTTATATTTAGTTATGAAGTAAAATGTTGTTTAATCTATCGACCCACACAGCCCTTACAACAAAGCTCAATAGGTATTCATCAACACCAAAGGTAAAATGTGCATCTTCTTACTAATATTATACTGGATATCATATGGATATCATTAAAACTGAATAGCAGATTAAAATTCTGGCACATAAACACACATTTAACAATAAAACAATATACATTCACATAAACTCTGCTTATTATGTGCACATATGGTTATCACACCATGTCAAAATGTATCTTTTTGTTTTCTTCTATAAAAAAGTACCCACATTTTTAAGATACTAATTATCAAGGGAATGTATAAAAAACGTTTAACAACTCTTATAATTTGTGTTACAGTTTTTTATCTGTTATAAACATTAATAAATACAGCAATTCCACAACCCACACGAGTACCCACTAGGATATATATATATGGCTTTGCTTGGCAGGACCAGTGATACATAGATATAGGTGATGCATGCATGCTAAGACTAGTGGTACATCTATGCGTCTCATATCGCACTCGTGGCCTCTGGAGTAACGCTGCATGACTTAATGCATCAGAGTGACCCAGACATTCATAACACTTTGGTGAAAAAGTAAAATCTTGGCTTGGCTTTTACAGCTTGAGGGGGAAATGCAAAGCGCAGGTTACAGTGCTCTATAGGTGAGTTATGTAAATCTGTGCTGTGGATTTGAATAATTGAACATGACAGTAAGGTCGAAAGAAAGTTTGCACACAGACTGAATTTATGTACTTGTGGTTTTGAATAATCGTTTGATGTAAAGCCTTAAGCTCATATGCTAAAATGCAAATGCTTCAGATTAGTATAATTTGTTGTCAGGTTAAAAAAAGGTAATTCTGAAGTGTTAACATCCTTACAAATTGTTTGTTTAAAATCTAGCTTTGTGTTTTCTGATGAGTTAGGGTAAATCCATTTGTGTAGTTGATAGAAATGTGTTGCGTCCAGTCCCCCTTGCGCTTTTTTTGGTCTCTGTTAAGTAGCCAGTTTTGTTTTCCAGAATAATTTGATTAATGTTGAATCTAGTGATGTAAGGGGATCTGTGAGGGTTGTGTTGTAATAATTGTATAGTAATTTTAATAACTATAATTCTGCCTTTAATAGATAATGGTTAGTTCCTCCAGCAATGAAGATCATCTTCTATTGTTTTGAGAAATGAAGTATAGTTGAGGCAAGACAAATATGTAATTGGTGCGTAGAAGATGTCAAATCCAAGCCAGTTTCCTCCAGTTGATTGGGTATTCAGACATTTACATTTACATGAATTCATTTGGCAGACAGTTTATCCAAAGTGACTTACATTGCATTATTGGTTTAAATTTGATTCTGAGTATGTGAAATCCATGGGTTCCCATGATCCTTCTCGCACCTTGTTGTGATGATGGTGGGTCTTGCAACTATGATAAAAAATCATCGGCACAAAGGCTTATTTTATGGTGAATATTTAACGTTTGAAATCTTTTAATGTGGCTGTTTTGACGCATTGCTCCTGTCATTGGTTCAAAGAAGATGGTAAATATGAAGGGAAGAGTGGGCATCCTTTTACAGTCCCCAAATGCAGTGCAAAGCAATGTGAGGTTAGTCCGTTGGTGATAACAGTGCCTGAGGGTGATGTGTAAAGAATTTTAATATGGTTTATGAATGATACCCCAAAACCAAACCTCCACAATGTGGAAAAACAAAGACGTTTCTGCATCAAGGGTAGCTATGATTGTTATTGCTTTTTGAAGGGATGAGTAATAAATTAAAAAGTCTGCGTGTGTTGTTCTATGCAAGTCTGTTTTTAATGAAACAAACTTGATCTGGATGGATTATAGATGGTGGACTTTTCTGTACTATGGGCTAGACCTTTAGCGATAGTCTTCATGTCTACATTAATAAATGAAATGGAATGGAAAAAAATATATAAAATGAAAGGCCAACACCCGATTTGGAGTAAGGCAGATTTTACAGTTAACAAGAAGAAACTTATTATACACACACATGGACAGAAAAGGGAATCACCCAACCTCAGCATATGCTTTTTAATATTAAACTTGCCACAGTTGGTTCAGAAATACTGTTTTAGGAGTAATTGTTTCAAATCATGAATTCAATCAAAAAAATACTTTCATACAATTAATCTAGAATGAATTGCATGAAGTAGAGGAAATTAATATATCTTCACACTCTCCAAATGATACAGGCTGATGTTAAAATCACACAACACATTGAACCTACAAAATGCTGAAATGGAATCAGACATATCCATCTCTCCTGATACCACTTTCTAGAAACAAATGTGCTAAAATATCTACTTCATGACAAAAAAACGCCAACCTGCACTTAAACAGTAAAACATCCTTGAATGGTTGTTTGGTGTGAACCAAACCATTACATTTAAAAAAAAATTGAAGCATCAGTAGCATGAGCTTGTGCGTTAAAAAGCAATAAACCAAAATAAAAATGTCAATATGAAGCAGTGTTCACACCAAACATGAACAATCACAGTCAATGCTCTTTATAATTCACAGAAAAAACTTTATTTCGAGTCAAAGCATAACACAATTGGGAGTGTTGTCACTTGTCCAGACCCTTTAAATAGGTGTCTATGAGCTCATCGCATGCATCTCTGACTCAAGTTGAAATACTTGCATAGAGGTTTTGGTTGATGACTGATTTTTTACTTATTCCTGTCCATTCTTATCTTTGCAATGACTTTAACTTTGTATGTAAATCTCACATCTGATATGAACACTGGATACATACTTTATTTGATTCGGATTTGGTGTGTCCAGACATTTCACTGTACCAACACTGGACTGAATTTAAGTACCAAGCAATGTATAGATGGATGACATGTAAGCAAGCAAGAGAAGAAGAGAGATGTGGGAAAAAGAAGTTAATCGATCCGCTGAACTCTACACCATCTTATTAAGATGTTAATTGACAGGCACAACCGACAGCTTTGCGCAATCGAACTGCAGATTGTGAGGAGTTGAAAATGGGTATGAGATCATGACCTCTTTTCCTTCCTCACGACCCTTGGGAGGAAACTCTGAGGTTGAAAAGGAAAGAAGGTGAGAGGAGGAGGCGGGAGCACATTTGCCGGCAGTGGTGGTAAGGGTTGCAGGGAAGCCAGCTAACACATTCAGCAAACACGGCGAGAGCTGTGGAGAGAATTAGCCGTTTCATCTTCCAGCCGACTGAACGCCACCAATGCAAACACATACTCAAACAGCTCTAATTATGGATCTATCACTCCGTGCCAGCTCGCTGTCCTCTGTTCTCAGTGCCAGGGCGTTCTTCCTCTCTTCCTAGCGCTGTGTCAATGACTATCTTTGTCTCGGTGCACACTGCACTTCAATCTATTCCCCTCCTACAGTATATCTTTCTTCAGAGCCTAATTATATCAGTCCTACGACGAGATTCAGCTGCAGTCAGTTGAATGAAATTTCTCCCAAGTAGTAAACAATCGGGAGCCAATTGCTGTCTGTTCTGCTCCTCTTTTCCCTTTTTGACAATACATCATTATGTCTCAGTTCAGCCTCAAGCGACTCTCTCCAAACCAAGACTGTAAACATGCTCTCAAGTGTCTCTTTTATCTGTAAATTGTCTATTTTTAATAATAATTTCCTTTTTTAATCAAATCCCGCTTTGTTTTCCCTGCCTCAAAGGAACCGCCTCGGGCACGTCTTGTCAAATTTGACACGCGTCACGGGACGAAGAAACCGCAGTGCCTAGTCATTCGTCTGCTGAATGCGTTTTGCATTACTGTCTCTGTATTACAGTCCAGTAGTCTTCCAGTAAGACTCTTCAACCGTTCTGGCCTGGGGCAACAGGATCCATGCTTTTATTGGGCTCAATGGACGTTGGTTGTCTTTCTAAACCTCAGGACGGAAATGCATGCCAAAGTGTGCACGTTCACCTCTTTGATCTGTTCAAATAAATAGATCAAGCAGTGGATGGTATGAAGCATATAATTTTTTATGACTCTATGGGTCTGTACACTGAAAAATGGGTTGATGGAATTACTTCATTCTATCATGTCAGCTTCACATGGTTAAACTAAGCTGTTTTACATATATTTTCTTCGAATTTCAAGAGAAATTATGTTTAAAACTTAATTTAATGATATGGAATGATGTACATGAAAAAAGAAGTAATTCTAACAAGCCATTATTTTCCGTGTAGTAAATCAGTTTGGAATTGAAAATGGAAAGTAATATAGTTCACATTTTAAAAATATTTTGGGCCTGTACTAAACTCAAAACTTATGTGATATAAATTTTTTTTGATTTAATATAGTGGCTTTACCAAGTGTTTGTGTGTTTTAGAAAAGCACTAAAAATATAGTAAATCCCATCGACATTATATTTACATAAAATAGTACAATGACTCTACTGAGTATGGCTCTAAGATTAGGATAAGAAAGTAATTCTCCAGAGAAAACTTCATGGTAGTACTTCCTTTGTTATCAAAAAAGCTACCGTACATTTTTTCATTCCAACAATTTTAAATTAGATTATTAAACATGACATCATGGTGGACATTATTGTTCCTCAGTCTCTCTCTCCTCTTTATGTCTCTGTCCTTCTCTCTTCTCATTCTCCTTGTAAAGACTTAATAACCTGGCCTGAAAAAAAGACTCTAGTAGAACGGCGTCTCTGAAGACTCCATATTACAGCCTTCCAGCCTTCAATTATACTGTTGTTATGCTTGAAGTCAATCACTCTCCACATAAAGATGCCAGCGAGGCCCTGCTCATCCGTCAATAAGAGGCGTAGAGAGGGGACCCCGGCCAAACACCTTCCCCAAAGCAGGCAGGGCTCCCTGTGTGGATGCCATGAGACATCAGTGTTTTACTGGGCAGTTTTTCCCTGTCATGTTTTATTTACGACTCAGACCTCTGCCAATAAACATGTACACATTATATCAGGATAATAGGGGGATAAATCCATGCGTGAGGGTTAGGAAAGGATAGACGATGAACTTTAAAGCCCTGGAGATGTGTGTGTGCGGCTGGGAGCTTTTATAAAGAATCAGTGGCTCGAAATGGGATTTAGTGACCCGGGCTGAAAGTTGGGTGAGGGTGGGGATGTCCTCAGCAAAATGCAAACGTTGACTGAATATCAGGAGTGTGTGTGGGTGGAGATACGAGGGAAGTGTGAATATGTATCATAAGTGGTGTGTTTGTTTGTTTTGCTTGTCAGGAAATGTGTGTTTTAGCGTCGACATGCACACTGGTTCGTAGACAAAAATGGAAAAACGATTGTTGTGAAAATTAAATTCAGATGATGGAGTTTTGCACTACATTTTATGCACCCATATGCAAAATTTACCAGACTGCAGCGCACCTCTCAATATTCAATACGCATAGCAACTGCTTTGGTCCAGATAACACCTCGGTTTGTATTCATCTTACGAACACCACCGAGCACTTTGAATACAGAGAACTGCATAAATACCACTTTGCAGCACCTCGCTGGTTTCTTCCTTAGTAGTGGAAGACAGCATTACATCACTATTTCAGAGTTTAGTCAGGTGCGTACCCAAAAAATAGCACTCTTCTCATGCTAAAGCGACTACGTTTCTGAAATAAAATCTTTTTGTCAGTTTGAATTAACGCCAGACCTTTTTTCCCTTTTGTAGATAGCCTCAAATTATCTTTAATGGCTTTTTTAAAGCGTGCCCCTGAGCAATCCTGCTTTGCTAATGAGCTGCAGACCATCATTATTGGTCCGTCTCTTTAGCCTGAAGAGAAGTCGGGACAGATTTTGATGTCGAGAACAGGTCCACACTGAAAAAGATTATAGTTGCGGACATGCTTTAAACAAGAGATTAGCAAAACTTGTAATCAATATTTCTAAAACAAAGAGAAGCTTAAATCTGATCAGTCATTAGACAGAATGAAACAGTATGGATTATCGGTTTATAACAATGTTAAGACTTCATTTTTGTTCTTATTTCCTAAAGGAATGTCCTCAACTACTGCCAGCAGATCACATCCTTGTTCCTGTAAACGTGGTAAAACCCATCACCCTACGCGCCAAGAATCTGCCCCAGCCACAGTCGGGCCAGCGCGGGTACGAGTGCGTGCTCACCATCCAGGGTGTCGAGCAAAGAGTGCCCGCCCTCCGCTTCAACAGCTCCAGTGTGCAGTGCCAGAATACATCGGTATGTGGGTCGGGGGAGATTAAGTATACATTTGTCTATAGAGTCAAGGGGACTCGCCGAAACAAGGTGCAGAATTTCAAGCAACAAAAAGTTGCCGATGTGATAAAAGCGAGAGGTTGTTTAGAGAACAACTTATATTGGTCGCAAACGCATTCTGTTCTGAATATGAAGTGAGCGTGTGCTTGTCCCAGAAGTGTGAGGACCGCCAAGCTCCATTCTGCACTGTGATGACTTACCATAGAATGAACCTGCCATGAATGATAAAAGTGCCCTTCTTGCTGAACACAACTGGTAAATGTGCCTTTCTCTCTCCCTTTGTGTTCCCATGGCAACAGTACTCTTATGATGGGATGGAGATGAGTAGCCTTCCTGTAGATCTCACTGTCATCTGGAACGGAGACTTCAGCATTGACAACCCTGCCCAAAACAAAGGTGAGACCTGCGGTCTGACAGCTCTGCATCCAGTGTCCATGGCAACAGACCAGCAGCATCCTTTTCTTGACACGCTTGGTGGAGTTACAACACCAACCTTTCTGTTTAACTTTTTTTCGTGTCTTACTTTCTCTGTTTCTATTGTGCCTTCCGATTAACTTGTTGCACAGTTGCTCTTTTTTTCAAAACCGGGTAAGCATTGTTTGATGGCATACCTGCATTATTTTAATGGTTTATTTTATTACATCACTTATTACATTTCTTACAACTTTCTTGAGAAAGTTTACATGTGCAGAACATAATTACTCTGCCATGGATTTTCCAGGGACCAAAAAATCTGAACAGTTCAGAATGGTTTATAGCATTGAAGGTATCTCAGGAACATGCTTAATATCTGTTGTACTCACCTCTCGTGTTTTCTTTGTGCCAGTTTTTAGATTAGACAGCAGGTTAGAGGTGTGCTGTCCCAATAACATTTTGTCTTTTTTTTCAAGTTTTTCAAGCTCTGTGCCTGCCCACCTGTTAGACAGCCATTCAGAGACGTGCGGTGTAAGACAGCTGTTCTTTAGCCAACAGGCGGCGGCTGTAAAGAAAGAGCGACAGATAGTGAGAGAGAAAGAGACTGATGCATCGCCTTCCAAACCAGACATAATGAATAGAGACTCGACCCAATACAAGCTGAAATCAATCTAAATCCACAGCTATAAATTCCAGAGCTTCCATTTGGTGAATCTGTTAGACGAAATTTGTGTCTTGGGTGTTAACACGCACAAAGACACAAATACAGAAAATCTAGTGAGGTTTATGCTTGACAGGAAAAAATATTTGCTGGTTGGGGAAGACAAATAAGCTGTCTGAAAACAAGTCTTATTATCTCAAATAGCAAACAGATTTGTTGTTTCAAGTGCATTTATTTTGGAACAAGATGCACTGGCCAAACAAAAACTAAGACCAGGTATTATGAATACATAACCAAAACTGATTTTGAAGTTAAACGCCCCACTTTAGCTCAAATGCATGTGCATATTGATATATTAAAATGATACCATACCCAAAAAAGAAAAGTTCTTCTCATTTCCAACCTATTTGACTTTCTTTATTCTTTAGAACATAAAAGAAGATATTTTAAAGAATGTTGGTAACTAAACAGCCAAGGCACCCTTTCACAAATAATATATAGACGCAAAACAATGAAAATGAATCTTTTAAATATGTTCCTTTGTGTTTTGTGAAAAAAAGTCATACAGATTTCAAATGACAAGAGGGCGAGTAAATAATAACACAATTTAATTTTTTGGGATGAATTATAGCAATGATGCTTTTTACTGATATCTAATGATGTGGTGGCTCCAACCCAACCTAACCTTTGCCCTTCTTTATCCCCAGTGCACCTGTACAAGTGTGACGCCCGGCGGGAGAGCTGCGGCCTGTGTCTGAAGGCCGACCCTTTGTTCGGCTGCGTGTGGTGTAAGGGAGAGAATCGCTGCTCTCTGAAACAGCACTGTCCTCACCCCCAAAGCATGTGGCTTGAGCACAATGGCATCAATAGCAAGTGTACACACCCCAGAATCACAAAGGTAAACATGTGCACCAACAAACACCACTGCATGCCTGTTTAACACAAATTAGGAAATACAATATAAAAAGAGATATGATAACATGGCAGGGTGGAAATGTTCGTGTTGAATGTGAATAAAGGTTAGGAGGAATACAAAGACACCAACTTTACAAACTGCATCTGTGGATCATAGATGATTGATGAACACATAGCAGAAAGGAATACTAGCTTTGCTATGATTGACAGCATGCATGGCATAAGCTTATTAATCAAATTGAATCATATTGGCAGGAGAGACCGGCCCAGGTCAAAATAGCCCACCCCTGATGGTCCTTCAGTCAACGTCTTGGATATTTTTCGACAGTTTGTTACATGCAGTTGTTCATCCTACTGTAAATATACTATATACACAGTACTGTGCAAGTGTGTCATGACTTTACATTCCTAAACATTTATTTTGTCATTATTTTTAATAGTCCAGTGAGAATTTTATCATGCAGAACTGTGATTTTTTTTTCACAGTTATGTAGCTTTGCAGGTTGGTTTTCTATAAGCATTCTTCAAGATTAATCAGATCTTTAGGTTTAGGCTGTTGACGTTTTTTCTCTCCTATGTAATAATAGATAACTAGATGATGACACTCTGAAAAGACATGGACATGCCTTAATTTTGGCACAGTACTGGATGTCCAGCTGTATCTTATTGTTGCCACATTAAAATGGGGCTTAGCAAACAGAATTGTGGGTAATGTGAGAAAAGTATCTCAGTTTTAATTGAACCTCCAGAGCAGAGCTGTCTTCACTCCTCCCTCTGATTATCACTCTCGGTCTTTGAATTGATCGGCTCACCGGTCGCAATGTATTCTAATGCCCTCGATTACCGTGACATCACCGACGAAGTATCTCACTGACGTTGAAGTGGATGGTGATTAAGTGTTTTTTCTCCAACAACCGTCAATTAGCTTGTCAAAGTCACAAATCCAATCAGCTCCCCATCTCCTAATGAAAAGAGTCCACAGTCTTTCTCTCCAACACATACTCATTAATACTCTCGCTCCATTCCCTTCGCAGTAGGTTGCAGATGCACGATGACTTCCCAGTTCACGGCTGCAATAAAAACCGAATAATTTCGGACCGCAACACTCAAAACACATCCCTCGAGCTAATCATTAGGTTTCGTAAAGAAAGCTGATTAAACTGCAATATAAATTATGTCTGTACTTTAATGTGCTTGGAAAACGTTTCAGGCATATTCGGATTGCATGTTTAAAATTTGAAGTCACCATCAGAGATTTTAGAATATCAATATTGCAACGGTGCCTTAAACCCGAAGTCCCCGGGAAGATCTCAGCTGAGATGGCTGTACTGTATATGTGATGGGTTAAAGGGAAATTACCTCTCACCATGCTGCTAATGAGATCTCTGACCTAAAGTCAGATCATTATCTGACAGGAAGTAATGACGGTCGTGATGTTAGCCGGGTCTCTCATTGGGATCCGACCATATCTCGTTTCAGCATGATGAGAAATGGGTGTTCTATATTTGGTTGAATGGCCCAGGTGTCAATACAACTATTACAACTGTACTGTCGGTCTCTGCGAACACATGGGTCACAACGATGTGTTTGATAGACTTGTTTTATAGCAGTGATTAATAAAAACCAGTTGAAACAGATTGGCTAGCCAGTTTATCACGATTTCAATGTCTAAGCATGCGCCTTACTAGACAATCTTTTTCATTTGCTATGCACGTTTTATATTTTATTTTAACTACCAGTTAAGTTACTATTATATTAGTCGCCACTTTTTATGTAATGACAGTACAGAATGATACATCACAAAAGTGGTGATAGTATGACACTAACAAAACCATTTAATCTAGCTCGTCCAGTCAATTTAAATCAGACCAAGTGCAAAGAAAAAAGCAGTTTGATCGCACACTGATGAAAATAAGCATCCTCCCGCACGCCCCATGTTTATATTCCAATCTTAGCAGCGTGTGATTTTACATCGCTGGTGTCTGCATATTTCTTCTCAGACGCAGAGTCTGCGTTCATAAATTAGCTTGGCTTTGTTTTCGCTATAGGCAGGACTCAGCTGGCTGTGCGGCTGATCATTATTCACCATAAGCACGAGGGCTTCGCTTCCCCGACAGAGAGCGGCCCAATTATCCCGCTGAACCGAATCACTCACAGCATCTCCCACTGCTACCCTCCCCTAACGCTCACTGACTCCTGCAGGTGCATGATGGGTGTTGTTGCTGAGTCATTCTCGATTTCCTCTTGGCCTGTACCAATGGTTAAAGGAATGGGTGTGAGAGCCTTGCACATTGTTGCTTATTGTAATGGGATGATTGAACATCACATTTATGCTGCGTCTCATTGGCGACCTGTTGCACAGATAACTCCACTGCGTGGGCCACGTGAGGGCGGAACACTGGTCACCATCCAGGGCGAGAACCTGGGTTTGGACTTCGATGAGATTAAAGATAATGTGAAGGTGGCAGATGTGCAGTGTACACCGGTACCAGAGGGATACATTCCCGCAGAACAGTAAGTCTTGCCAAGATTTTTTGTCAAAGTTCAACCATTTTTTTTTCTATAAAAGTGTTTTTTTTCCTTTCATTTTGAACTTGCCATGTGTTAATCTCTGAACCTTGTTGTTATATATTGATATGTAATTCATATTTGAGTCATTCTACGAAACTGCTTCCATTTCCACTTTCCAGGTTTGAACATCTTCATTGAGAAAAAAGAAAAAGAACAACTAAAAATTAAAACACATGTAAATAACTAAACTTGCAATCAATCTGAGTTTTTCTTTGCATTAATGAAGAAAAAACTTTTTTCCTATCTATTTTGCGTAATAGGGTTGAACCAGTTCGTATGATGGGGTGGAAATTCAAAATAATCAGAAATGGGAAGGAATGTTATATTTCTTTCAAAATGTACTTATTTACAATGTTATTTACACATGTATCTTATTTACAAGGTCACTTGAATTAACAATTCTAAGCTTTGTAAACACCGTTCAGGACACCTGTGTGCCTTATGCTTCTTATCAAACATTGCAGATTCAAAAGGCACCCGTTTTTAGAAGGGCTCATTTGACATTTCATTGCATAAATGTAGAGAGAAAGTACTCTTAATATTAAAGGATGACAGAAAAACCTCTGTGTTAAAGGATCGTGTGTGAAATGGGGAAAGCCCAACAAAGCCAATTTGCCGGAAACGTCCAAGTGTGTGTCGGCGAGTGTCGGCCCGAGTTCATGGCCAAGTCATCTAAGTACTACTACTTTGTGGTAAGTACCGCAACAAATCACCCGTCATAAAATAACCCCAATTGACCAGACGGTTCCTCTGCCGTGATCTTAATCACGCCTGTGTAATTAAAATCCTTTGCCTCTTCAGGGCTGAATGTGTCTGATTTATTGTTCTGTCTGATATATAGGGAACCCTTTGGCCTTGGAGCCCTGACAATGTGCTAAGTCATATCAGTGGGTACTTGACCCCTCCAAGAGAAAAAGCTGACCATAAAACGAACATTTTAGAACCGGACTTACTCATGTTTACATCCATTCCCTCATGTTTCTTTTACATCCTTAGCGCGCACCCATAATTGGATTGGTACCCGTATACAGTAACAAATTAATTGAACCGCTGTAAAAAAAATTCCGGTTTTATAACATTTGGCAGTTTTATGCAAACATTAGAGGCTTTTATGTTTCGGTCAGCTGTTGTAATTGAATTGCATGATTCATAGGTGAGAAGGCCAATTGGACTTCTGAGAAAAAGGACATCTGATAATCCGATTTAGAAGGAATAAAAAGCAGGCTTCTAACTGTTTTCATGTGTTGTGTGTATGTCAATAATTGGTTGTTTTGACAATTTCTACAGATTCCCAGATTGTTGAGTTTGAAGCCTAGTCGAGGACCTGTATCTGGGGGGACCATCGTCAACATTACCGGCAGCAACCTGGATGCTGGCAGCAACGTGTCTATCATGTTCAAAGACCAGAAGTGCACTTTTCAAAGGTAGAGATTGATGGTGTAGCAGTGCCCTTCAAGAATCATTAGGTTGGCTCACAGTCTATTCAGAGACTATAGTGGATCCGGTCTGCTTGAGACAATCAATAGTGATATTAGGAGCTTGAGAATTTCTGATCTTTAATCAATAACGTCAATAAGCATCACTCTGTTCTTATTAAAGCACACATTGTGACATTATAATTGGAAAATTAAATTAGGCTTATGTTCAGCTTTAATGGAAAAATAAATCTTTAGAGAAATGTATTGAGTGTATGAAACCTCAAATTGATTTTAATATAATTCATATAATATACTTAATATAATTTAATGTTGTAATTGATATAGTAGCATGCGTTAATACTTCAAAGAAATTCATATAAATTAATTCTATCTTCCATATTTAGGCAATCATATATAATAATAATATATAAATGAAATAATAAGGTAAATAAATTAAATTAGACATACTTATGAATAAATTCAAGTGAATCATTAACATTAAGTAAACTAAAACTAATAGTAAATAAAACATTTATGTAATATGTCAAGATACTTGTTACATAATAATAAAAAAATATGGCTAACCTCATAATATTGTACATTTTACTGAAAATGTAAATTATAAAGAGCATTTATATTCATAAAGTCTTCAATTTTGATTTCTGTTTGATGAAACTTTGGGTTTTTTTGCAGGAGAGGAGGACAGTGGATAACATGCCGATCACACGCCTCCTTGCAAGGCTACGGGAATGTGTCCGTATCTGTATTTGTGGACAAAGCCCACATTCACAAAGATCTCAAGTTTGAGTATGTGGAAGACCCCGCTGTCATCAAACTGGAACCTGAGTGGAGCATTTTCAGGTGTGTTCACTATAAAACAAGATTTTGCTGGATGTGGAAAACCAGTGATAAAAGGAAATAATATGTAATGTAAAAAATAATATGTAATGTAATGTAATAATAAAAAATCTCTGTTAATTACAAATAAGAATTATAATGATGAAATAAAAAATTTAAACATGCAACATGATATTGGATTCACAGCGGCAACACCCCGGTGACCGTGACCGGCACCAACCTGGATATCATCCAGAACCCCCTGATCAGAGCCAAATACAAGAACATGGAGACGGTCAACGTAAGTGCAAGCATTTTCCTAAAACTAAACAAGCTTTTCACCTAACCCGAGGCTAGTGAACTGGAATGACCATTAGCAGACTATTCCCCCTGCTCCAATCACCTGTGTCGGCTGCGCCCCATTGGATCAGAACAGCAGTCTTGGAATAAAGGTAAAGGAGAGAGACAAAGAAGGCAGAGAGCATGAAGGCTGCCAGGTCCGGGCAGTAATGTTTCGGAAAACTGAGAATGCCGTAACATAGGGTGTACGCGTAGACAAGGGTATTGTGTTTCCTGTCTTTAGAATGAGGAGCCATGGGAGCCTGCACTCAGCAAGATCTGATTGAAAGGGAATAGAGACAAAAGAGCGTAATGTTATCTTGTGCACGTATCTCACACATGGCAGCGTTTAGCATCTGGGCTGCGATATGATTAGACGTTGACACGCTGCTCCTCAAAGCACGGCCGAAAAAAGTCTGAATGAAGTCAATTGTGGTCACAAGACATCTTGTATGTTTGTTGGTAATACGATCTATCAGGAGCAGACTGAAAAGAAGTTGACCAGACTAGAATGCTGACCTGAAATTTATTTTATCTCATGTGTGTGCGTTTGAAGAAGTGAATGGGTCATGTGTGGGAATCTGGAGAGATGCTTTTGATCATGACTTGTCTGGATGTTTTAAAGAAGTATGGAGATCAAGGGTCATGGATGCTGGTTTTATAATAGGTGAAGATTTGAGATATGACTGAACGAGAAGAAATAAAAGATCCCACCGACATATGTTTTTGCTCTTCCACGTTTGGTTCTTTACACCAATCATACATCTCTTTTGTTTCCTCCTCCCAGATGTGTCAGGTTCTGAGTCCCACAACTATGCAGTGCATGGCCCCCGAGTTTCCCAACAGTCCGAGCCGACTGAAAGAAGTCCCAGAAAGACCCGATGAGTTCGGCTTCATCCTGGACAACGTTCAGTCCGTGCTGGCCCTCAACAACACCAACTTCGTCTACTTCCCAAATCCTGTATTCGAACCAGTCAGTGTGTCTGGAGTACAGGAGCTCAAACCAGGATCTCCCATCATACTCAAGGTAAATCATATCATATATCACAAGTAAGTCAATTTTTGCGATCAATGCTTTATTATGCAAATTATCTTTTCAGGGAAGGAACTTCCTCCCTCCAGCACCGGGTGGTAATGGGAAGCTGAACTACACTGTTCTGATTGGAGATAAACCGTGCACGCTAACTGTATCCGATACTCAACTGCTGTGCGAATCACCTAATCTAACTGGCCGTCACAAAGTCTTGGTGAGTTGCATTGTGGGTCCATACATCTGCCCCTGCATCAACAAACATGATAAGGAAAAATGTAGGGTTGTGTAGCACTTGTTTTGTTGTGATTGGCAAATTGGCCAGCTGCTGAAAAACACAGCCTGGCTAGTGGCCTCTGGGTAATTTTCAGTTGAGACCCCTGGTTTGGGGGTTTTTGGTTGTTATCTGGAATTAGCAAATACCTTACAGATAAGACATATTACAACTTAAAAAGCCAATAAAAGCTCTATTTGTACTCCTGAATGGGAACTCTGGGCGGCTGCCTACTCCACCATCTGCTTGTTGACAGATGTACCAGAGACAGTGCCACAGGGCATTGAAGCCATGTAGTCCACCAAAAAGAACAGACTTGCTGTCTCCCTCTGCTGTTGAGCCATTGGCCTAACTGCCACATAAAAATATAAAAAGCATTTAGCTAATTTTAAGTAGTGCCATCAAGCAAAGGTTTCACATTTGATTCCTGACCAGATGTGTATTATTTTAGGCCCGTGTGGGTGGCATTGAGTTTTCTCCAGGAGTGGTCCACATCACCTCCGACAGCCCCCTGAGCAGCACTGCCGTCATAAGCATCGCAGGGGCCGGAGGTCTTCTAATATTCTTCATCGTGATTGTCCTCATTGCATACAAGCGCAAGTCCCGTGAGAGCGACCTTACACTGAAACGCCTGCAGATGCAGATGGACAACTTGGAGTCAAGAGTAGCTTTAGAATGTAAAGAAGGTAAGTTGGCAGAATGTACTGTTTATGTGAATGAAGTAGTTAAAGAATCAATATCTAAAAATAGGACATAAAGAGCAACAACAATTAGTGATGTACTAGAATTTGGCTGCCAAGAATTATGACGAAAATGGCATTATTAGTTTCTGCTGCAAGTAAAAATAGGCCAGGCTCATGTGAGCACGCCATTATGAAGGCAAAACATATATATTTAAAACAAGAGAAAAGATTTTTTATTGGTCTCAGCCTAGATTTTAATTTCAATGCTTCACTTCATTAAATGTTGTTGATTGTTTTAGTGACCACGTCTTATTTATAAAGTTTGTCTTATTTGTCTTTTTCAGCATTTGCAGAACTTCAGACAGACATTCACGAGTTGACCAGCGATCTAGATGGAGCCGGCATTCCTTTCCTGGACTACCGCATGTACACTATGCGTGTTCTGTTTCCTGGCATCGAGGAGCACCCTGTTCTTAGAGACCTGGAGGTAACTTATAATTAAGATTTTTGCAATGATCTTATACAGATACAGATGACATTGATTGAAAATGTTTTATAGGCAAAATTGAAATCACAACCATCTCACTCTATTAACCCCTTCAGAAATTTATACCGCACTTGTACATTATCCTTTACTAATTATTGGCCAGGCATAAAACGCAACACTCGTTTCACTATAATATGTAACAGGAGGTGTCCGCTCCATCTCTTTATTCACCAAGGAGCCCTTGGCACGAAGCAAGAAAGAATGGCAAATTACAGTGTTATTTTTGTGCAATAATAAATTTGCATCTAAATGGCCTCTTAGTTGGATGCATTCACGCACGTATATTATAACTGCATCACACCTATGTGAGAAACAGACGCAGTAATGGCTGAAGAGTATTTATGTGTTTTTCAGCTCTGGAACTTTAAGAGCACAGTGGGGTTGTTGGGAATTAAAGCTGTCACTGTGCTGTTTGTGTTCACCTTCAGTTAACAATAGACAGCAGCTCTCATTAAAATCTACATGAAGTCTCTCTCAATTCTTTCTTAAAGTAATGAGCTTCTCTCTGATTCACAATCACTCTTTCATTAATATCCGTAATGACATGCGACACAACTGTTTTTCAAGCGCGGGTGCAGAATTAAAATCCTGGCTACACCGGGATACAGGTTATTTATGTCCCGCTATGACAGTGATAGACAGTTTTAATTGAATCGCACACGGTTCTGCAGCCGGTTGTAACTGAATGTACAAGGGAAGGGAAACCTTACCTACTTATGCCAGATGAGCTCTGGTTCTAATTAGCAGTTTCAATTAAGACTTAATTGGAATAAACGTCGCTGGAGAAGTTTATAGGCAAATCAAATCTAATGACGGGCACCATCTCGAGATTCTGACAGGTTTTTAATGATTATTGATGAGATAAATCTCATGGAATGATGTCATGAGGTGAATGCGTGGTGTGTCATTAGGTATTGTTATTAACAGTAAGCTGTTCACATGTTTACAGGTTGTTTAGTTTTCAGATTTAGGGTTTCATTCATTTATTTGTGTCTCTGCACAGGCAGAGAAAGACCAAATGAGAAAAAGTTTTTTTCCAGTAGATGATGATGTCCTTCTTTGCAAGACTTACCAATATGTAGATACTCTTATAAATGGAGCCATGTGTTGATAGCTTTTATCTTCTTTTCCCACAGGTCCCAGGTTATAGACAAGAACAGGTGGAGAAAGGTCTTAAACTGTTTGGACAACTTATCAACAACAAGGTTTTCCTTCTATCCTTCATCCGAACCCTTGAGTCCCAACGAGGTTTCTCTATGAGAGACCGCGGCAACGTAGCCTCCTTGATCATGACGGTGTTGCAGAGTAAACTCGAGTACGCCACTGACGTCCTTAAACACCTGCTGTCTGACCTCATCGACAAGAACCTGGAGAGCAAGAACCATCCCAAACTACTGCTCAGAAGGTACAGTACTACAGACCTCATGTGAATGTAATTGTCAGAGCACTTGTTCCACATTTTGGAATCATTTCTATCTTCCTAATTCTATTTATAACTGGAGAGCAGATGACCTCTGCCAATTGCCTTTGATACATGGACTCTACTGTACAGCGAATGGGAATAATTGCTCTCGGGGACATTAAAAACGCACACTTTCTCTCCCAAACATGGAATGCACTGACACGCTCATCATTAAATTGTAATTAGGATTAATTAGCTCTAGATCCAATTAACAGAGCACTAAAAACCTACCGAATGCAGGGAGATCTGTAAAGCTCAATTCCCCATGCAATCATCTCTTCTATATTGCTGTATTTCGAGTGTTATTTCTCTGCTGTGCAAACTGATTTTTACTCTCCATCCATTTGCACGTTAATGTTTCTTTAATTTTCTTTAGTTCTAGCATTCTATTTAAGAGCCCCAGAAAGCCCTTCAGCTACATAAGTCTTCGGCTGATGCGGTTTGTTGTTTTAGCTAATTGAAACTGCAAGGACGAGAAAATAATGCCACTAAACAAATGGAAAATGAAATGTGAAATGTGTTGGTCAAAGCCGTATAGCAATAGCATTAGTCTGATCTTGTTATACAGCAGAGCTATGTAACTAATCCAAGTAATTCAAACAGGTTTAAAATGACAAGAGGAAGAGCAAATGGTGACAGATTCTTTTTATTTTGGGTGAACTGTCCCTTTAAGTTGTTTAAGGGACACCAAATAGTGGTTGGCGCCAACTTTTTAAAATACTTTTACTGTCCATCTTTCTATTTTTCATTATGCTGGCACATTTTTGCTGTCTTTTACAACAGACAAGCCAATTGAGAACCGCTGCTTGAGTCCATCCATTTCAACGGATTAGACCCTCATGGATACAAGGAGGCGATCCACTCCGCACGGAACCTGTCTAACCTAAAGCACCTGCTTAACATGATACAAAGCACCGGCGCTGAAGCTTAATCTGTTGTCTGAGAATCACTTTTCTCTCTCTTGCCGCGTGATTTCTAAACCTGTGTTTATAATGCAGAGAAGCGGGACATCTTTGGCAGAAGCCTCCAACCAGCTTTCCCTTCCCCATTTCCAAGAAAGCGCAAGCGATGGCCGCCCCATCTGTCCAGCCTCAACCTGAGTTCACAAACATGCCTGGTCTAACTAACTGACGGGCGGCTTCTGCAACCATCTGTCGTATTTCTCTCCCTCCCGCGCTCCCCGCAGCCCACACTCCTCATTTAAGATTAAAAATAACCTCACGCAGACCCGTTTCTCTGGATGTATGGCATCAATAAAGCCTGCATCCCTGGGTAGGATTGCATGGGAATGTGTTGTGCAGGGTCTTCTCGTACGCCTGCGTACACGTGAACACACACTCCTTTGCACTCATTCAACTCCTATTACACACGCAAAAGAACTAAACAGAAGTTCTGCGATTATTCTCAAGGGATAATCCTCAGCGAGGGGGGAACCGTGGTTACCCAGCGGGACTCGTCCGTGCGCCGAGCGGCCAATCTTCTCCACATGAGCCGGAGTGCGAAATTGAAAGCATTCCTGGCTTCAAGCTGCGTTCTTTAACACATGTACATTAAGGAGGGGACGTAACGGGGGGTTTATTTTAACAGCCGATTGTTTGGTTAAGAAAATAAACCTGTGATGCTGTGAGCCATTCCGAGATGCATAACATCTAACCGTTGGGCAGGTGTTTGTGTGCGGGCTCCTGATGTGAGTTTCATTTCATAGCAGACTGCACAAAGACTATTTTCATTGCTCACATATTTCAGTTTAAAAGCTTGGAGGCTCAATGATAGTATAAGTTAGGATTTGTCTATGTATCAGTTGAATCATAGATTTGCGAAATGTGTGACCAAAAAGAATAATTTGTTCCTTGTTTAATAGTAATGTCTATGAGAACCAATGTGGGTATATAAAAGCTTTTATTTGTACTCCGTAAAATGTACCACATGCTTACTAAAGATATTTCCTGCATTTAAGAGATGATTGAGGCACAATATCTGTAATAGCACGTTTTTGCTAGGCTCTGGGTCATAAACAATCTCATAGGTCCTCGAGTCAGCTGTTCCCATCCATTTGCTGTGGCAAACGGCGCCATCAAATGCAAATGGCCTGAGTTGAGTCTGAGAAACGATGAGATAGATATATGGAGCTCTTTCCACCTTCTTTTTAGGTTGTTTATGAAGCGTAGTTCAGATTTGCATCCTGATGCCACTTTACATGTTCGTGGAGGAATCCTCGAGCAGCCTTTACATTATTCCTGAAATTGAGTGTTTAGTCAAGAGGAACTAAGCACCAGGTGCTGCCCACTCCACAGCTCCATATTCTTCACCACTCGATTGGTCAACACTAAACAAGTTTTTCTTTTCTCGCCATTAACATGATAGTTGCTCACTTTTGGCACTGTGGCTGTATTAAGTGAAGGTCTGCCAGGATTCATCTGGCACCGATGCTTCTTATTCCCCTGCCGGTAAGCACAGAGGTAACACAGGATATGGGTAGCTGAGTTTATGGAGTCTTGCCAACGATTACGACGGTCAAATCAGAATTTAGCAAGAGAAGCTAATGGGAACACTCATAATAGCAACACCATATATAAGTACTATGATGATAGCATGTGGTGTTACATTGTCCTCTATGGTGCATCCTGTCCCTATCATAATGGATTCAGATTTTTGCTATTCAGAACGTGTAGGAGTGCAGATGATCACAGGGCAGAGTTTGAGATGAAAGAAAAGATAAAACGGGACCCAGTTGACCCTCCTTTGGCCCACTTGGTGCCGTCTGAGGCAGCGACCAGGGGACACTAATCCTTTCCAGGTGTTGCACCAGCTTAGTAGGCATACATATGTGCGAGACGGGGAAAGTATGTGGCAGCTGGGATGCAGAGTAGTAGAGGTGCAGACTCTTGCTCAAGCCACAATAGCTTAATCCTAAAATATTGATGCTTTGTGCCATGGCTCATTGCAGGGCACCTTGGCAATTCACCAGCTCCCTGCCGCACACACACATGGGGGACACGAGATCCAAGTATATCGGCTTTCACTTTGTAATTGTTATTATGTATGTACATCTTTAATGTCGGTGCAGAGCTCGCAGTCCGTAGGTGTTAGCCAATCGCCCTGGGCTCCAAAGCACCCAGACCCTACATTCAGCCAACTTCAATTGTAATGTGATCCATTTTGAGCTCAATGGCCGGACAGAGTGTGGAAAATGAGTCCGGTTTTATTCCAGGGCAGAAAGGTTCAACTGGCATCAATCCAGGCGGATCATATAAAGGCTTTTAATTGGGTTTGTTGTATTGGAGTCTTGTGGATTAAAGTAGCATTGGTAATAAAGACTGCCTGCAGATCGCGACTTTAGATTCCAAACCGCAATTCATGTTAGGGCAATTATGTTTGTTCAACAAAGTCCAATTCATTAGCAGACGCCAGGCTTTTGTGGCAGGAATTTTTCACAGTTGCGGTAATCACGTTTATGCGAGATAATAGTGGCTTTGTGCCGCAGTTACTTATTTACTTCTTTTGTTCATTTGTTTTTCAGAACTGAGTCCGTGGCTGAGAAAATGCTCACAAACTGGTTCACTTTTCTCCTATACAAGTTTCTCAAGGTAAGTAGATTGTTCTTTTTGCATGTATGTGCAATGAGTGTTAAAACACAAGGGCTCAAGGTCATTTGGCAAAAGGGAGTCAACCGAAACCTTAAAAGAGGATTCGAAATGGTGCACTGCAGGTGTTTTTATTTGTATGTGTGTGTGTGTGTGCGTGCGTGTGTGCATGTGCACTTCCAATCAAAGAGGGTTTAAAAGTTGGCTGTGTCTTGCTGACTCAAGTGTTTCTTGGCGTGTATAATGAGCTACTGGGCTTAACACCAGGTGCTTCCTGACTCTTAGTTCAGCTCTGTAACCGGCGGTTCTGCTGCAGTCCAGATTCACACCCAACCCCTGCCATTAACTACCTCTTGATAAACACATATGCAATGATCAAATCAGGCTTCTGTCGCTATACAGAACCAAAAAAATGTCTGGAAAATCATACAGCAGGCAATAAAACCTGTAAGTCCAGGATTGGTTTTTCAGTCTGGTTTAACGGATTAGATGTGAGTGAATGAAGCCGAAACGTAGCTCAAGAGCTTCGGGATTCATTTAAGCTTAAATTGGACTTTACTGTACGAGAAGGACTTCATTGCGATCTCATCCATGTGAAACCATAACATTATTATTGTGGTCACAGCACATTGATTTGGGTATTATTGAACAGTGCTTGACCAGATGCCAAGACCACTAGTTGGTAAAAGTGTTGCTGTCCATTTTTTATTTCAACAACCATATTTTCTCTCAACTGCAAACAAACTAAAATATTTCAGCTTGTTTCCTCGCCGAGAGGGGTTCAATGTGTACAGATGTATTGTTAAAAAATAATTTAGCATAGTTATCATTATTTTGTACTTTTAGTGTTAAATATTGATTTATCATATTGAAATAATATAAGTGTACTGGTATATAATGAAAGATTACTATATGTAAAGGTTCCAACTCCAAACTCACCCACATGTTCCTTAACAATCGCTGAAATCCAAATGAGGGGAAATGTGCCATCAGCTGAAATTAAACGCATCATCACAGCTGCATGTCCCTGTCCAAAAGTTCATTACTGTTGCCCAATAAGATTTGACAGCGTTTAAACGCTGTAGGTGGATAGTGTGAAATGTAAGAATGTTAAAGTGACAGAGAATTTTCTTTTTCTTTCATCTTATGTAGGAGTGTGCCGGAGAGCCGCTGTTCTCTCTCTTCTGTGCCATAAAGCAACAGATGGAAAAAGGTCCCATCGACTCCATCACAGGAGAAGCCCGCTACTCTTTGAGTGAAGACAAGCTTATCAGACAGCAAATTGATTATAAGACATTGGTAAGACCCTGAAGCCCCGCATGGATGGGGAGGGAATGGCAAAGAGGTATGCATTGAAGTATGCAGAGGCACACAGATTGTTTAAGGTGACTAGGCATGTGTCTTCACGCTTGACAAGAAACGTAGGCTTGTTTTGACCTTTGATCTGTTTGCCGCCCTGTGGTAAATAGCAGTGTCGTGTTGTGTGGGCTCTGCGACAGGCATCAGCGAGGCCCTTGTTGTCGGTGCTACCTGTATGCCAGGATGGGCTGTTTACCGGAACACAGCATCAAGAGGTTAATCTGTATTCTTCACAAAGAACTATGAGACAATAGAAGAGAGACAGAAAGGGATATGGAGACAGGTGTCACCGCTTGGCACTTGGCCGGTTCCTGTGAACACTATGCTGATTTGATGACTGTAGAACCCATTTCAGCTACATCATTCTGTCTTCACATCCAAAGCACTTAAAAACAGCTGCAGAATAACCACAAGTAAAATAACTGGAATTATAAATCCATAGCTCTACATTTACAAAATTATGGTTTAGTCCAAGAAATGACTTACTATTGGCTTATTTTGTTGAGCATTGTCAGGATATTTGAGAGTACTTTATACTGCTGGACTGTCATTGGTAGTATATACTGCTAATTGCATCAAGAGACACCGGGCCTTTCAAGAGATCTATATTATCTCCCATAGTGTGCTTTTGACTGATATATATAATTATGTCCAGTGATGATGGTGTGGTGATGGTGGTACCATATTGGAAATGTTAATGATAACTATAATCACAAATAGCGAGTAAGATTAGGAAGTTTAGTGTGTTAATTGCAGACTGGTGTGATCTGAGGTGAGCAAGGCACAGATTCCCTTAGGGTGGCAATGAGCTTTAACACTTGCACTGTTATCCCTGCTGTCACACTGTAGTTGTTTGATAGGCAACTGTGGATCCATCACAGTGTACAACCAAATCCACCTGGCTAATTCTGTTCTCTTTAGATGCGTGTCTTAAATTTAAAATCACACAGGCCTCACTGCACCAGCTCTCGATAGGACTTGAGAATCCTTTATAAAATGATGTTACAAAGATGCACCTTTTTAAATCAGACCAAGATGTTTTATTTACACATATAAGTTTAATAATTGTTACCATGTATTTTTTTTTGTAGGTGGTCAACTGCATGCACCCAGACAACGAGAAAAGCCCTGAGGTTCAGGTGAAGGTACTAAACTGTGATACTATCAGCCAGGTGAAGGAGAAGATCTTGGACGCCATCTTCAAGAACGTCCCCTACTCTCATCGACCCAAAGCTTCAGACATGGACTTAGGTAAGGCTTATTTTACATGAGCAAGATTTTATTAAGTCCCCAATTCTGATCTCCAACACAACAACTATGGCAATTTTGGGTACAAAATTAAAAAAAACTCTTTATCGTACGAAAGTTTGTGATAACCCCTGTTTTGATACTCCTACAACCCGGGGGGGCTCCACGCCCCGGTGTTACCCCCTTGGAGTTGTGGGTACCCAGCAACGACCGCTCAAACCTATTTAGGCACAGGCCTGCCTTTAGAGAATGCCCTCCGACCTACATGTGCAGGTTAGCCAACCGGCCTTGAACCCTGAACCTTCGGATTCAGGGTAAGTGCTCTACCTACTGAGCCACTGAGACCTGCACACCTATGATAGTACCTATTAGACATGTAGGAAAAACTGAACAATGCAATGCATTTCAGCAACCTGGACTTAAACCTCAAACCTTCTGTTTCATGTGCTGCTCTCTTACTGCAGAGCCACTGGATCAGGCAAAGTTCTGGCAGATCTCCTGGAGCGTTGATCTTTCATTTTATATCTAAGTCATAGAAAACTTCTGAAGCAACCTGGATTTGAACCTCTAACCTCCTGTTTCATGTGCCGCTCTCTTACCGCTGAGCCACTGGATCAGGCAAAGTTCTGCCAGATCTCCTCGAGCATCGATCTTTCATTTTATATCTAAGTCATAGAAAAGTTCTGAAGCAACCTGGATTTGAACCTCAAACCTCCTGTTTCACGAGCTGCTCTCTTACCGCTGAGCCACTGGATCGGACAAAGCTCTGGCAGATCTCCTGGAGCAATGATCTTTTATTTTTTATCTAAGTCATAGAAAAGTTCTGAAGCACATTGGAATTGAACCTCAAACCTCCTGTTTCATGAGCCGCTCTCGTACCGCTGAGCCACTGGATCCTGTACCTTTCTAACAGATCTCCTGGAGCAATGATCTTTCATTTTATATTTAAGTCATGGAAAACTTCCGAAGCATCTTGGATTTGAACATCTAACCCCCTGTTTCATGAGCCTCTCTCTTACCACTGAGCCACTGGATCCTGTACAGTTCTAGCAGATCTCCTGGAGCAATGATCTTTTATTTTTATATTGAAGTCATAGAAGAGTAGAGAAGCACCTTGGATTTGAACCTCCTGTTTCATGAGCTGCTCTCTTACCACTGAGCCACTGGATCCTGCATGGGTTGTATTCTTTCTGACATGTTCATCTTTCTTCTCAGTATTTTAAAATTAAGAAATATATCAGTGTATGCTGGATTTGAACCACAAACCTTCTGATTCACAGCCCACAGACTTTTCAATGAGCTACTGGATCATGTTTGTGTTATGATCACCTGATGTGTTCATGGTTCTTTTTGTGCATAGGTAGAATACAAAAGTAACCTATGGTCTTTAACGCCTACTTCACGGTCTGCGCTCTTACCATCGAGCCACTGGACGCCTTGAGTGAGTAGTCCTGCTGATGTGTCTATCTTACTTTCTGTGTTTTGAAAGTAAGGAAAAATACAAAGGATACCTGGAATTGAACCCCAAACCTCCTACTTCCCAGTCAACTCTCTTACCACTGAGCCATGTTGGTAAAAAATTTAAAAACAACCTAGACTTGAAGCCTCAACTACAATTGCTACCAATTTGTTATTTTGATGTAATGTTTCTTCTGGGATGTTTTTCTTTTGTTAAAGTTTCGTTAAGTTAAATGCAAAAGCTTGTTAACCTTAAACTACATGGCCCTCTGTTTATGCTGCTACAACGGAGCCACTGGATTTGTTATTTTTACATGCTCATCGTTCTTTTTGTGATTTGATATGTTGTGAAAAACGGACTCGAAATTCTTGTCACTAAGCCAGAAGATCCAACACATGCGTATGTACATATTCATTGGTTCACAGTGAGTGCTCTTAGTATTAAGCAACTGGGTCCGTGTCACAGAGTTCTCTGGTGTAAAGTTTTTCAAATAGACCTAAGCATATACATTTGATTACTCAGCCCAAATTTGTTTGTCTTGAAACCTGGACCTTATTGACCAACTCATTGATTATATTATCAAATTAATCTAAAGATACGTATTAAATACCTAACCCTAAATGTGTGATGGGATGTAAAGAGCAGCTTCATGTGTTCTTGTGAGATCCAATGAGTTAAAACACCAATAGGCTACTGTCATCTCGTGAATGTGTTTTTAAAAACATGCTAACAAACAAAGATCGTGACATTATATCAATAACAGGACACAGTGATTTACACACATAGCCGTACTTTGAGTTTGTTTATTGTCACCTTTTTTGCAGCTGAGCAAAAAATGCCCAACATTGCACAAGCATTGCTGCAGAAAAGACATTTTTATATGACCAACACTTGTCTGTACATATGGGATCGGCACAGTGTTAGGTGAGGAAATTGTTTTACCCCCTTGATAAGCGTTCCTGTGTAAAATGCTTTTATAGGCCCCAGAGGGCAAGCATGTTGTTTTATTATTTTATTAGGATAGAGGAATGGGTGATGTCTTAGCCGTGTATGCGTTCACACTCTCCAGATAAAAGGCAGCTTTTCGGCATTCCATAAACGCATCTTAGGGTCTCCCGAGTCTCGCCACAGTCACTGTCTCAAATCTGGGGGACAGATAAAGATAATGGGAATGAGGTAGCCTCCGTCTTCCTGAGCCCTCTGAGACAAATTGGACCGGAGCGTTTCTGTCCCCTGCCTTTGTTTTTAATTCTCTCTGTCATACTCCCCTGAGGGGATGGAAGATAGAGGGAAAGACTGAGAGAGCAATGCAGACAAATCAATGCACTTCAGCCCATCTCAGACTTGACTCGAGTCTTCTCTCTGGCTCGGTTTTATGCAGCTGTACCCTCCTACCGTCACCTTTAGCAAAGATCTCATCCATTCTGCTGCATCTCTCAGCGGTAGTGCCACAAATGCATTGAAGTGCTTTATTTTCTTCCATTTCCATGCTAACCACACAGCAGCTTTATTATACAGATTTCTTTCTCTTTCGCTGTCAGATCTGCTGGAATCTCTGCTTCACATGCTGGGCTGGTGGATTTGGGAATCAGACCGTTTTGCTTTCACTCTCCAAATTTCATCTGATGCTTCTTTTTATTCTCTCTTATCTGTTGTTCTGCTTTTCTCCCTCCTTTATTTGTTTGTTTACCCTTCTGTGTGCACTTCTCTAAGTCAAGGCTCATTTGCATGTTTATAGACAGTTGTGCTGTACTGAGATACAAAAACAATGGCCAGCCGCCTCTGAGTGATGAGAATAACTTTGAATCTCCAAGAGACACGTTTCATCATCTCGTCTGTGATTGGTGTTTTGCTTTCTGGTTAAGATCGCAACAAAAGATCAGTGGTGGCGTGAAGATGCCTGAGTCCTCCAGCGTTCATTTCACAGCAGGGGAGTTAAGAAAGGATGCCTATCTTGTTCCCGGCCTTGTTATCTGTATATCACATTGCACAAGGATATGTTTATTTGATTCGGTGCTGATTCCCACCACTGATTCACGATGGCGTTTTTGCTGAGATAGCAGACAGCCACTGGTGGGTCCTGGGTGAGTTCGCAGTTGGAGAATATCTTTGTATTTTGTTGTGCATCTCTCGCAAGCTCAGTAACTACAATAAGAGCAAGCTCAGCGGGAGGCTTAATGCGGTCGATCAGGGCCGTTTGGGCTCAGGAAGCTCGACCCACTACAGATGAAAAAGGAAGTGGCTTTCAGCAGCGGCTGTAATCACACTCATCGATCCACTGGCCACGAAGGCCCCGCTCTCTAACAAAGGGCAGAAGAGATTAATTTCCCCTGCTTTTCTTCCAACCTATCCCAAATGCTCCTTCTTGTACCCTTATTTTCCCTGCCAGTCTTATTTCTTTCTACTTCTCTCTCGGTCCAGAACCCAGTATCTGGCGTCACTTCTTGGTTTTCAATTTTAGAGTTTGAGTTTTTGTGATAATAATTAACTTTAAAGTAAACTAATAAGCAGACTCAAAGAAAAACATCACATGAAAGATCAAATGTCAAATATCAACATTTGTCTTCAATAGATTTGTTACAAATTGTCTGATCAGAATTCTTAAGCTTGTTATAAATTGGCCCCTTAAATTATTACGACCCTAAATTTTGAAGAGATTTAGGAACATATTTGGAAAATTATTTAATTAACACAATTTTTATATTGTTGCAGAGTGGCGTCAAGGAAGAGTGGTACGAGTCATACTACAAGATGAAGACCTTACAACAAAGATCGAAGCTGACTGGAAAAGGCTCAACATACTATCTCATTACCAGGTAAAACATTTGAATATTTATTTTAAATATGCCTCTAAAATAGAAAAAAATGTGGATCTTGTACAACATAATAGCAAAAGGCTTACATAACTTCTGCACAACATTCGTTAAAGAATTAGTTTTTAAAAACAAACCCAGTCCTTTAAAAATATGCAGTGGTAAATAGCCCTTTCTAGGCAATAGTATTCCTATAATGATGTGTTCAGTATGCAGGTCAGTCTCAGAGTCAGAGGTCCAGGACACACATGCGTCACAGGGGCGGAAAGCAGACAAAATATCTGTTTTTCTTTCTACCATGGCCACCATGACTTTGACATAAATCATTATAAAATCCCTACTTTTATATGTGTATATATACATCTGTATTTACTTCTTTGATCAGTATATATGTTTCAGTAATTCAGTGTTCAAGATGAAGTAATATTTATTTAGTAATAAATATTTAAAGAAGCCTATCCAGATGTCGCAGTGCAGTTAATGTGACAGTAGTGTGGAGCTGAACATCTGACATCTGAGAAAGGTTATGCACACAGTGACTTTAGATAAACAGCTGTAGTTAAAACTGCAAAAGAGAAGAAAGATTAAAAACAAAATTCATAACTTTCCTTTACAAGCTTGTTTACTTAACAAAGAACTTCAAATTTATATAATGTTTATAATATATAAACTTGATGTCATATCATTTTGTATAGTGTATCTATGTAAATTAATAAAAGCTTAAATCATCATTACTAACTTAAAATCTCTTTTGTGCCCTCTGACCCCCGGAAAAGAATACAAACAAACATTTCCAGGTCTCTAGACAGGGACCAAACAATGATTGTCAGGATGAAGAATGGCAGGGAATTTGTAAAAATAATTTTACTTGCTTTTAACCAAGAACACAGGGATGCTTAAATAAGCAGGTATAAAAAGCACACACAGTCGTATCCATAGAAAAAATATTTCGGTCTGTGAGGGATGGAGAAGAGACAGGCGTTGGTTCATTATGGTGTAAATAATTTCCCCTGTAAGCCGGCCTTCAAATGAGTTTTTGGAGAGAGAGGAGTCTGCATGGTACTTAAATTAAATGTCACAGGGTGGCGCGTGGGTGCATGGCTGCGAGCGGCAGGGTGGATTAGCTGCTGATTGGAATCGGAGATGAGATAATGAAGACAGAAGTTAATTCATTTTTAGTCGGGGAGGGCACGCTGTCCTTGACAAAAAAAGAGATCCATCAGAGAGTTAAAGGAGACCCTTTCTACACCTTGTTTCCTACCTTGCTTCCCTATCACATACTTTCCTGTGATTGTGCATTACTTGCATTCACAAAACAAAGAGATTCCTTCCCAGTTTAGTGTAGTAAGAAGAGGCATTCTGCAGTCTGATGTGTTGAGTCACCTTTGACACTCTTCTACATGCTCTTCCGACTCTCTCTAGTCAAATGCATCTGCCTCTTATTTCCTGACGTTAATTCTTTGATGTCTTCTTGGGAAGCATTACATTGGGTTGTATAAGCCTCAATATTTGATGGCTCTGAATGCTACCAGGAATACAGAACGTCTCTTAAAGCACAAACTCGCCCACAGAGGAAAGATAAAAGAGATGTCCCTGCTGTTTTCTAACACAAAAAAACAACTCTCAGTGAAATATAGTCATAGTCTACTTCCACAGTTTTTCTCTCATGTTTGGCTTCCTTCCTGCGGTGGATGAAATATTCAAGTTTGGCTGAGGTTCCCAGCTCTCCTCCTGGACCACTACAGTGAACGGAAAACACTTAGGGAATAAAAAAGAGGTTAAGGTGTAAAGAATAATGCCTTAATGGTTTGTATTCCGCTTCGTTCTGAAACTACACCATCTAGATTTTCACCTCAATTAACCCATCAAGTGCCACAGGCATCCAGAGGAAAATTATGTGGAGCAAGAGACGTGTCATTGGGGAGAAGAAGCCCCTTCATGTTAATTGAATGTGGCTTGCTAAGGCTTTTTGTAGTTAGTGGTTGGCGAAGCATATATTTAAATATACAGGACTTTGTTAAAAGTAGAGGTCTAATTATATGAGATCGGTTCTCACTCATGTTATATATTAAAATAAATATGGATTATGAAATGTGATTTTGAACCCTATGTGTGATTTTTTAACCCTATCTATAAGAATGCAAAAGATGCTTTATGTATAAAAGGTTGTTTGCCTAATTTTGTTATATATTTTAGGAAAATTAAGTGTAAAGGATGTCTTGTTTTTTTTCCGTAGGTGACTGACAATGCCGTGGTAGCGCTTGTTCCAAAACAGGTCACTGCGTACAACTCCGTCAACAACTCTACTGTCTCCAGAACCTCTGCTAGCAAATACGGCAAGTCTCGAGTCCTGCAGTCTACTTTAAAACTTTATTTATTATATTTGTCTTTTGTCAAGGCTAATGTGAGAATACATGCGTCCAATTATCAACTATTAAAAAAAAACTACACCCAATATATAATCTCAACCAAGGGTCAGAAGTTATTTCAGCATGGTCAAGTTTCTTCATACAGAGATGACAAAATCAGTCTAATACTTAAACATGCAGCATCGGAAAATGAAACGAGAACGAAGCTCAAACTGAATTACGCCGAGACAGTCTGCCGGCATACAGAGTTAAAAGCATGAAAATGAGTCTCTTTGCACTTGACTTGCCTTCCGACACTCGGAATCCGTTGCTGTGTTTCGGCCGCTATCACTCCCTTGTCCTCTGATAAATCTCAAGATCAAAGCTCAGGATGCGAAAGCTCCCCTTGCACATCAAATAGACCATTAAGATCTTCTCATCTCCATATACTCTCCTGCACTCCAAATAAGCCTTAAAGGCGACAGAGAGAGACAGACGCCACATACCACACATCACTTCCCTGTTACAGAATTACAGACATGAGCTGGACAGATGCTGTGTAGTATTTTCTATATTGTAGCCTTTTAAAATTTCTTAAATGTAACTTTGAGAACACAGTATTTGAACTTAAATTTTGCACAATTGTTTTTATCAAAAATTCGCTAAACTATTTATTTTACTTACTCTCTCAGTCTCTCTCCCAAACTCTGATTTCATTTCTCAAGATAGATTCATGTTTGTTGAATCTGTCACTGTGAACTTTTTTATCTTACCAAATCAGACTTTCATCAATACCTTTTTCCACCCTGTGTAAACATTCTTAAAGCTCTGTGTTTTTTCAAATGCCACAGATGATCTCTCCCTATTGGCTGAAGCATGAATATTTCATCCACCATGACATCTGTTCGATTTTGTGTCCACCAAAGTGTGCCGACACGCACGTCCTTGAAAGATGAAAAATTAAGCAACCATACGTTCTAAATGATTCATATCCAATTTCAAGAACATACCTCACAAAAGCTAGTGTGTTTTCTACAAATAGAAAAGGCTTAAGGGAAATTTGTCAGCAATACTTAATGTCTTTGTATTCTTTTTCGCAGAAAACATGATCAAATACACGGGCAGTCCGGACAGCCTGCGTTCCCGGACCCCGATGATCACGCCTGACCTAGAGAGCGGTGTCAAGGTGTGGCATTTGGTGAAAAACCACGAGCACGGAGACCAGAAAGAGGGTGACCGCGGCAGCAAAATGGTCTCAGAGATCTACCTTACCAGACTGTTAGCTACAAAAGTAAGCTTAATAGTTTTTATCCAAACACTGATATAAAGAAGTGTTGCGATTCTGGGTAAGATTTAAAGCAAGCATCACTGTTAATGCTTCTCAGTTAAAAGGGGAAGAATCACACGCAGTTTCTTTCAATCTTTTTTTTTAATCTTGAGTACCTGTAGTGTAGAATCGCATTGGTTTACTTACTTTTACAGTAGACAGATACAGCTTAATGATTATTTCTGGAAAAAGCCGAGCTGATCTCCTCACAAAGGCTTCTCCTAGAAAGCACAAAAATACCTCGTCATGCATCTAACTTAATTTCTTAATATTGGACCACATTAAACATGAGACAACCCAACATGTTCAACACTCTAAAACACTTATGAAACAGTGTGGTACTTCTCCTCAAAGGTACTAAACGTGGCTGTTGTGGCCTGGTGGTTCGAGTCTTGGACTCGTGACCTGAAGGTTGCTGGTTCGAGCCTCGGTACCAGCAACCCTCTGATAACGATACCACGACTGAGGTGAGACACTTGAGTTAGGCACCAATCCCCCTAACTGCTCTCAGGCGCTACAGCATGGGTGCCCACAGTGTGTGTGTGTGTACAATGGGATGGGTTAAAGGCAGACCACAAATTCCAAGTATGGAACACCCTACTTGGCCACACGTCACTTCACTTCACTACAGTGTGTGCCATGACCTTCACCATTTAAACATTTGCAGATTTTTCCCAATGCATTTACACTTTTGAAATGAGTGTTGTGTAAATAAGCTGTAACCCCAATAGGTCCCAAATGCCCAAAACTGCAGTTGGTCTGTTTCCTCTATTAGTGTCATGCCGAGTGTAACATATGCGTGAAAACAAATCCCTTACGTCATAAAAAGGTTTTTGCATAAAGATGAAAAAGCATATAAAAACACGCAGTTACACACAACAAACATCCTAACGCTTAGATCACGCTTCTCGCACCATATTGTCAGATGGAATATTTATGCCAATAATCTCAGCCCCCATCTTTCTTGTTGAAAAATAATTGGTGCACTGTAATTGACTGTTTGGCTTTCACTCCTGCAGTAAAAACTTTGACTGACGCTTCCAGTGTTCAGTCCATCGGTATCTCTAAAGGGCCGTTGAACGGTACCCATTTTTACCTCCATTTACACCAAGCTTTATTTGATCTCACACACTCCTGTTTTTCCCTTTCTATTCACAATTACACTAATAGTTGTTTCCCATCCACCCGAGATCATGTGAAGTTTAATGCTCTGTATGGCTGCGTCTGATAGCGTGCCTTTAAGTGCTGCGTAATGACCAGGTACATTTCAAACCGCTGCAAATAGCCGATTTGGCTCCCGGGCCACTAATGACAATGTCAGTCGTCACCCGGGATGACACCTGTCAGAACCCTTGCAGCATCCCCATCTTTAGTACCCCACGGCTGTCTGTACGTTGATACAGGGTGAGAAATATGTATTTTCATCTTCATAGGCAAAAGATAAGCTGTCAGGGATCTGGGACACAGTGGAATTATTGTCGTGATTGTCAGTTAACAGGATTTTTGCTTCGGATTCCTCACAGACTCTTGCCGTCTGCTCAAACGGAATGAGATTTTATTTGCACACCTTACCCGGATGAAAAGCTGGCTGATAGATATGGTCTCTCTCCCTCTCTCTCCCTCTCTCTCCCTCACGTCTCTGTCGTCTCTGTCTCTCTGTCTCTCTGTCTCTCTGTCTCTCTGTCTCTCTGTCTCTCTGTCTCTCTGTCTCTCTGTGTCTCTGTGTCTCTGTCTCTCTGTGTCTCTGTGTCTCTGTCTCTCTGTGTCTCTGTCTCTCTGTGTCTCTGTCTCTCTGTGTCTCTGTGTCTCTGTGTCTCTGTGTCTCTGTCTCTCTCTCTCTGTCTCTCTCTCTGTCTCTCTCTCTGTCTCTCTCTCTGTCTCTCTCTCTGTCTCTCTCTCTGTCTCTCTCTCTGTCTCTCTCTCTCTGTCTCTCTCTCTCTCTCTCTCTCTCTCTCTCTCTCTCTCTCTCTCTCTCTCTCTCTCTCTCTCTCTCTCTCTCTCTCTCTCTCTCTCTCTCTCTCTCTCTCTCTCTCTCGTCCTATCAGTTCTTTCATTACAAGTGGATTAGATTCTGTCTTCTCTCCTTCTTAAACTGCTATTAAATCAAATTAGGGTCAATGGTGCAGGATGCACGTTAATCCAACTGCACAAAGCAGCTTAGGTAGAAACGCTTCTGTTGCCTGATATTAAAAGTAAACCGCAAAGTAACAATTTCACATTCAAAGAGTTTGCTTGGGTTCGCTAGGGGATTACTGACAGGTGACCCGCAAACACATTTATAAACACAGATACATGTAAGAGTAAAACAAAAAAACATCCTGTACTGAAAAACAGGTCCTTTGAAGGTATAATTCATCCAAAACTACCATCTTCCTTACCCTCTTGCCATTTGAAAGAATGGTAGAATACAAAAGATATTTTGAAGAACCGCATCTGCACACATTCTCTTCTTTTGTATGGACATAAAGCCTATACAAGTGAAAGGGTGTCATTTAGAAAACGTTCTTCAAAATATCTTTTATGTCCAAAAGTGTAATACATTATAAATTGAAAATTGTGTCATCAATTCAGCAGTGGCACACATTTAATTCTATTGTATGGACAAAAAAACAATGCATGCAAATATCTTCTATTAGGTTCTCTGGAATAGAGAAATTCATACAGGTTTGAAATAACAATGATGAAAGTATTTATATTTGATTATGCTTTTATAGTCAAACATTGAATAATGTATACATGAATTTGTTTGTGGTTTCTCAGGGTACTCTACAGAAGTTTGTAGATGACCTGTTTGAGACCATCTTCAGCACAGCGCACAGAGGAAGTGCCCTTCCGCTCGCTATCAAATACATGTTTGACTTCCTGGATGAGCAGGCCGACAAGCACAACATTCATGACCCGCACGTCAGACACACGTGGAAGAGCAACTGGTAAGAGTCAGCACATATTAACAGCACAAGATATACATTTCTCATCTAAATATGAGTCAGATATCATAAGGGCAGATGACAAAAGCACCACCAGTGAGCCTGTTACTATGACAATGAATTACGGGAAATTAATATAACTTGTTTATAAATTAATTTCACCAAACCAATTTGGAGGCCTTTTCCATGGCGGAAAGGGGGTTGTTAGGGTTAAATAAACAACTAGCAGATGAACCAAATAGAAGAGGGTGTTGAAAGGAGTGGGGGGAGTTGAAAGGAAAGCTTAGCATTATTTTTAATGAGTTGTAATCTGTCATTAGCCTCTGCCAAACTCCCATCACACACCACCTCAAATTGGCTTGAAGCGCTGATATTGATGTGAGGGCATGCCGGAAAGTGATGGGTACAGGTCCTCGTATTTACAGACCCAGTTTCTATCCCCCCACAGCATGTTGGAGAGCGTTAAGTGTTTTTGGAGAGCACGGAAGGTTACTTTTGCATTACACATTAATGGAATCATTCACACAAAAAAACACAACGTTAAATAGCCATTTATCATGTGGGACTCTGAATGTGCATTACAGTGATGCAGAGTCTGGGAATCTTCTTTTAATGCGTGTGAGACGGTCTGCCGCAGGGCTAATGCACCTCTACATGGCTTTTTGCTGACTGTTAAAGTCTCTCACAGAGAAAAGAAAGATCTCCATTCTTAGTTATTGTGAAAAATAACCGGCTTAAGTCTTATGGGTGTTAATTGGGCCAGTGCTGCGGGATGGGCATATTTACTGTCTGCAGAGGATTTAAATGTGCTTGGTTGTTAAACATTTAATGCTTAATTTTGTCACTGTTTGTTCATCAGTTCTTTTAAAATAAGTTTTTTTTCTTGGGCACCATTGACTACCATAGTGAAAAAAATTCAATGGATGGCAAAGGTGCCCCAGAACCGTTTTATCAATTCTTCAATATATCAACTTTTTTGTTGAGCATAACAAAAAATATATAATACATTTTCCTACCATGGGATCCAATGATGGCCAAAAAACACAATTGCAAACATTCGTGAGTAATTTATCAAAATAATTTGTGACCCCACCTGTAAAATCCAGGCTGAAGCTGAAAATCTGATTCACTCTTTTGACAAAACAAATGTACATTAAGATATTTAGAAGAATGTAAGCAGCTGAGATTTGTGAGACTTATTCCACTATGGCACTGAAGTCAGTGGTGCCTTAGAAATCTCAGTTGCTAATATTCTTCTAAATGTCTTCTGTTCAACTGAACTACAAACATGTTTAGGGACAAGTTAAGATGGAAAGATTTATTCTAATTAAATCCAATACATTTTTTTGATTTTGCATGCAAAGTCACTCATTAAATCCATAAATCTAAATGACGGATTTCCCAGTTATATTGCAAACCATTGAATGCATTAAAGGTTTCCTCTTTAAACAATAAAAGGCAGAGATGGAACACTGATGGACAAACATTTGTCCATCATACATTATGCTATTATCTTTCTTGTGGTCGTGTGAGGAGTGGGTTAGTGTAGAACGTCAATCAGAAATGAGGCTATCAATGAAGAGCCATAGACAATCACAGTTTGTTTGGCTTTTTAAAATGATCTCTGTTAGCTCAGCTACTCAAAATGCAAATTAATAAATGCCAATTGTTTTAGTTATAAAGGTTGTTTATGAATTTGTTTGCAATGATGCATGATTTATACTGTGATAAACTGGTCTTGTATCAACCAATAAAAATAAAACTATATTTTAGTGAACATTTTGCTATATTCAGCTGGCATCTAGTCTATCAGATTCATCTTCTAAATCCACTCACTCATTTTAGTCATTCCTTCTAAGGTATGACACAATGCTGGCAAGTCTGATGTCTTACAGAGGCCAGCTGTGCCAGGTTTTGTGTTGTATATCCTTATGATAATCCCAGCCGATTCATTCTGATTAATTCGGGATTAAATGCTCTCGATGCAGTTGTTATTGTCAAATTAATTCAGAGGACAATGAACAAGGGCACTGGTAATTCTTGCTCTAAATCTCCCAGTCATGCATCCACTAGTTGCTTTATTTTCTTCTGCTACTTTCATTTTTATCACAGACAAAACCAAAGCAATGTTGGAAACTAATGAGAGTCACACAAAACCACAGACTTAACACAATCTATGACCTGAGACACACACACACCTCAGGCACAAGCTGATTTCATTTTAGCACAAATGGGCAGAGGTATAAAGTAGTCTTGTATGTGTTTATTGTTTTAGACAGGTGCACGATTGCAGGCAGGCCTCCAAATACAAACATGAGATAAAGCGGACAGAGCTAGGAGCAAATACACAATGGCCTTTTTCCTTCAATAGAGGGCAAGAGCTCATTGTAGAAAAAAAGAATTCTGTCATGAACTACTCACTTTCTAAAAATTTTTTTTTTTTGATGAACGCAAAGATATTCCGTAAACAATTCTAGGACTCTACTGACTACCCTAGTAGGGAAAATAAAAACGATAATTATATTAAATAATATCCCTAGAACTTTTCCTGGTCCATGATTCTTTTAAATATCTCATTTTGTGTACAGCAGAACCAAAACTCTAAACTTAATTTTCCTACTTTAGTAGTCATTGGGGTCTGAGAACCGTTTGGTTACAAACATTCTTCCAAATATCTTTCTCTGTGTTCAACCAAACATATAAATATAGATCTCAAATAAATAAAAATTTGGGTGAGCTCTACTTTAAAAGCATGCACAAGTATTAAAACTTGTTTTTTTTTTCCTTTCCAGTCTACCTCTAAGGTTCTGGGTGAATGTGATTAAAAACCCACAGTTTGTGTTCGACATCCACAAGAGCAGCATCACGGATGCCTGTCTGTCGGTGGTGGCACAAACCTTCATGGATTCCTGCTCGACTTCAGAGCACCGTCTAGGCAAAGACTCTCCTTCAAACAAGCTGCTGTATGCCAAGGACATTCCCAGCTATAAAAGCTGGGTGGAAAGGTGAGCAAGAATATGTTTGTGCATCACCTAAGGCAGACTCATATTATGCTTGTGGGTTTATTAAAACATAATTTTTTGCGGGACACTCTGGTGCTTTTTTTGTCGGAGGGGAAGTGCGTATTGTTGATTGGGCGGCATGGATCAGTTAGATTCATATGAATGCACTGTGATGTGGTTGTTGCTAAAGGGCGGCTGATGCATGCCTAAATGCTTAGAATGAAACTTGAAGAAGATTTAATATATGTTGGGTATTGGTTTGGGTGTATACTTTTAAAGTTTTGTGTGTATTGGTTTGGTGTAAACTAAGAGTTTTATTATGTCCTGCAGGTATATAGTAGGGTGTGTGTGCGCATGTTTGTGCGTATGTGTGTGTTGCAGAGGCACAGAATGATGAATTGCAGGTCTATTGTTGTTCAGGAGATCTTCAGGGTCTGCCCAACATTGCACCAGAGCAATTAGTCACTGTTTGGAGAGAGTGACAAACTTTTCTGCCTTACCCACAATCCTCTGGGTCAGAGCATGTCTTGCTCAACAATGCCAAGGATTCATGGGTAAACAGAGTTAAGGAAGAACATTATTCTGCTACAAACAACAGAATTCGGACCTTTAAATTGCTCCTGTTTTTTTAACACAACACCAGAACCTTCGTCGCACAGGAAGTATTTGAGGCTGAATTGTATCGGACACAAAGCTCTTATTATCAATGCTTTGTCCTGTAGGACATGACCCTCTAACATGTTTATGTGTCGTGATGTATTATAGGCTAAGGGAAGAGATTGGTACCCAGGGAGGAAAATGTTAAGAGTGTTATTATACAACGGCTGTGAAAGAGGCTAGATGGGAGAAAAGCTCATTTTCATGCATTAGCTAATGTGTTAACGTCTTTAAAGACCGAGGTCACGCTTGGACTTGGAGGCTGAGATGACAGCTGTGATATTTCTGCAGATGGGCTCAGGTTAATTAAAGGTGTTGACATGGGTAATGTTTTCTGTCTATGAGAACCTCTCTGTTCGGGTTACGGCTCTCATGACGCTCTCTAATTGGCTGTTTTCTGAGATATCCCAAAAGGTGACAAATGTGCACAGACCGAAACAACTCCTGTTTTCTTTATGTCTGAGATGGGAACTTCAAGATGAGTTACAGATTAGAGATGTGCAGCATGCTGAGACACGGCGCACGCCGCAGGGCACATGAAGGGCCCGGAATTACGTGGCACAAAAAGGCAGCAAGAGAAAGAGCGAGTCAAGGACAGGTGTTGAAGTGCCGCCTTTGATCCTTTCATGTCTTTATGAATGCAGTACGAGATTTTGCGTTTTTTTGGAAAAGGTAAATGAGACGGCATTTGGTCAGGCCGAGTTAGGCAGGTAGTGTCAATTTAATATTTTTCCTTTGATAATAATGTACGTTTATAGAGTGAGGGATAAGATGTGCATGTGACCAAGGGATGCAGAATATTGAAAAATGTTATAATTTTAATTTTAACTAAAAGTCTGGTTTAATAAAAGAAAATCTATTAATATCAAGCACCAAATCTGGCAAGGTGGTAAGAAAAATAAACTAAACTATAATAATTTAGGGCTTTATGATTATAAAATTGTGGATTATTCACCTTGATATTGTAATTGCGATTGTAATAGTTTGTTTTTTTTACCCCCAGATGTAGATCTCATTCAAACCATCCAAATTGTTATTAGAGTTTAAAGCACTCATTCTGAAAAACTGAACACAAAAAAAAACGTATTCCTATTGCATTGAATGAATATTGTTTGGTACACACCATATAGCATTTAGGCTAAAAACAGGTTTGGGAATTAAAACGTTTTGGAAAATACTGCATCTTGAAGTACATATTAAACAAAAAAATATAATGTTTTGGCATGAAACATTGATGGAGCAGTGAATAGGTTCACTACACAACAAAATAACATGACAAACTCGTTATAGCATTTTGGACAAGAGCTCTTCGTTTATAAAATTATAATAGTCAGTTTAAACCTCTCCTATTTCTCTTTACTTGTGGCACAATTTACCCCACTCCCCCTATCCGTTTTGTAACGATTTGCAAAACATGCACGATACGAGGAAATAATCAGCTCCGACTCGCTCTGGCAGAGGAATGGGTGACATTTAAACACAGTATTAATTAGAGCCAGGCGAGATGCCAGTCATTAGCCTTGGGAGACGGCAACTGGAGAGCGAGTAGCCAAACTCAAACAAGCGTGTATGGACTTTACCTGTCATTTGAGAATAGATACATTTGGGAGGACACAACCGAGTAACCTCTCTCTCTCTCTTTCTCTCTGTCATTCTTCACCGATAGCCCCATGGTGCATTGCAGCACGTACCTGTCAGTCAAAGCACTCGCAGGAGCTCAGCGAAGTAGCTTTGAGACACACACACATGCCAGCCGTTAGTCGGTGAATGTGTGGAGTCCAGGAGTTGGCATGGCTCAGGAATTAAAAATGTAAATGACCTGACTTAATGAAAGAGTTGACAGAGCCTGCGCAGCTGCAGGTGACAGTGACTGATTGCGTTTCCACCAGCATTCTTCATCTACTCACTCACACACCAGCCGCCCACTCCAACACAACAAAGAACATGTCCATGTGCATTTATATATACGTATGCAGTTTCTTTTGAACGCTGGATTGGGTATAGCAATAGTGCACGTCAGACACATGAATGGACATTTACAGCATCTAATGGATTCTGCTGATCTCTGTGTAAAACTTTCAAGGGCGACGGCTTATTAACTCTACAGCAGCACAGAAAATAACACAGGAGTGATTTCTGAATCCCTAAAACATTGTGATTGTATTACAATAGAAGGCTATGATCAAGCTCTCTTTGTGTTTTTGTTTTACAGATATTATTCAGACATTAGTAAGATGCCTGCGATCAGCGATCAGGATATGAATGCCTACCTTGCAGAACAGTCCCGCATGCACATGAACGAGTTCAACAGCATGAGCTCCCTCAGCGAGATCTACTCTTACGTGGGCAAATACACTGAGGAGGTACAGAAACATTTTCAAAACTCACATGTTAACATTTAAATAACCACATTATAAAAAACAGACCTGTTATACAGGGTAATCTCACAAAGGTATTTCTGCAACAACCTGTTGAAAAATAAAAATGTTCATTAGTGTGTGCAAACATAGTCGAAATGCTAAATAATTTGGATGATTTTATCAACCAAAATCCTTTTCATTGAGAATATGATGATAGATGACCCTGGCATCATATATCCCTCTCTGCTGGCAGATTGTGTCTGCGCTGGAGCAAGACGACGGTGCCAGGAAACAGAGACTGGCCTATAAGCTGGAGCAGGTGGTCGCCTTCATGAGTCTGGAGAGCTGAGGACTGCATTTCCCAGAGTGCACTGGGAGATCCATCCGAAACCGAGCCGTGCCTGAGTGAAGACTGTCCATCTCTCATCTCTTCTGTTCGCAATCTTCCCACAAAACAAGCGTTTGCATCATATTAGCTCTGCTTCCTAGAAGAGTAGAGATGGGAACTGAAGGGTGGGTGGAGGAGCCAAGGACTACTTTACCCATGATGCAGTGGTGGCCATCCGGCTCTGCTGTGTAGAGGAGGGGTGGCTGCCTACTAGTTCTGCTTCAATACCATCCTTCACCCTGACTGGAAAAGACAAAAAAAAAGAGTATTTCTGTTGCCTTCAAAATTTAGCTGATAAGCAAAAACCAAGTTTGGTGTCAATTTGTTCGGACTTTTATGATTAGGGTAGAGTGCGGCACTAATATAGAGTCATTGTAGTACTTTTATTAAACACTGAAACGCGAGACCGGACTGCACACAACTGAAGAATGCAGGCCGTTTCAAAAGACACGAACGTGGCGTTTACAGGACACGCGAGAGGATTTTACGCGCCTAGAAGGTCACACGCTTTGATTGCAACCCAAACAAGATATCCTGCCTGCTTGTGCCCTCTTGGGGTGTAAGAAACCCGTTTGCGTTAGCAGGACGCAAGTGCTTCAATTGTTTCGTCTCTTCCAGGAGCTTACTTGCTCACGTCTCCATCTTTTCCCCCAGCTTTCATTTTAGTAATGTGCACATGAATTTAACCTCACGAAACTCAACAAGCAGAGAAAAAAAGCCAAGGTTTGATCCCCTTAGAAGCACATGCACACATACACACACACACGTATCTTTGCAGTTGCAGTGGACCTGAGCTATTCTGCAAGTTGGCGAAGATCTTTGTAAGCACACGTTCGATAGCTTTCTCAATTCGTTCATAGAGGACTTTAATTACAAAATTATCCAAGGGGGATTGAAGATTGAGGATGATGTAACTGTGACGGGATGAATTGCTGAAAGTGCACATGTGCGGCCTGGCAATGTTACAGGGTCCCCTGATAATGAACTTTCCGTATGGACAAAGTTGGTCAGCAGAACACCAAAGGAGCCCAATTTAAAAAGGAACACACACACTTTTCTTGAAAAATAAATTGCCCCCGAGAAGCCAAACACAAGGCAATGTTTGTTTTTTTAACCTGCAGAATAAATCTTATGCTCCCTTATCTGCAGTCCGATATTTGTTCATTTGGCACAAAGCTCATGGTTGCTCTCGTACGTCCAATGTATGTTATTACACAACTGGAAGAATCGAAATAGAACCTGATCTGGCCGTATTACTCCAAACGAAAAGAGTGTATTTAAAAAAACGTTATCTTTGTGAAAGGGAAAGAGTTGAGATACCCTCCTTTCCATCGTCCTCTGATCTTTGAGCTTTCTTTTCCCTTGACAGCGTATCCCAATGTGGTGATGTGTATGTGTGGATCCCAGCCCGGGTCCACGTTGGGTTCTTTATTGGCTTTTTCAGCGCATGTATTTCAATTTCAACTTGGAAAAAAGAAAAAACGGAAAAACGAAAAAACAAGCCTTGCAATTGATGATGTGGACGTGTTCTTTTCTTTCTTTTGCTTGGAAGAACGACATGGAAGAAATTGGCTATCATCTGGAAAATTGCAAACCTTCGTTAAGGTGGAACCTTTATCCTTCCCTTGCATTCTACTGCCATAACCATGTTTTGTGAATGTGTTAGATGCTAATAAGACTAAGGTGATACCTTATGCAGAAATAGTATATACCCTTGCATGCTGACCTATTTGGATGATATGAAATGAACTGCCTTGCTAGCAATTTATCTAATAATACTAGGAATTTTTAAACAGAACCAAACTCTTGTTAGGCTTTCATCAGACTCCTTTGCTCATTAGAAAAATAATATATATCTGGCCGGCGGTTTCCTTTCTCGAAGGCTGTTCAGTTGAAAATTCTTAACAAATGTGCAGCCGGACCAGTGCATCATTAGCGTTCATACACCTGTCAGAACCAGATGCTAAATCACTGGAGGTTCAAAACAAACATGACATTTACAGATTTCCACAATATATTTTGTGTTTTAATCTTGTCTTTATTGGAAATCTCATCTCTCAGTGTGTTCATTTCTCCATTCCTGTTCTTATATAATTACATTTCCGTATTGTTTGTATGTCTGTAACTGGTATGTGTTTGTTTCATTTCGATGTAACCGAATGTTTTCAGGACAAATCAAATCAGCTTTCCACCAAATTATTTTTTAATATTATTTTAAATATGGTCTGTGTGTGATTTCGAGTCCGCTCTTTTGTGTTTTTGTTTCCAAGCGTAGCTTAGTAACAGAGGATTGTTATATGGGGTATTTCAGGAACAGGACTTCACTACAAATAAGATTCCAATAAAATATTTAAAATAATAAATCCTTTAAAACAAACCAGAATGGAAAAGTGAAGAAAAATCTTGCAAATGAGAATTTACAAGAATAAATGTACGAATCAGATCTGATAGTAATCTAATGGAAATCGAAAAATCTTTATTTAGATGTTCCTGGATTTCTCCACGACAAAAAATCTGTTACATTCAACGTTCTATTTCTCATGTATGGCCGCAGCAGGTGTCGTGTGACAGGACCACCCCCCCTCCTTTATGTCCCGAAAACCTGATAAAGCTTCCACCTTAAACATTTTGTAAGAACTGAAAAGTCCTTTTAGCTCAGTGTTAATACAGGTGTTACAGACCTGTTAGAAAAGACTTTAATTTTTCCTGATTCCATGCAAGGAAATGAGTTACCCTAATAGGAGGAGAAAAAGATAGAGAGACCAGCGGAAAGGCAAGCTTCTCTAACTTTGTTATAATTAATTGTATACCTGTGTATGTAAATATAATGCATTCCTATTTTGCAGTCAAGAACAAAATACTATTTGTAATATAGAATAAACTTTATTATGAAAAAAATGTCTTGTCTTTTATTTTTATGTCCCTCCCATGCTTGGAATTTGCAGAGAACTGTTACCATGGAAACAGCTTAGCGGTGACCACCCATTTTTATGATGTGATTTATAGATAGAAATTCTAGTATAATGACTTAAGATCAATCATGTGCTATAATGATGTTACTGAACTAAACTTTCTAAGACTGGCGCATTATAAAAGATGTTAAAGTAGTCCAACATAAAAATATTATGCCATTCGAAACATGAAAGCTTTGTTTGACAACAAACTTCAGAATTTATTGTTTGGTGAATTTATTTCTATATATATATATCATTAACAATATTGAGATTTTGCCTCACACAGGGTGGGTATGTTGCTCTTCAACATAGTTCTTAAATAAACTTCATGTTCCCCCTCAAACAGACCTTTGAGTTTTTTTCCTGTGGAGGAAGACTAACGCATTTTTACAATCATCACCTTAAAAAACAACAAAGACTTTAACCTTTTCCTTCAGCCCCAATGCCAGGGGGTTCAATTGCCACCTTTATTACATTTCATCTCATCGCATTCTATGGCTTCTGTCGGTTAATAAGAAAAAGTTCCCCTGTAGAAGTGTACCTGTACTTTCCCTTTGACCTTTCAGTGTTTCTCTCTTGGCTCTGTTGAAGGAAGGTCAGACCTAGATGATTTTAAAACCTCTTCACGAAAATGTCACCCACCAACATGTGCTAAAAGCATCTGCCTGTGTTAAATGATGTCTTCGCTTTTAGCTTTGAGCACAAGGTTGTCTGACTGGCCACTGTTTATAGCATGAGTAGTTCTTAAACCTAAACGTCTTTCAGATAATAAATAATATAAATAATTTTATATAACAGACAGTCACCATAAATCATTATCAGATTATCATTCTGTGAATTTGTAAAGTCTTAATACTGTCCATGCCAGGTAATCTAAATGCAGGGTATATGACTGCAGACTAATTCCTGGGATTGACTAAAATGGCTATTGACAGCTGCAGGGGAGCAGATGGAAGCAATTAGCATTATTAGTTTCTTGTGCTTTGTCCTATCCGTCTTGGTAAACATCTGCGAAAAGACAACAGCTCTGAAAAACACTGGATATTGACCACACAAAGAAAACCAAACTGAGCTGACACTGCATAAAAAAAATCTATCTGTAGCATGCAACAGAAAACTTAAGATATTCTTAAACTTCTAAAGATGTAGTGGCATGACTTCATGTTGCCAACTTTTGCTGTACATCCGTGATAGAGCAGCACTGCCCCCCACTGCTCTACCAACTTTCTATTAACACAAATATCCCCTACAGTACCACACCCCTTAAAACTATACATCTATTTTACACCATAATCTAACCTAATACCATAATGTAAAATTAATTTACAAATATAAGCCCTTCCATGCAAGAAAATTCCAGTTATTGACATTTATAAAAAAATCTTCTTTTGTCTTACACATAAGAAAAACATGAACTAAAAAAGTTAATTTCAGGGAATATAATTCTTGAATTTTTTTAATTTAATATTTTCACCTGCAAAAATCTATTGAAGGATTTTAAAAGACTTTATTAAGTTAATATAACAGTTTATGTTGGTGATATTTACCAATAGTAATTATTTTTACAGTGTACTTATTAATAAATGTTTATATAATCAGGCTTATGCAAAGCAGTCTAAAAATCTATGAAAATTACTTAAAATATTTTATTTAGGTTTAAATAAAATGTTTTATGATAAAACAAATCAAATATGTTATTTTTAAATAACATATTTGATTTATTTTTGTTTTCAATCTGAACAATAAACTATGGATACGTGTTAAGTGGAGTTAAACTGGGTGTATTTCAGATCCACTCTTTATTATGAATATATGTTATAATACAGCTTTAAGGAAATTATCGCCATACCACCTACATGTTTTACACACAAGCACTATAAACATCTCTACACAACATTGAAAAATGTGAAAACGTACCTTAAAATACATTGCATAGCAACAGTCATTCCATAACATGAGCCATTTTGTCCACGAGACGAAAATATCTCTACAAATCATCAGGTTCAACTCAATGTGAATGACATGATCACCCAAAAAAAGTTAACACAAATTTTAAATTCTAATAAAAGATATTTTAAAGAATATCGGTAACTGAACAGGAGTGGCGCTAATGTACAAAACCAATGCAATTGAATGGGTGCCTGCAACATTCTTCATAATATATTTTATGTCCTGCAGAGAATAAAAAAGTCATAGATTTTTGACTTGTTAAATAATATCAGAATTGTCTTTTTTGGGTGAACTATAACTTTTTCTTACCCACACATTTGATAGCTCAATTTTATGTGGATTTTTTAAACCTTCACAGCAATTCTAGTAAACGTTTCTGAATCGTTACACAGAACAAACATTGTTCTTGTACATCTTGCACCAAAAAGATAGACAGCTTCCATCTTTGTTCATATGTTCTGTGCACAGATCTCTCATCTATCTTTCCCATCTCCCACCTAAAATCACATCCCAGACAGCGACACTCTCTATAATGTGAGCAAGGCTGTAATTAAATTCTTCATCATTTCAGTCAAACAGTGGAAAGATGCCCATCACCTGTGCCTTCCCACCCATTTCCAGTCTCAGCCTGAATAAACCCATATATGCAAACAACTGACTCGGCATTTATTAAGATTCTATCGATTGACGTCAAGGAATCGTCTGACCTAAATGCTACGCCTTTGTTGCTGCTCTTTTGGAAGAACAAGAAACATTTTTTTTAACGAAAAGCAAGGAAAATGTCAATTTGAATATCAATTTTGACATTTTTCAATAGGGTTCAAGGGCCATGGCCTATGAAGCCCACGTGAAGATTTATTATTCTATTTTCAAAAAGTTCACTTTTATTTTTGGATCATCTCTCCATGATATAAAATAAGTTACCACTGTCTTTTGTGCCTTCCACAAAAACAGCCTACAGCACATGGTCACATGACCCGACTGTGTACACGCTTCGAGATGAGACCCGTTTCCATCTACCTGCGATGCGCTCTGTGTATCTTAAAATCGTTCGCTCATTCATATTCATGTGTTTGCGATGCACACATGTGGGCAGTGGTGACTGAGGTTACACTCATTTGCATGTAAAGTGCTTTGGGTGTCTACAAAAGCTCTATACAGATGCTATGATTCATACATTCAAATGTTTTCTGTGTTTAATCAATACATCACCAATATGCCTTGAACACTGTGAGAAAAGTTTAAAAACTGAGTAACAGTGCATAAACATCTATAGATAAAGAATGTTCTTGCGTACTGTATACAAGACAGCTACGTGTATACAGCAAGATGCATGCGGGGTTGTTGTACCTCCACTAACCAAAAACAATATACACTTGCGTCTTTGCATCCCCCAACAACCCTGCAAGACCTGCACTGTTCTTATTAAATTTTTGCTGTAAAGTTTTCTTTTCACCCACTGGGTGAAAGATTAAAATGCAGAGATGGTAGGCACGCATCCGCTGTGAGGTGCAGCGGAGAAACTTTGCCATGTTGAATTTCGTGAGATCTCATTTCAATTTCTCTTCCCATATGGAGAGGTCATCATTCAGATAGACTGTGTGGTGAGATCCAGCAGGAACCTTTCAACGGCAGTGTCCTTCATGCAGACTGCTCGCTTCTTACAGCTCCGTGTGTTAAAAGAACATGCTAGTGGCAAGTTATCTGTTCTCATCATGGTGTCTTCACACAGTGATAAGTGAGAGGTCTGAACACAGTCAAAATTTCACTAAGTCACTGGTGAACTTAAGTAATTTTAAGAACAGTTTGACCAAATTGAAATGTAACCCTGTTTGTGAAAACCAGGATGTAGTCCAAATATCAAATTCTGAGTAAACAAGCATTAAGTTTGTATCTATTAACTTCACTTTGACCTGGTCAATATGGTTATATTCTTACAGAATGTTTCTTACATTGTGTAGAATGATTTTATGTATAAAAAAGTAAATCCTAATAAACATTTAGAAGAGCAGGGTCAAAAATGTTTTTAACCCATTTGGTTTCATTTCGCTTTGTTGTCACTTGTTGTCACATTGATCTAATACTTCAGTTTTTGATTTGGAAGCATAGTAAAGAATCATCATTTATATTTATTTTCTCCCATTGCACACACTATTAAATACTTGTGACTTTGTAAATATCACCAAAATAAAAAGCTTTATTAATTTAACAAAGATTTTTAAAACGTTAAATAGATTTTTCACTGGGAAGTGTTAAAATAATTGATTAAAAGTCCAACTGTTTATTTCTCTGAAATGTACAAAGATTTTTCAATTGTATGTTAAAAAAAGTGTTTATTTAACAAACACATATTTTAGCTGAATTTTTATAGAATTGTTTGAGTTAATCAGATGAACTTCATTTTTTGCTAGCATACAGACAAAATATAAACAGTATATTTAATTAATTTTAAAGCCTTAAAAATGTTTCATAAGTGTAAATTGTTATGTAAAAACAGTAAAATTTCTTTGAGTCAGTGTTTCTGGTATGCTTCATTCTGATTGGTCAATCTGGCTGTGCATTCATATTTTTACATAATGACCTATACAATTGATAATTAACCATTGTCCCTGACAGGCAATCTTCTGCTACGCTAATTTCCAATCCCTCCTATCACTCAGAGTCTTTTTCATCTCCCATAATGCACTAATACAACATGATGTGACAAAAATAATTACAGGTTCATCTATTCATTTGGTAAGTAGCCGTGTAATAAGCGAGATAATGTACAGTGAGCCGGTCATTATAGCTAAAAAATTGTCAGGGTCAGACTTTGTTTAACTATAATGACCAGCTGAAATTCCATGCAAAGAGAAAATCTGCATATTGATCTAGTGTTCCTAATATACTTTTTTTTCATTAGTATATAATGTTCCCCAAAATACAATGTCATTCCCTCAAACAATATATATGCAATATACCCATATGATAAGATCTAAGACGGCATAGGTGAATGAAGATTTTCAATGTTAATGGTCTGCTGAATATCTCGTTAGTTCAAAGCAGACAAACACAGAAATGCCTTTTTTCGTGGCCTGAGATTACAATTCATGAGAGCAATTTGCCGATAATGTTTGTCCATTGATACATAACGCATTTAAGAACATGAACGCCTGCCGAGATAAAAATTCCCATTTATCTTCATGAGGGGATGAATGTCAAAATGAAAATGCATATCTCCGACTATTAGCTTTCCAAGAGGCTAATGTTAAATCTGACATTTACTATCAACTTAAAAGTTTGACAGTGCACCTCCTATTGGCTTCAAAACACATCAATCAAACTTGTCAAAAAAAGCCAAAGACCTTCCACTTGTCATTGAATGATACTTAAAATGATTAATAGCTGGACAAAACCAATCGATTTTCATGGGAAAGTAGGGTGTGGTAGTTTGAAAAAATGATTATTTTCTCTCCCAGTCATTTAGATGGATAGAGATACTAAAGAAAATACCACAACTTCAATTGTAACAAAGCTTAAGGACAAACGCAGTCATTCAACAAGTCAATGATGAAAAAATGATGTTAAAAAATATCCCAGGGGGAAAATTGAATCTGCAATAGGACGTTTATCTAGCGATTAAAAAGAGGCTTTTCTTAGTAGCTGTGCGTGAGGAAAACCAACAGTGAATTCCAGATGTCCATAGCTTTAACTGCAATTCATCAGAATATACATGCAGTGTGGCACACTGCCCAGACAGCTTCTATTATTGACAAGCTTAAAAATCACTAATTCAAAGTGACCCTGTCTGCTTCTCACTTCCACAGTGATTCTTTTGGCTATAAAAATGAACGGCAACTGTTCTGCAGCTGTTGTTGAAATCAGTTCCATATGTTTACTTTTATATTATATAGACCAAAGTGCAAAGCCTTGGGCTGTGAAAGCTGTACAGTCATTATTAGTAATGGGTAAATAAGTGATGGGTGAGAAAGCACAAGGTTGGTGGATCAAACTCTTTGCTGTTGGTTAAGGAAAAGCACAAATAAATAACCACAGTGGAAATAACATTTTGCTAACGGTCAAAAGTTTTGCGACACTTGGGCTTATTTCACATTTATAATATTAAATTCAAATTAAGAAATAAAACAAAGGGAATTGTGGGAACTATGTTATAAATAAATAAATAAATCATCTTCATTTTTGTTACCCATTACCCTTTATTTTTGTCAAGCGCCTTAAGATCTCACAATGAGTGCTTTTACAGAATTTTAAAGGAGTCTCAGTCTACCTTGTTCTCTTATTGACTGTTCTTCAATATTTATTGAAAATAATCAGTTTTAAAAATTATTGAATAAAATGTATCATGGAAAAACAAATTCAGGTCAAACATTTTTTTATAATAATTAGAAACATTTCAATTAAGTGTCCCAAAACTTTTGACCGATAGTGTAAAGACCGAAAAGCAACGCAACCAATGAACATATAATATACTCAAACTTCAAGACCTAAATTTAGAGCTTAAACATGATGAAGGCAAAGAATCCTTCATCTATTTTTTTATTTACATTGTAAGTCTTTGGAAGTCAAGTACTAGTTCTAAGCAAATATATCTAGACTGTGTTTTTTATATCGGAGGGTTCAAAGTTTAGGACATGGAGAGCTAACATATCCATCACCTTAAATGTATTAAAAACATGTTTTTGGTCTTGATCTGCTTGTCAGCGAGCACCATCAGACCTAGCGTCTAGCCTTGTTGGACGACAGGATGCTGGAGTCAGAGTAAACAAACCTGTTATCTTAAAGCAGAAAACCCCATGCAGTCTGATATGTAGTCTTATCACATTTCCCACAATCCTTTGGGCAGATGATGGAATGTTGGAAGACAGAATGGAATGAAGGAGGCCAAATGCTTGAGGAAGCAAGATAATTGTGTGTAGTATTCAGCATTCAAAGTGGGAAAACATCCTAATGAAAATACTGACCGCTCCAACGTAAAGCTGATGAAGCAGACATAGATTCATAAAAACAATTTCCAGAGAAAAGCAGTCTGAATGGATCGGATTAACATGCCAAAAGTTTAACTAACGCAGACACAGTGTAAATGCTGGTGCAAATAAAAACATTGAGAAATGGTAAATAGTTGTTATGCTAGCCAGTCTATGCTTAAAATTTTTGCTATTATATTTTTAAAGTTCAAGATGAATATCACTGTTTGATCACAAGAGTGAGTTACGAACAAAGCTGTATATTCCAGGCGCTTCCATCTGCCGCCTGGCGAGTCATGAGTCAAGATCCCATATGGTTGTTTCTAGGGGTTTGAAGCAGAAGGTAGAACTGAGAAAAGTCTGTGCAACCCAAGGCCTTGGACCAGAGAAGTGTTGATCAGCAATACCATGACAGGTTGTGACCCTTGTATGGCTAACTTTTAGATGAACCGCAGGTCATTGCATGGTGTACAAAGAACTTCTTCTTTGTAGACCCTAGCATGCACTGTAAAAATATTGGTTTGGAAATTGTCTAAAAAATAAACACTTTTATCTACTATATAAAATATTTGAAAGGCAATAAATATTTTTTCAGTAGAAAATATTAAAATAATTGATTAAAGACCCCACAGGTAATTCCTCTAAAATTTACCAATAATTAAGCTTATTATGAAAAAATAAGCAATTTTTTCAAATGTCAGTCTATTTGGTAAATTCTAATAGAATCAGTTAATGATATAAACTTTTTTGCTAAAAATATTATTGAAACAGTATATTATTTTGAGTGTGGGGATAATAATTTTGGGATTCCATTTTGGTCAAATGATGATTTAACCAGTAAAAAACTAAGAAATACAACAACCCTAATCCAAACTCAAACACAACCATCAACAACTTCATCCTAGAATTATAGAAAAAAAAGAATCCAAACCTGCCCGTACACCCTTAGCTTTTATTAAACAGCATCTGTAAAGGCTGTCCACTATTCCGCTCTGTAGAAACAGGAGCAGGACTTTAAAAAATCTGAATGCTTAAGTGTTCTTCAAAGCACCCGCACGGTTGAATGGGCTTCAGATGGCAATTAGGAAATGGCCTGTGAAATGACTTGATAACAGCGGACTCCAGAGATGGTCGAGTCCAATTCATTTAAAGCAGAGTGTTTGCGGCTACCGGGGCTTTGAGCGCAGCGGCTCGCTGATAGTACATTTAAATCGGGCCTTGACCACGGCGGTCTGAAGTCAATTCTAAAGAACATAATCCAGGGGATGAAGAAAGTGACAGAACCTCTAAAGACCTCTAACAATAATGCAACATCTGAGAGAACACAGTTTAAAATCTCCCCTGATAGTCTGTCATTCACAAGCATGGTTGAAGACATATCTTTCAGTAAAAAGTTAACTTTCATTTGAAGCATTCAGACTTGGCTTTTAGATTTAGATCTCAGATATGTAAAAACCTAGTGTATGCAACTGGAAAATGTGCTGTTTGAAAAAACTTAAAAAACCAGATTAAAAATACTTATTTTATGGTCATTTAATCTTCATTTACAGATATGATCAAATATTGTCTTTTACCCAACACTGTAAAAAAATATTTCACAAAAATAAAAAATTGCATTAACTTAATCAAATCTTTTAAAAACTTTAAGATTATTTTAAGTAATGAAAAAAGTATTAAATAAATATAAATTTGTAATACAGCAGTGTATTTGACAAAAAATTTTGGTAAATTCTAATATAAATATTTGAGTGAATCAAATCCACTTTTTTACTTAAATAAGTAAAAAATTGAAAAAGAATATATAAAATAAGTTTAAATTTTTTCAAAATCCAAACATTTTATTGAGTGTAAATGTTTCTTGTAAAAAAACAAGATTTTTTAGTGTAAAGCCGTGGATTTTCCTGATGTGTTAAACATTTTCTACTTTTGCTATCTTTGAAAACGTACACCTTTGCTAATGACCATAATAACATTCAACTCAATGCAAATGGACATGGTAATGTGGTATCAAAGCAGAGACCGTATGGAAACATAGATAAGCTAATTGGTATCAGAGCACATTCTGAAACCCATCAGGTAATTGCATTTCTTTGCAGAGTCCCGTCCTGTCCTGAAAAAGGGAAATATTAACATTCTGACTATTTAGATCAGTGTCTAACAAGCTCTCTTTCCTCATTATAAGGACAGAAAATGACACCACACTGTTGTAAATCAATTAGCAAGAAACCGGAGAAGATCTTAATCAGTAGACAGGATTAAAATAGTAAAATAACTTTGTTCAATATTAGTTCATTTATCCACTAAATTCAACCCAAACATCAATAATGTCAGAGTCATTTGCTATAGCAGGTTATTAAAGAGGACTATGCAGTGATAACTGGTCAGTTAAAAGCCTATCTTTAGTTCTAGAAGTGTAATTGGTGGAGGGCATCTTACGTGATTAAGATTTAACAGAAACCTTGTAGCAATTTTCAATTCACACTTGGCATTTCATTAAAACCTGAAAGTGCTCTATCTAATGAAAAGTAAATGTGTTTCTGTAACGGTTACATTATCAATGCTCATTTTAAAGGAATTGTGTTTTCATCTGATGCTATTCAAGGAAGATGAGATCATTCAATGCACAGCTAATTATGTTTTATTTTTATTTACAAAGCTTTTCACAAATTGCTGAACTTAACATTATTAGGGGCATGAAACACTGGAATGTTTCATTTTTTGTGTGATACACAAGAATGATTGCCGTTTTTATTAATTTGTAACCTGTTTTAATACATTTCTAATATTTAAAAATGTATTATCACCTCACTATAAATTGTAAAGCAATCTGTATTTGCAGTCCATATATACAGCATATAATAACTAGGGCTGCCAAATGAGTAAGCACTATTAATCACATTCAATATACACATACATAAAATATATCTGTGTGTGAAAATACAAAAAACACATACAAGTATAAGTAGTATTATAGAAAAATATCAAATTTAACAGTTAACAATGATTTACATTTAAATTAAATAACTGGTATATAGAAATAAATTCACCTAAATATTTTCGTTTTACACATAAATGCATTTCAATGTCGTTGGGATTATAAAAAAATAATAATCACTGTACCTGACATATGTTGTGTAATTCTGAATGTACATATACATTATACCTGTTGTTTAAACTTCTATTTGTGTCATTCCTGATTTTTTTATTCATTTTAAATATCTTGATGTTGACATTTATACAGATATAAACCTGAAACTCCAGGAATTATTGCCTTTTAATCCTGTCTATAGGATCATTCCAGAGTAATGAACACCATCTAGGTTAATGACCCTAAACTAATACGACTTGGTCCAGTGCTATTATGTTTCTCAACAGCCATAATGAAATTTTTCCAGAGATACGGATATTTGAAATCAAAAACATAGGCTACATATGACCACACATTTCAACAAAACCAAAATCTATGCTGTATATATAAAAGTTAATTCACCCAAAAATTGAAAAAAGTGTCATAATTTACCCTCTTTTTCCTGTTTTTCATAACTTTTTCTACCACGTAAAAATAAAAGATGTGTTAGCCTGGCACAAATTTACTTGCATTGTTTTTTCCATTCAATAGGAGAAAGTGTATGCCACTGATTTTTGGTTCCCAACATATCTTATTTTGTGTTCTGCAGAAGACATACAGGATTGAAATGACAAGAGAGTTACAGAATTCCCGAGATTCTACAATCAGTTCGAAAGTCACTTCAATAAAAAAATATCTATCAAACAGATATTAAAACAACACAGAGAAACCGAACACATTACTATGTTCAACATTGTTAAATTCAATTTTTCCGCGTACAAACAGGCAATATCGAGATCCTGCATTCACATGGGGGCAACTTTAATATCCTGTTTTATGGTGAATGAGTATTTGAGCTCTATCCAAATTGTTCAGTTCAACTTCCTGTTTCGCATCACACAGCATCTCCCAGTAAAACAAATGTAAGATCAGGCAATCAATAATGACAGACTAGACGGCTTGAAAAGATATCTATGGTGTGACAATGCTAACCATCTGACAAATAATGAAAATTAAGTTTTTTTTTGCTTTTACACAGAAGAATTGACAATCTGCTATGTGGTGGGCAGAGAGGCAGAGAGCCAGCGAGAGAGAGAGAAAGGAAGAGAGAGCTTATAGAAAAGAAGATTGATCCTGATATTTCTTTTTTCATCTACTCCAAGATGAATCATAATCGCCTAAAGGCTTTAATCATGTGTAGAATCAGGAAAAAAATACAGAGACAGAAAAAATGAAAAAAGCGAGCCAGTGAAAAGAAGAATGCTTTCTGGTGATTGAGCATTGATCACTGTGGTAGAAAAAATATCGTGTTTTCAGCCTCACAGAGCTGACATCACGTCCAATCAGCTCACAAGAATGACATAAACACTAATTACCAAGAAAGGGGTTGATTAAAGAAACATGAACATAAAGGTGTGAGACGGAGTGGATGTAGTTTCTAATCTAACGCTGACAGAGGGTGGTGATATTATCATTGCATGAAGGATGAGCAGGCCATCATACTAATGCACTGAACTTTACCGACCACCCTTCACCTCACCTCCCTCTAAGGGTTCAGTGTGGCCTTGATACTCTTGAAAGCACCGTCTTTATGATAATCCTGTCCAAACCAATAAACATCTCCTGGAAGCAGTTTAGTCGATGATAAACAAATAGTGGTGACAGTAAATTGAAGAAAAGCAACAGGGCTGCTGCCAATGAACAGCACGAGAATGATGTTCCCGTAGACATGGTCGATAATTGTCACTGGGCTGAAACTTAAAGCGGTGAGCAAGTCAACATGAAGTTCAAATTAACCTCTGTTGTGTTTTGTTAGTTAGAGAGCTGGACTTGCAAGCAGAAGGTTGCTGGTTCAATTCTCAGTTGCCAGCAAGCAATGAACTAAGAAATGCACCTCACCTCCATTTTGTTCTTGAGTTATAGTTGGCCACTGCTTGTAAGTCACTTTGGATACAGGGGTCTGACAAATGAATAAATGTAAACTAAGTCGAGAATTTCATAAAGACAGAAGCATACTTGTAGTCTGCCTTGTATGCATTTTGATTTGCTTGCGTTTTGTTTTGTTTGCGTACTATTTGCAATCTCTATGTGCTCTGATTGGGTTTTGTTTGCATTTAGTTTGCATTCTCTTTGGTTTTTTTTGTGCGTGATGTTAGCGTTTTGCTTGTATTCTCTTCATTTTTTTCTACATTATGTTTGCAATCTTTATGTGCCCTGATTGGGTTTTATTCGCGTTCTGCTTGCGTTTTGTTAAGATTTTTTGAGTTCTGATTTGTTTGTTTCATGTTTTAATTTGAATTTTGGCTTGCTTTGTTTTAAATACACATTTATCTTTTTCTACACCTTCTTTTAAAAACTTCTGACTTGACATTGCAAACCTTCTGAAAAACAAAAAGAAGATGTTGATAACCAAAAACTGTTGAAATTGAAGTGACGTGTGGCTAAGAATGGTGTCCCATACTTGGATGGGTTAAATGCAGAGCACAAATTCCAAGTGCACACACAACTGGAACACACACCTCGAGCAGTGGTCAGTTGTGCTGCGGCATCCGGTTAGCAGTTGGGGAAACTTATTGTTCAGTCCTTTCACCAACAATCCCCACTGGTACAGAGTATCGACACCATGAGTCCAACACTCAAACAACCAGCCCACGACTCCTCCTGACTAGGTCCTATTGACTTCAACTATGTACACAAAAAGCAGCCAATGAAGTAGAAATAAAGTCATTCAGGTTTGATGATTATTAGAGGGTAGGTTTAATTGTAATTGTTTAATTGTATTTTTCTCTGTACTTTTCCTGAAAACACTTTCTCTGCCTCTAAAGTAACTTTTTATTTTGGACCATCTCTAAAATGTTTCAGGCTTCATCCTGGAATAAACTATAAAAAAAGTTTAACAGAATTTTGTATAAAGTCTATTCCTTGTCCAACTATAGAAACTAGGAGAACACTTGAATCAGTCCTCTGTACTACTCAGGAAAGATGTAAGCCTCGCCTTTGTTTTGTTTTAATCATCTGCAGTTAGAGCTTTTATTCCTTTATCAGAACAAATGCAAAGAAAACTCTAGTTAATTGATCTGGTTAAGGAAGGATTTGTGTTCATTTATGTCAGAAGGCAACAGCGATAACTACAGATTCTGGCCTGTTGATGTTTATCTCTACAACACTCCGTGTTGGTGATATTCCAAGTCAGCCATAAAGCAAAAACCAAGCACCAATGTGTACTACGATTCTCTTTCTTTTCTCTCTCTATAAGTACTTCCAAAGGCTGTCTCTGCTTTCAACCTGTAGGCCTTTAACAGGAAGTCTTTATTCCCAAAAATAGTCTCTGTTAGACAAGTTGTGAAACTAGGGGGCCGTAACATAAGGGCCTTATGATGGGGCAGAAAAGAAGCCGGTCCGGGGCCACACTGTCATTACCTGCATGGGCATCTGAATTGATGGAACAAAGCCGAAATCTCATATCGCCAAGCCTGTCTCTCCCATTAACAGCTCATTTCCCATTGGACCCAAATTGAGTTTTGTCGTTTAATATTCAGAGGCTTCTGTACCCTCCGCTTGTTGTCGTCTGACATTATTCATCATTTAAGTGCGGAATATTAGATTTTGTTGCTCATCTCCACTTTATAAGCAGTCGATGAGCGAAAGAGATAAATCTCATGAGGATGTCGCAGACCTCTGGCGATTTATTACAGACACAACAATCGAGTGAGTGGGAGAAAGTTTCGATAAACTTCTGTGTGTTTAGACTTGGGTTTTAGGGAGGCTAATTTGGTTGCGGAAATTCCCAAAGGTACCAAAGGGGGGCAGTGTAAGAAGAATGACACAGGCACAGAGCAAATAAATGCGAAATCTAGTTTAAGGACTCTAGGAAAAATTGCACGCGTACACAATTCTGAATCAAGTCTGGGCATGCTGCGAAAGGCACTTTCGGTCAGACCTGTGTGATAAATGACTAGCAGTCTAAATCCCACAATGCAATGAGGAGATAAACAATTTTCAAGGAAGCATCAAGTACGCAACACCTCTGCTGTGCTTATTATGGTTGTTTACAGCACTTGAGTGGACGGGATGACAGAGGAGCATTGTGAATGTATGAAAGTTCCAACATTTTATGAAGAACTCTCAAGTACCTCTTGTGTCCAGACCTCCAGATCTGCCAACATGTGATGGAGTTGATTCTTCTTTGAGACAAAATAATAAAGTCTCGATAATACAAAGTACTCTTCAATTTGAATAAATTAAAAAAAAGAAAAATTCATGAGAGGAATGCTTTATTATGAATATCAAGTGTTACACATGCTTCATAATACAATTTTATTTCTGTTCTGTTCGGTCTCGTCCCGTCTCGTCTCGTGATTCTGCCCTTAACAACCACTGTAAGCAATCTTTATACCAAGACAGCTAGCATGACTGCCACAGTATATCTATGATCCTATAAAGCAGGCTATGAACTTCAATGTGAAAATTTAATTCAAACAAAACAGCAACAGGTGTTAACAATATGGTACTTGGGCAAACAAATTATCTCAGAGTAATTAAGAGATTAAAACTCATTTTTTTAGCTGACGTTTCCCCCTCTCCTCATATCTCTATCTCGCTTTCTCAATTACGTGTGTTTTAGAGATTCTATTAAGGTGCAGGTATAATCGAGAGGAGTGGAAGTGGGAGGGAGTGATACGAGAGTGGCTAATCTGTTTGTGATTAGTGAGCTAATTTACAACATCTCCAGCCATCATTCTCTCCAACAAAAGAAAATAGCAGCCCTAGGAACTTGTTGGTAGCACCTTCATCTCAAGTGGGAACATGGTCGTAAATATCAGGGGCCTAATAGCTTCAGTAAATCCAGTAACAGCAGTACTGCCTTAACACGCTCAAGCGTAAAACCATTAACTGAAAAAGCATCTTTGTAGCAAACAACATTGCATTGTTTTGAAGAATGAATGAAGTTCTACTTTTGGGAGAGACAGTAAAAATAAATGATTGAATATTTATGATTAACATTTTGGAAATTAGAGCATCCCTTTTTCCCAAAACAAGGTTGCCAGATATTTGTAGCAAAATCCACCAAATGGACAGTTAAAATTAACACAAAAAACCACATAACATCAAAATTCAAAGTGCCATATTAACAGTAAATACATATTTCACAGTCAGTGTGGTGCATTAGATACATCTGTCAATAAAAATCCGTATACACTACCCATTAATACATCTCAGGGTGAGACCTTAAGAAACTGCTTGATTAAATGACAAGAAAACAATTCTAAAATTATTAGTCAAAAGGACAACACTGAAGATGATCAAATATAAGGTTCTTTTCTTTTTTCACTTTTTGGGTTATAACATTATCTCCAGAGTTGCCAGTTTTGTTTTATAATTTTGAAAAGTTTATTTTTATTCTAAAATGTGTGGACACTGCAGGCCTGTCCATGTCAAAATGTGATTATTCCGTCGAATTATATAGCACCACAGTTTTATATATTATAAACAGTAATTAATGAATTTTAAATGAAATTTTAAATAAAAATAGAAACCGTTTAAATTAGACTAAATCTGAAACCCTTGTAGAAATGTAAACATTATTCACAGAAGATTTGTGTAAATAAAAATGTTCCTATTCACACAATAGTGGTTGTTAAGTTTTAAAATACAGTGTTATTCAATCTAAAATTTTCATAGGTAAAATATTCACCAACATTTTTGCATTCAGCCCTAATTATGTAACATGTAATCCAATCCGGCCTTCGGTTTTAAATCGGTATAACACTTCAGACTGTGTTCTAGAAAGCCAAGGTTTTTTGTTTTTTTTGAAGACGATCACATCTGCTTCCTCCCAGAACTGAATGTGATGACAAATGCTCTACACATGCTACAACAGAATCATTGTGCAACACAATGGCCATGCGCAGGGAGGACAATATGCCCACAAAAATTTAAATATGCTGAATTTTACTAAAATTATTAGAAGCGCTGAATGGATCCTGTATGTGACAGAAGGGAGAAGACAAACATTATTCAGACTTTTTGATTGTAATTACATGCTAGCACAGGAGGCAGGCAGACACACTCGTTTGTGTGATTTAGACATGATGGAGGCAGAGCTCGTGCCTCATCCATGATGTGTTGGTGTACGGTTGAGGCGATTAAATGATAAATGGTAGATTTGAGAATAAATAAATAAATGACTCTGGCTTTGACATGGCAGACACGTGAATGGAGACCGCAGATTCTATTGCCGTGGTAGCCTGTGGTCAGTGGACTGTCATAGGCTCCTTTTCAAGCAATGTGATTTTAGGATAACATCCTAAAATGTGTGGCAGGATGGTGATGAAGATGACATCGCAATGAGATACTCGCCCTAAATTTGCAAAATGCTATATACATAAACAACCGCACACACCAATGTACTATATGGTATGTATAGCCAAATAAAATCTTTTCCAAGAGTCTCTCTTATAAGTGTTCTTATAACACAGCAAGAAAACACACAGGCACATCATGTTCCAAAATCTATTTCTGTACTGACCCGGCTCATCCATCGCCACTATACATCTTAGCTACGCACAGTCCTCAAACACCATTAAAGAACAGCCACAGATGGCATCTGAATCTTGTGCATCAGAGTGATGGGAGAATTCATGGCAGAGAAGAATACAAGCCAGCAAATGCCAGCTTTCCAACCTGCAGCACACACATGCGCACACTCCTGCCTCCCACGCACTCCTCTAAAACAGCTATATCTAATTATTCTTAATGAAACCCTCCATCTCAGTCACGGACACTACTGTGTGCAGGGTGATAGAGGGTGGATGGATGGTCCTTGGTCACAGCTGTGTCTCAGTTCTTGTTGTTAAATGTCTAAAGTAGTTCATGCTTTCTACAGTGAACAAGCAAATGAGAATTTAAAAATCCTGGATATTCTTCTTCCAAATATTAAAAAAATGACACTTTACACATCGCACGCCTACACATGAATTTAAAATAGTTTCTCTTCTTGTGAGTTCTTCATCAGCTTTTCATACTAATCTTCACGAAGATGCTTCAAAAGATGGATTAGTTTGATCATTGTATAGTGGACTTTTACTGCACCACATTATATTCGGAAATGCATGACCATTATTCTTTACAAGAATTCATCTTTCGAATTCCACAAGAACAGAAAGTCATAAGGGTTTGAAATGATGTGAGGGTGAACTCTTTTCAACTTTGGCAGATGGACCAAGGCACATGACATGAGTGAAAATCTGAGACTATATTTAACATCTAAAACTACAATGTTCAGCTTATAATAAAAGTGAATCATAACATTATTATACAGATTTTATAAATAATACTGATAGAGGAGCCAAAAGTATTGCCGTGGTATACATTATGTGGTTTGCAAAGTTCCTCCTTAAGCTGTTATTGTTTTCATTCACATTGTTTGAAGTTTATTATGGAAAATGATCTTATGCATTTTAAATTATTAAATAGTTTTTTTATTTAAGGTTTTTACCATACTAATGTGTAAAAATATGTAAACATTTGGTGGTTGAAATCATCATGTGAGGTCTCGTTTTTAAAATCAGTTATTTCATTTTTAATTGATTTTTTTTAGGTAGTTAACTAAGGGCTATTTACAGGATTGTTACATCCATAAAGCTAAATATTCTTCATAAATAGACACATTAAAATAAAATATAGTAACTTTTTTATGGATTATAAAAAGTTCCCCCATGTCCAATTGTTAGACATCATCACACTGGTGTGCGCATTTACATTAACAGAAATTCATAGAAATTATACAAAGTTTGTCACCACAAAAAACCATGTCCTTTATCGTTACATCCAAAACAGTTTTATTACCTTATTTATATAATAACTTTAGCATGGACTGATATTTTATTTTAATGTTTAGGGTTTTAGTTAAACATAAACAGATAGTTTAGTGTATTTTGAACAAATAGATATTCTGAGTGTTTTTGTCACATCCTTAATGAAAAATGTCACAACCATAATGCTGGAGTTGTTAGGAGGCTACGAAAAACAAGGCTCAACTCAGTAAATATTAACTCTCGCATATGTTTTTTTTCTTTTTGGCAAGTAAATGCCTTTAAAACTTAAGATATGCTAACTTGAGATATCCTGTATAGTCTAGAAACATATGACAAAATAGATACAAATACAGAAGCAGCAACTTTACAAAACACAAAACTTATGTCACTGCCAATTCTTTTAACTTCGACTATCTATGTGAAGGTCATGTCAAACACTTTAGTGACGTGAAGTAACGTGACGTGTGGCCAAGTATGGTGTCCCATACTGGGAATTTGTGCTCTGCATTTTACCCATTCCAGTGTACACACACTGTGAACACTCACCCGGAGCAGTGGGCACCCATGCTGTGGCGCCCGGGGAGGAGTTGGGGGGAAGGGTGCCTTGCTCAAGTGTCTCATCTCAGTCGTGGTATTCCCTCTGGTACAGAGTATCGAACCTGCAACCTTCGGATCACGAGTCTAACACTCAAACACCAGGCCACAACTGCCCCATATATAATATAATCTATATTATCTATATAACAGATATTAAGATTTGCAATAGAAGAACCTGAATGGTTCTATAAACAACATTTTGCCAATGTATAATTTTATGAATGGATACTTTCCATTTTAATGTCATTCTTGTTTTGAATTTAAAGAATATTTTGTAGCTGCTCTTTGAAAATAGTAGTTATGCACAAACTGTTTTCTTGTACCAAATAAGAACATCTCCTCTAAATTTTCAAGGTGTTGTTAAAAGCTTGTGCTCTAAACATCACACACAAGATAAAACCACCCAATCAATTATGGTTTTAAAAGCTCTGCCTTATTTAAAGGACTGTTTTTGTTTAATAGACTCTTCAATCACATTCTGAAATCAACCAAGGATAAACTTGGTTACCTTTGAATTTTGTGATTTGGAAGGTCTCGTGGTTGTTACGGAGATATATTTTCTGGACTCAAGCACACCTCAAGGATTCTCACCAAAATGAAAAGAACAATTTGAGATCGATTCTTTACTAAAAGCTTCCATCACTGATCAGTCTATTCATTAAATTATTAAACCTTGTGGTCATGGGAAAAAGCACTTAAAATTTTGTAAGTCAACCGTAAACATGTGAGTTCCATCTAGCTAAGTCATACAAAAAGCATAAGATATATACACATACTTTTAGATTCTACTAATATGACAGATGTTCAGGATCTCTGTGGGAATCTAAAAAATAGCATTAATGAAATCTTGTTTTTCTTTAAAACAGCATGTAAAACAAAATTTGCATTTCCAGAGGGAAATACCAGCATGAGACACCAAACGAATATTGTTGTCATTTACACTTAATAAAGATTCTGTGTGAATAAAACGCTGCAATTCAGCATGCAACATTTTTTTCCACTGAAATTTATTTTAAAGGGATTCTTTACCCTTTAATAAAAATTATGCCATGATTTACTCATCTTTGAGTTTCAAATCACTATTAATGTCTTTGTTTTTGTCCTGTTGAATACAAAATTAAAATGTCAAAAAATGTCATGCCTTTCAACAACCGCATACACAGTGTCAAAATCTTGTTAACTGTTTTCAATCTCTCTTTACAGTTAATAATGTTGTATTATATTTTGCCTTAGTGTAACACCTACTTGAATGGATTCTTAACAACCACTGCAAAAATAACTGTAGAACAAGACACATTTGTTTGACCCTTACTCACTGTGAATATTTTATTCTCAGGCTTTTCATCTGTATAAGTGGATATATTTTTCAGCATTTCACAGTTTTAAGACACATTTTTCTGCTTTTGCACTTCTATTTGTGGTCATTGCATGCTAGTGAAATACTGTCATCAGCTGTGGTGAAGGAACTTGAGAAAAAATGAGGGTGGCGAGGGAAAAAAGAGAGAGAAGGAAAAAGTAATGAAAAGAGAAAAAGCTGACACTGAAGGCGCTATAAAAAGGACAGATGATGGGAGAGAGAGGAACGAGTTGATATATTGTGTGGACTTTTGAACATTTTAAATAATGTCTTGCACATAAAGCCCAGTCAGTCATGAAATTAGGCTTTTACTGTTTCTATAGCAAACATGGAGACTAGCAGTGCCAGCCTTGATCTGAGCCAATAGCTGCAAGATGTTCTAGTGCAAAAACCCACATTTCCCGAGACAACGGTGTTAAATAAATGCCTTTTGTTAATCATATCTTAAGAAACAATTTGGAAATGCCGCATGCTAAAAATAATCTATGGATTGTCAAATAGGATGTGACTAAAGGGAAGAGTGGGATACAGTGGTGTCAATTCGACAAAATATATTTATGTTGTGTATGTATGTATGTATGTATTCTTTAAATACATCCGTCCAGATAATAAAGAACATCTCAAATTAATTAATATTTTTTTCTATTAAAACTAGGGATGTCGAAATATAAGATTTTAACTGCACTTTAATCTTGGCCCAAAGAATTAGAAAATACCAATATTGTCAGGATATTCGTTTTAATTTACACGTCTTTGACTATTTTTTTGGTCAAATAAATAGGCTTAGGGATACAATAGACACTACAATGTGTAGAAATAAAAAAAATCAATAATCAGAATCAATACAATTTTAAAAACCTATGTAAAAGTTTTAAATATTGGATTGATTGACAGACATGTCACAATACCACAGTGTGACTATGACTTTTTATTTTTCACAAGTTGTCTCTCTTTACATTTCATTAAATAAAAAAAGCAATGAATGTGACATTTACATTTCAAAGTGATTTTCATTCTTTAGAGCAGCGAAAGGAAAAACTTTCACATAAAGGTCAATAGACACATCTCTGTGCCCAGGCGTGGGAGAGCGTGTGTGTGTGTGTGTGTGTGTGTGTGTGTGTGTGTGTGTGTGTGTGTGTGTGTGTGTGTGTGTGTGTGTGTGTGTGTGTGTGTGTGTGTGTGTGTGTGTATTGGAATGAGTTTGATTTATGAAGACAGTAAACGAAAAGAACGTTGTCAAATTCTTCTCCGCTCGCAAACTCTCTACACCTCACTTTTTGCGTCTTGCTCGCTAGCACACACTCTCTCACTGTATGCTGCAATGCGCAAGGCCTTGCCGAGCTGCACTTACAAGAACACAAACAGCACGCTGCAGATGTCTACAATGCTGTCTTTATGTCTAAAACATCTCTCCTAAATCATTCTCTTCATTACCATGATCTCATTCTTCCTCTTTATTTCCCTCTCCCTGCTTTCTTGTCCTGTGTGACAGCAGTATTAAGTCGACGTGTTACAATAGCTGCTGAAAGCGCTTTTCAAACATGCACTGCCAATTGTCACTTTGGCTGGAATTTATCACAAAAAGATAATCGGTAACGCCGAGACAGTTTGTCTAATGCATCTTGATCTCTTCTGCAAAAGCCCTTCAGAGTAAATTGTGCTTTGGCATTGTACTTCCATTTTTTGCAGATTAGAGGATAAGAATGCAATTGCATATTAACAAGCATGCAAATGCTTTCTTTCTCTATTTTGAATAAAACTAAAGAACAGTGTAATGATTACAAAGCACATTAACACAAATTTAAATTTAAATCTTTTAAGTTGTAACAAAGCTAGTCAGGAGTTTATTGTAGCAGTTCTGGTTAGCTCAAAGCAAAAAAGGTATAGACACTCTAAATCAAACAATAACATAAAATCAATCATTTTACATTTGATTGATTATTTACTCAATACCAATCTCTGTTGTTTCGCAGTACAATATGTTTTAACTTTTAAAGTTATAGTTCATCTAAAAATAAAAATCTGTCATTTACTCAACCTATTGTCATTTCAAACCTGTATAACTGACTTTCTACTGCAGAACATATAGAAGATATTTTTAAAACGTTAGTAACCGAAAAGCAGCAATATGGGTGCACTCTCCCAAGCACCCATAGACATCAGGTCCTTTCCAAAGCACCCCAGGACTCTTGAGTGTGCCGGAGTGTGACCACGCTCTATGGGTGATTCTGTCCCCTCATTATAGATTACAGAAACACCCCTGTGCCATGACGGCACAAAAATTAGGGGCCAGAGTGTACCTAATTAGGACCCTATGATCTCTTAATGCCCGAATCTGACACACAAGCCCAGGGCAATTTTCCTCCCTGTTAATCACGCAATTATTCCATTATTACAGATTGACTGATAGGCTACCGGATGCGACTACCATATGACCTCATGGACTTCAGCTAGATGATGTCTTCAAGACAGTCTGAGGCACCACAGGGGTCTCATGCCCAGCGATGTTGACCCTCAAATATAATTTGAGGCTAGATTATGGATTCTAATAGGGACTAAATGAACTGCAGAGCATTACAACGGATGTGGGATATGGGCAAATAAGACAAGAGTGAAGGGAGGGGCTATGACAGAGAGAAATCACAGATAAAACATCACTAAGAGGGCAAAGAATTTTAAATAACTAGCATAGATATGTAACACACTGAAAGCCTGAGGCAGGAAATATGATCAAATAAAATAATAAAAGAAAAAGAAAAACAATTACTGTTGTTTTTCCACAGATAAAGGTCCATCTAGAGAGTTAAGGGAAAACTTTACCACATGAAGTGATGTAACCATAGATAATGGACTAATGATTCTAAATTTATGAAGACCAGATGCAATTATGAAGTAACCTCAAAATCCTCGTAGTCCATTCTTCACCATACACCTTGATGTGTGGTCACATCTACTTTATGTACCATTTCAATCAATTGTACTACTGCTTTGCATCCAAAATGGTCTGAGTGCTTAAAGGGAAAGTTTCCGTTTAGCAGACTCTTTTATACAAATTGACTTACAAAGAATCAAGGAGACAATGAAGTGGTAATTGACAGAGATAAAAATATGCAAAAACAACTGTTGTAAAAAAGGAAAACAAATTTTTTTAAGAGAAGAGGAAGTGAGGGGGAAGGAAAGTGGTTTTATGTGGGTTACATGTAGACAGAAAAGTTAATCCAATAATAAAAATGCATAATTTATTTTAAAGTTTATATGTATTTGTTTAACAAAAAAAAAGATTTTGAAGATTTTAGGAAGGCAAAAAGTTCTGGGAAACTTTTAACTACCATTGTCTTTTTCTTTATGGTAGTCAATGGGGTCCAAGCATTTGTCCAGATATCTTTCTACTTTTTATATATATATACAGATATATAGAGAGTAAACATGTGACGAAATTGTTATTTTGGTGAACTATTCCTCTAACATTAAGAGTTGGCAAAGAACATAAGTTTCTCTCATTATAAAGTGTAAATTTTTTGTTTTTAATACTGCTAACATGAACATATTTTTCAATATGTATTTAGGGCATTTTCATACAGTATGTGTAGGTCATTAAAGACGGCACCATTAAATTTGGCATTTAATGAAAGTCATCCATGTGTAACTGCGAGTTGTGAAGTCCCGTTTACTTTCCTCCTTGCATGTGATACAGTGACTTTATTAAGTGTAACTTCAGCATTAGTCTCTGAAACAGGGTCTCTCAACCTTGTTGTTTTCAATAATATTCAAATGCCCCTACCATTTAGAAAACTAAACATTTCCACCCAAAAGTGTTTATATATGATAAGAATTGTGAAAAATTAAAAAAAACATTTTGCGCAAAAAGATGCGCATTTTAAAATATTGGCTCTCCCGAGACACCTTGAACGTCAGCTCTACCACATTTAGCTGTAGGGGTAAGTGGGCCGTGCATGTCTGACAGATATAAAGATGGCTTAAGCATCAATCTAATTGCCTGATGATGGTATTTTAAAGTGTTCTTGATTATAAAGCAACAGCTAAGTGCTATTGATCTGGGACCTGTAGGGGGATGTCTCAGTCATGTGGTATTAGGGCCTAAACCATTCCACCATGCATTATTCAACATGCAACTGACAAGCTCTACTGGCAGCAAGCAATCCCAGGGCAACGGGAGCTCAGCTGTGACTAACCTCCCTCCAAATAAACACACACGCGGTCGCTCACATACCCACTGGCCTCTGGCAAGCCCACATTGTTGCTGGATTGTTGTTGAGAACTCATCGACCCAGAGCCGCCAGTGGTTAACATACAAACTCTGCGTGGACCTTTTGTCTAAACCTTGTGAAAACGAAGCAGACAATGTCCGATCACAACCCCATTCTCTGACCCAGTGGAGGGCACAAAACAACAAAAACATTCAAACAACCACGTGAATGTTCAACTGAGCTGTCATGGCGAACTTGGCGAATGCATCTGATGTGAAGCAATAGCTCAAACTAGTACTTTTCAATCCCTGTTTAGTGCAACATTTTTTGCATTAGTTTCATAAGGACCATTTTTGGAGAAACACTTATTTTCATGACATCGAAGTGGTGAGTTGGCATCAATTTAACACATCTATGAACCAGTCCATCTATCTATTCACCCATCATCCATCAAAATCCCTTCAATCCTTCCTTATTCTTTTCTACGATCAAGCGCAAGTTGCCCCACGAACCCTGTATAATGTATCTTTGTTTGAACCAACTGCAATTATCATGAGGATCAATGGATGGGATCAATACTTTACAGCAATTAACATTTAATATCCCTGCACAGCCACTTAGTCCATTAATGGGAGATTGATTATTCCACTGTCTTGCTGGAGCTCTATGTGGAATAGACATATTTCCGCTGTCTATCAAGTTGAAGGGGGAAAACAACATGGACAACATTAACATTAATGTTCCTATAAAACTGACAGAAATCAAGTGTGTGAATTGTGTTACAGCTAAACACCAAGACAGGTGTTAGGAATATACACTAGCTACCTTGTCAAACTACGCCTAATGTCTTCAAGGTCACAAGGGAATTTTATACTTAAAAAGTCAGATTTAGGATATTTTGTGTTCTTAGGTGAATTGCATGTGTTGATCACTTTCATTTTTTACAAAAATCTTTGGATAGAGATATAATGTTTGCATAATCAGAACAAACTTTACTGCCTGGTTTGCTTTATTATAAATAAATCCAAATCCCATATAAGAACACATTTTTTAATAAAACAAACACAATATTGCGTAATGCATAGTTCATAATAAGTACTCCAAAGTTATTTTTTTAATTTATAATTATATAATTTGTTTAGTAAATTAGTTAATATGTTAACGTCAGGGTCTATGATTTTAAAAGAGGTCCAAGTCCCAAAAAAGTTCAGCAAATCAGTAGTGGGTGTGTCTTTCCTTCATGTAGAGAGGAACATTAGCCAAGAGTGACAGGGAACTTATGTGACGGCTGGAGCTATAAAAAAGGAGCGAGATCCTTTAAGCATGTTGCCTTTAATACATTTAAACTAAAGCCTACTTGGCATGGAATAAATGTGCTTTAAAGTAATTGATTTTTACTAGGGGTGCATGATGTTATTTTATCCATTTATTTTAGTGAAGCCTGTCGCAGGGATTCATAGCAAATGTTGTCAAAATTGGCTTATAAACTAAATATGCAAAAATGCAGTGTTGTATATGATTCATCTAATATTTCAGATTTAAGAATAATGTAGTCAATGCGACTGAACTTCCATCTCAATTTGATCAAATTTCCTTTCCTAATGAGTTTAGTTTGTGAATAATAAAATAAAATTGATTTTGCTACTAGCCTGCAGCGAACCATTCCTGAACTTACCTGTGCATTTCATTTAATGGTGATATTGGATTTTTAAATATATTTGCAGTTAACCTAGCTATTAAACAGTATGTGTAGGTGTTAAAAGATAGTAAAATACAGTATGCTGAGGGTTGATGCCATAATTATTTAAAATTACGGAAAATTAAAAGTAATTAAAACTGTTTTAATGCATTAACTGTATTTACTATTGCAGCCCTGCTAGGTTTAAATAAAAATGCTAAAACATTTTAATCTATAGTTGGATACAAATTGTTCGAGTCCATTAAACCCTTGACGATAAGTCTTATTAACTTGAGTAATTGTACAGATATTTTGTTACATGTGTGCCTGCAAGAGATGAAAAATGCTTGGACAGATCCACATTACATTAATAAAGAAATCGATTATTAATTCCACACGTGATCATGGCACTGTTCCATCTTCCACAGAAAATCATTTTCCTCCTTTCACATTTAATTTGGCATGAAATAATTCTTTGTAAAAGAGGTTAAGACTGGCCGTCACTGTTGTTGACAAGCAGACCATGTCATTTATGCAGTGTCTGATATGATCACCAATATCAGTTAAGCGCCTGGAATGAAAAATATCAATCTCTGCAGAGGACCAAACTTAGCCTCAGGAGTACGGCCCGCTCCGACAGTCACGCACAAAACATTCGAACATTTTGCTTAGGTGACCAGAGAAAGTGTTTGCGTAAGCGAAAACAGAGGAATCGGGCAATTAAGAATGCTGTCAGATAAACGCCTCGAGATGCTACCGGCATGCTTTACGCACAGGGGGTATCGACCGGAAGGCCTGGCGGACCTTGTCTCTGACGTGAGCTCCGTGGCAGCATTGCGAGGGGTTCTGCTATATAAACACTTTGTTTCTGCTGACGATCTGAGGGATGAGCTGGCTGCGGCATCAGAGTTATTGATCTTCTGATGAGTTTCCCGGAGTTACCACTTTAAAGGGCTTTGTGGAAACAAGGGAGTATTTTAGGGAGGATAATTTTATTCCGTTTATTCTAAGAATAATTCGAAAATGCTTTTTTGTTTTTGACCTTTGGTTTCACTAAAGCCACATTTGAATATGATATGCTTCCTTGAGTGATAGTTCAATCATAAATAAAAATTGTTTGATCATTCACTCACCCTCTTATTTCAAAACTGAATTAAAGGCTGAAAATTATACATAATTGTCTATTCTTTTCTGCTGTAAAAAGTCTAAAACAGAGTCTGTCTGAGATGTCGTGAACACGTGAATTGATAGACATCACCAATAACTGTAATTTTGATGATAGTTTTAAAACTATTCTTATCCATACGGAGAATGACAGAGACAGATGATGCATCTTTAGTGTCTTGTTTGTCAGTTTTCATTTATAAAGACATTCAGCACAAACAGCTATGGACAGATTTTTCCTTACTTTAGTATAAAGGCAAAGAATAAAATAGTATTGTATAAGGCAAGCAGCAAACAATTGGATGACAATTGCAAAGACATTCGCTGGTACGATGTCTCTTGAGACTGTGTTATCATGCGTTATTTGTTTCATTTCTTATAAAATTAAAAAAAAAAAGACTATGTATAGACTTCCAGGCACTAGAATACAGCACCACATTCAAGTTGTCGAATAACTACTCAGTTCATTACTACATACTGACACTTAGACCAATTAGCAATGAAATTATACTCACTTCAGCCAATTACTTATGGACCCATGATTCATAAATCATAAAATGGACCGAAGCTAAGCTGGGAAAAAGAATATACAACATTTGCCCGATAATAAATGTGCTCATAACACCATTGTTAAAAGAACCTCATTTTAAGGGGATGTTGGAGGAACAAAGCCGTGGAGAACAAGTATAAAACGAAGCCTTTTGAGAGACACAAGACAAATCTTTTCCCTGTTTTTGTTTTTGTTTTAAACAAAATAACCACACATAATTTCTTTTTCAGGCAAACACTGTGTTTGTTTTCAATATCAAAGAAGAATAGCAACAATAACATAAAAAAAAATAATGGCATCATAAAAAAGCAAATAAAATGAAATAAAAACTCACAGGAAGAAATGGAAAATATTGCCAGAGGTGACCAGATAAGATGCAAGAAATTAAATGAAAGTCTAAGACATGTTCCCCTGGGGTAGCTATATAAATATGTTAAATTAAATGCTACATCACTGCGTACGTTAGGCAACTATTTCTCACAGAAAATAGCTAAGGACTCCTGTTCCTGCCAATTAAATTCACCCGGGGGTGGGACAGATCGGTGGCATGCCATGCTGTAATCTTGACCGATCCTTCTGAGAAGATGACAGCGCACCGGTCACTTTGGGGTGGGTAATAGCAACGTGAAGACAGGAAGAAGCAATCTTTGAGCTGTTTTCCAAACCAAACTGCGGTGCGCACTACAGCCACAGGAGCTTATTTGAATCAAATCCATCACGTCTGTGCACCCCCTCCTGCTTTAATCACAAACACTCTTTAATCTAAGCTTTGATATTAGCTGGAGCGCTCACGTGTCATATTTGCCGGCGTCCGTCGTACATGAGGTGAAAGTGAGCCGTTTTAAGTGCAATATTGTGGCAGGCCCGTAATAAAAATGACATTCGTAGTCTGAGCGTGTGCTGCATGTTGAGAGATCTCTGATAGAGGAACCTGAGGCCTGTGATGTGAGCTTTTGTTTGCTCTGTCTCGCTAGCGACAGACCTCAGAAATCACGGGAAGTCTTTCCTCACTATGAAATTCAATATGATTTGACATAGATTACAATAAAGAATATAGCGGTGATGAAGGGGGTCAGTGGGGTTACAATATGAAAGATCATACCATTCGGGGGACATTTTTACAGTGTTATCTGAAGTGCAGGATCAAATACATAACAAAAAGAAAGTATTGCATTGTTACTGAGGTGTGAATCACAAACCTGATCTATTTGAAGGTTGCTAGTAATAAAATTTACATCCAGAGTCGAAATACCAAATACAACACATCTATGATGTGGTTTAACAAACTTTTCAACAACAACCCTATTTTCATTGACACAACACAAAACATTTAATCTCATCACGTTGCCCAAAGCCATCAAAATGTAGATCTATTACAAGCAAGTGATTTAGACTAAATTAATATATTTCCTCAGGGGTAAAATCAAATCCTGGTCATTACCCACCAAGATTAACTTCGGGGCACCGGGTAGGTGGAAATAACAGAGAGATGTTAAATTCATTTACTTGAGGCTGTAATGTATAAGGAAATGGATTGTGCATTCAAGAGATCTTGTCCCTTTCAGATCATCACAGCCTTCAGGTTAGTGTTAAAAATCTTAATGGAGGTCTGTGCAAGAATGCCTCTAATATTTCCTATTACAATATCATTAGTTCACCCAAAAATGAAAATGCCAACATCATTTACACCGCTTTATATATTTTGAACTTTTATGGCCAAGATGTCAGAGAGCAGAACCTAGAAAAAAATTGTCTTCACAAATCTAAATAAAAGATATTTAGGAAAGTTAATAAATGAAGAGAAGTTACACCAATTCTTTATAAAATGTATTCACTTGCATTCTGCGGAAAAAAGAAAGTCATACTGTTTTGAAAGGAAAAAAGGATTTGTAAATTATAACAACATTTCATGTCTGGTTGAACTATCACTTTAAATAACAAAATACTTTGTCTGTAAAAACCGAGCTAAGATCATTTTTGTCTTTTATTTTGTTATACATACAATTGTGATGAACATTTCATGAGATTAACATTAATATTTTTGATAATAAGTAAGACCATGTCAAAGTTTGAAATCTTAGTGAAATTAACAGTCAAGCTTTTTTAATCAGAATTAGATTATTTCAAACTTTAACCTGGTTTTCACAGGCAGGGTCATATTTATTGTTCAGTCCCTTACCTCCTACAATGAGGCTGTATTCTTGCATGCAATGCACATTTAATTAAATTTCCAATGTAATGAACATTTGCTACTGTATATAATCTTACTGTATAAAAAATGTAATTTTATATATCGTTTGGAAATACATCTTATAGTTAAAATACCTTGCCAATGTTGGTGAAATGGCAATTGAGCAGTATTCACATTCACAAGTGTCGATCAAGATGACCATTAAATTCAGTAGAAAAGTATTATTTGTAATTATGGAAAACGCTATTCATTAACTGCAGCTCAATAGTGGATGCAAGAAATATTCAATATGTACATTACTGAACTTTAATGGATGTATAACAGTGCATGGAACGGTTCAGTGTGGTTTGCAAGAGTAGCAATAATTAGAACCAATATCAATCAAAGCTGTCAATAAGAGTCAAGCTTAAGTGCCTAGAGTGCAGAAAAAGACATGCAAATGTGTGCATGCATGGTCTAAAATTATCTTTTTTAGCTACTCGGCAGTTGGACGTGTATGCTTTCCTGCAAAAACTGCAATAGCATTTAATAAAGATCATAAGGACATGAATATAACTTCTCATTTAAGGTATATGAAAGGATTATTTTAACTGTATGCAAATGATAATCCAACTTTTTCTATTCGAGATCCAGGGTTATTCCTTAACAATGTTATCCAACTATACTAGAATTTTTTTGTAAGTGAACCAAATTACACAAAAAAATGAGTACATTTCAAGTTTTGAAAGTAAGTAAATATTATGTTTAAATTTTGTGTACAGTACAGAAAAATGAATACATCTTATTATCAGAAATATTTATATTAGAAAATAATATTTTTTGTAAAGTTACATTTTTGTTTAATTTTAGAGAAATAACTGTTGGATTTTATGTTGATATAAAGTTTTTTATATTTTTTTACCCAATTATTTAATATTTTCCACTCCTCAATAATTTTATGTTTTCCGCTAAAAAATCTTTCTAATGTTTTTAAAAGTTTTATAAAGTTTTATTATTATTAGCACTTTATTTATATTTATGATATTTACAAAGACACATTAAGTGTTTTTACACTGTAGTCAACTGCTGCCAACTCAATCTTCTTATTTCGTATATTGACGAGTGTTAACTTGTTACTATGTATACTTTCAACCTTCAAGATTAGTAGGATAAATTTGAAATGACAACAAGATGGAGGACTATGAAAAAACCTCAGCTGGGGGCTTCTTGTTGGGGTAAACAGAAGAGACATCCCCTCCTTCATGCAAAGATGAAAAGGAACGGGCCCCTCGATCTAATGGGGGGCCCTATTCTCCAACTTTTAGAGAGAAAGAGGATGGCAGCAGGGTGGGCGTCTCTTAGCTTTCATCCGGAAATGAGACGCGACCAGCGGCCACCATGCATTTCAAAACCACTCACATCTCCAGTACTGAGATTCATCTGCCCTGACACAAACACAAACGCATGTACTTGATTATCTTCCCAAGCCCCTGTGGAGACCGAAATGTACATATCAATGACACAAACCAACACACTGTTAAAGACTTGGACATCCTTCACAGGTACCTCTATGCTTTTTTATAACACGGGCTCATTTCCACTATCCACTCCTTCACAGAAATCACTTAAATGGAGAAGTTTTTGTTGTGTGGCTCAAATGGGCTTTGAGTGCTGCATTTCCAATCAGTCTCAGCTGTGTCAAGACATTTTTCTTTAGCTCTGCTTCCACTTTTTCTTCTTTCTTTATACGTAGAAAAAGTGAACAGAAAGATAAACATATTCGGCACTTTCCGTTTAAGGTTCATTACACAGCCTCAATCTGGGGCGGGCGAATCGGCGAAGAGTTAATTCCTCGCCATGTGAGAGAAAATGCATTACCAGAGTCCTATCCATCTTCAAACTGACATATTCATTTAAATGTGAGCCTCTTATTTTTAAAGAGATGCGGGCAGGAGATCATCGCTCACTCTCTCTCTCTCTCGCGCTCTCTCTCACGTCTGTGAACACTTGATCTCTCGTGCTGAGATGCAGTTTCTTGTTTCCATCTTACATTTAGGGTTTCGATGGTACAAAATGTTCATGAATAAAACTTGTTTTTTTTTTTACACCCCATGTTTCATCACAGAAACCTGGTAGGCATGTACAATCAAGATGTTAAAAGTGAAGATGTGTGCCAAAAAAAGGGGACATTTTTATTTATTTATAATACTTATTAAATTATCAATAAATAAACAAATATTTAATAAATAATAAGAATAATACTTAATATATTTGTTCAACTTAAGTAGAAATACACAGATTTCTTGCATACATTGGTCTATTTAAAAAGAAAACTCGGTTGTCAAAGAGTAAAATTGTTTCACCCAAATATTTCGAAAAAAGGTTTTAGACTTTAAATTATATAAATAGTTTCCAAACCTTTTAAACTTTCATTTGCATCTGGTCACACTCAAATCACTTTGATTCAAAAATCATTTCTGAGATAAATTAAATAATACTTTGCTTTAACAACTGCAATCAGAGCTGCTTGTTGTGTGAAATTTCATTTGTCAACAAAAATTTTACATCTATTACATCAAGTAAATTTTCTAAATGTCAAACTTCTTGTGTGCAGCTTACAGACGGCTATTATAAACAATAGTCTCTTTACAGTTATGCTTGATGCTGTAATTCTTCCATGTCCTATCAGCTCGTTTCAACATTTGATCGTTTCGGCATAAATCACTCTCTGGTGCTCTAAAAAGACACAATCATCGGCTATGAATCTAAATGTCATTTTATGCCCTTTATTAATATCGACACACTACACCTGACTTCTATTTACCTTGTTGTTTTGATAATACTGTGCTGCGTTCTCATTGGAAAGTAACAGCTTTGATCCACAAGCTGATCAAAATCATTGTACTAATAAAAATATTTTTTATTTAGAAGACACTTTTACAATCCCAGATGTGGACACGGTGCAACATGATTTAGACCTTCTAATGCTCCCTTACTCTATCAGTTTAATCTAAGAAAACTATTTCCTGTGATGTTCCTTTTAAAATGAAGTGGCAATGCATTGAAATTGATATTTTCCTAGTTTTAATACTCTCTGGAAAATGTGTTTCTTTCAATGCATTTAGACACCTAAAACGTCTTGTAAGCTTATTGTCTGAGACTGCTCGTAAAATTAGCTGTAATGTTCAGATGGTTTAGAACTACTTTAAAAGGTTATTTTATTTGTGCAATAAGGTTGGCTAACAGGTTTTATTAAGTAAAGCCTCAACTCTAAATGAGGTCATTGATTCTAAATTCATAATGTTAAGTTGTTACTTAAAATAAATGCTTCAAAATGAACCCACAATGCAAAAGCATTATGGGAAATGTATGTTTAAGGTCCCAAATCTCTTTGACAGCTAGTTTAGAAAAGTTAACTATTTGATTGTTGTCTCTCTAAACAGTCACAAATAAAAATGCTTTGTATCAACCATTCATTTTCTAAGTACTAAAACAAATAAATAGCTCAATGGTAATAAACATGTATTAAAAGATTTCTTGAACCTTCCAAAAAATTTAATTAATAGTGCTCCCACTGCAATGCTCCCAAAAGAACACACTAGGAGAAAAATTATTTTTAAACGAGGTCGAACACACATTGAGGCCTGATTTAAAATTCTGGTTATATGCAAAACTCAACATTAAAACCTAATAACAGGGCTATGAATGGAATCAAGGGAATTTGAAATCTCACGGACAGAACCTCTTTGTTTTTCCAATTGGATATGGTTGCTCTCTCTGCTTTTTGCAATAAGCGTCTCTAGCACCCAGAAGCCATAAAGCCGAAGAAAAAAACAGACAGAAACAGACGAAATGAGACTATCCAGGCCCTGTGAAGCAGGGCAGAAAGTCTAATATAGAGCACCTTTGTGCCAGAGAATGAACATGACGGAGCGTTCTAACCTTCCTCAACACTTCAGTGGCCTTCAAAGCCGTTTGAATTCTCGACAAAAGAAGAAAATAATTTCCAATACATATTAATGACTTTGACTAAAATCTATCCATGTCCTTGAGACTTAAGCTTTGCAAACAAAGCCAATAGCTTCAATCTGTAAACACAAGGGCCTTGTCGATACAAACAATCATTACCTAAAACACAATGAGGCACGATGTGATCTAAACTTTATAATCATGCTGAGCATGCATTTATAATAAATGCATCTTTATACATGCAATCATGTTAAATAAAACTTTAATGTATAATACAATTAACACCTCTGAATGACCATTCGTTAAAATACGCAAACCAGTGGATCTATGAAAGCACTACGAATACTGTCAGAGGACAGAGATCAAAAAGTTCTTATATTGAGGTCCTCAAATGTGCAGGATGATGAAGTTGACTGTTATTCATTGTGTAAAGTATTGAATTCTCTACACAACACTCACAAAAAACCAACATACAACATACTTTTCTAAAAGTTAGAAGCAACTCACAAGCAACGAGAAACAATAAGGGTGCCCGTAAGTCATTAAACCTCCTTTCACTCCATTCCACTTGACACCTCAACTGCTTTGGCAGCAGATCTGGAGGTTCAGCCCGATTTGTCTGAGGTTGTTGATCAGACTCTCGGATCGATCGACCGGCACGACCACCTCTCTGTAGTGACCCTCACACCAACACTTATGGCCTGATGGATAGTCCGTTTACATTCAATGAATTACACATACATATTAATAACAGGTTTAGGGCCTCCCGAGTATACGCATGTGCTGTGTCTGCATGTGTATACGCATTTACTCATTATCATCAAATCTACAGCACGGTTCTTCATAAACATCCTCGTTTCACTTTTGGCATACACGTGGGCTGCTCATGGGATCTCATTTGCTATGCTGTTGTGAAGCTTGTGTGGGCAACGTGCTGACCCATCACTGTTGTTATTTATAGATGTAAGAGGACGACGAAAGGGTCAGGGGAGCCAAAGCTGGGACTTGTAATTACTGCTGACTCACAGCCTCGGCTGATAAAAGAGAGAGGGAGTTGTCAATGCCAAACATAACATGATGGATCCAACTTTTTTGACTGGTTGCAGAAGTGTTGCATTGTCATGGTAGTGTTTAGGTGGTTTTAAGGTAATTTCCCTAATATAGCTTTAGCACTCCAAATAAAAAAGGTGGCTCAACAACAAATAATTGGAATTCACTTAAACCTTATAATAAAATACATTTATGATAAAACATAGTTGTTTGGTGGAGGCTTTATCATTGCTGTGCTCAGGACAAGACTGGCTATCATATTCAATTATTTTACGTTCAGATTACAAATAAACTTTTGTTTAATGAATACTTATAAATACTTAAATGAATAGAAATTAAAAGGATTTAAAAATAATTGTGATATTTCTCATTGAAAAAAATCTATTAAATGTTTTTAAATGATTTTATATAACTTTTTAAAAGGTCGAATAACTTTATTCTTTGTTTTTAAGATATTAACTAAGCCACATTGAATATTTTTACAGTGCACTGAAATGCTCTTCTCCTGACTGACCGCTTTGCAAAATACAGATACTGATCTCCACCACTGCACACAGATCTGTCCTTTCGCCTTGAAACGTATAGATCACTGCAAAATGAAAAGCAGGATGAGAATGAAGGCAATACGGAAACCAAACACAAGAGGGCCCATCTATAGACGGTAACATCATGCAACATTAATATCCTGGAGCTCAGTTGTTCATGACATAAGAATTGCAAAATTACCAGGTTTGTCTTTTCTGGAGAAGAGAACATGTCTCTTAGATGTTGTGTTGGTACTTTATGAATTGCATTGGACTGACAGCAGAATGTATGATGTATTCTTGTATTATTTTTACAAAGTATTTACAATGATCATATCTTCATTCAATTCCTATTAAAATCTGTGTCTTCAAGCCAAATACACAAATACGACCAAAAATCGTCAAAGCCCATCTTTCCTGATTAAATCACCGATTCATGTGATTCTATGCATGTCTAATGTAATTGTGTGACTCTCTTGAATTATTCATGACATGAAAGTGAAATACTCCCACATCAGGCACGGTCACATTTGAATGAGTCCTGCAGGTAAACAGCAGCTCAGAACTCTTTAAAACTTGCTCTGAGAGCCCCTGGCTCTTCGAGAGAGAGTGAGAGATCTAACTGACAAAGGAGCACTGCACTGCAGCAGGCAAACACACACGCAGGAGATGGGCCCAGGGATTCAGTCGGTACCGCAGGGGATTACAGATGGCCCTTCAAATTAAATCAAATAGTACAGCTCAGGAACAGGCTTACGGACGCCTACGGGAGAGCTGTATATGACTAAAGCCCCAGCCAGGGGGTGCGGATAGGGAGAAATATCACCTCCAAATGAGTTTCTGAAATATCTAGAGAGAAATTGAATGTGAAAATCTTGACAGTGAATGATATGAGGCTGGATGAGAAGTCAAAGGTGGCAGTCATTATTTTTTCCACACACACATTTGTTTTGTTGGAAGAGTCTTTTCAATTCTTTTTTTTATCAAGCTAATATCTTCTATTACCTACTGTAAACTGACTCCTCAACAGCAAACTGTGTATTTCTTTTTTATTTTACTTTCCATCAAGATATCATTCAATGCGTTTATTAAGCAATTTTTCTCCCACATTCAGGCAGTTACGGGTTTTACTGTCTTTGTGGGGTCATCTGATTCTTAAAATATACGCCAAGCCTCATCCACACCCACAGGACCCTCATGGGCAACAAAGACAAGCGACACACATTATGATTTTGTTACTAAATTAGCTTGGCTTCATCGTTGCCAAATAATCACCCCACAGCCACCTTGAAAATGCTGTCTATTTTAGCTATTGCTATTTATAAAATTGTGACCTTTATTTGAAGTGTTTCCAGATCTACAGAGGGGAATTGTTATTTTTAGAGGCAAAATAAACCCATCAATAGTTTTCACCTTATAATTACCCCAAAACTCAATAGGGCCTAAACCCTAAAAAAATAGCTTTTTTACCCCTTTAAGCCCAAAGGCAGGCTTTAAGGTCTTTTAGCATGTCTACATTGTAAAAAGATTATAAACGGTTATGAGATACTTTAAGTTTATGTAATGAAAAAATAAGTATTTTTTACCAAACATATATTTGTAATATACATCAATATTTTGGTTGAATTCACTTCGTTAGACTTACAAAATTTACTTACTGATACACCAAATTTAAATTATTATTTTTACATTTACTTTACAAAGGGTCATACACAACTTTGGCCGATGTTTCCATTTCATGCATTGGACCAAATTTAAGCAATAACTTATTTTCATTCTCCCTATTCCCTACATAAAATTTGAAATGTACTCTTTTTTCGTGTAAACTATCAAATGAAAACAAATTAAGATATATTTCATAAGTTTTATAATATATATTGAGTTAACTATCGAAAACTATCGTCGTCATTTGTAAGTGAAAACACTCAACATTCGTGCCAGGATCTGTTTTAAACAATTCCCACAGTGTTTTATAATACATTCAATATAAACATTCAATTTCTCTTGTGTAGCTCACTCAATGCTCTATACTTTTAACCTTAAACATGGGTAACAACAAAACTTCAGACCACAGGCAACTTCATCTGAACACAATAATGCCTTTTTTTATAACAAATGGCTGACACAACAAGCCCACTGATACGCATTACCCTACTCTCTTTACAAGAGATGTAAATCCTCATCTTACCAGGCTTCCTTTAGATCCTACACTTGTGGACTCATCTTGTTTGAATAATAACTCTATTTCATGCAGTTATCATCCCTACATTGTCCATGTTCCTTCATTACTTATGATTCATATCAGTTTTGCTGCTGCATAATCACTAGGTAGGTTATTAGAATACAAACACAAAAGGAGACATTGAGTGTTTCAATCAGCCTCTTACCAATGAGCCAGAAATTTACATGAGATTTTTCTCTCAAAAACCAAAAGTTGAAATAAAACATAATACGGACAACAATATGGTCATATGGACAACTTTTATAGTACTTATTTGTATATTTTGGTAGATTATCCATGTTCCCTTTCATTGTGTTTAAAATTGTCGCATATGAATTCTGTCTAACATCACATTTTGTGCTCTGCTGAAGAAAGAAAAATACCATGTGTTTGAAACAACTTTGAGGCAAAAATGATACATGTTATACATTTCAGTGTTAAATCTACCAACAAAGATCTTGTGTGCAACGCATGTTACAAATGTTCTAGCCTCATTCCTGTGAAATAGCAAACTGAGATGCATCAAAAATGACATTTGCGTTGTTCCATTTTGTTTTTGTGTTTTGTTACTGCAGCAAAGATTCACGTATGCGATTATGAGGCTTTGAGATGCGCAGACATCAGCTTAATGGGTTTCATTCTAGCTTGTCTCTTTATAAAGACAGACCATTAGAGCTGATCACAGAGGCATGTCTAGTATCCGTTCAGGATTTTCTATTTGCTCGAGGGAGGATGCCCTTCATTAAAATAACAACAGCTCATCTCATGCATATGGAAATGGGTCTTCCACCAATTCCTACACAGGGTCCGGCCTGTCCTCTGCAAAGTGATGTCCAGGATACATTTTTAGAGATTTAAAAGGGGACAAATGTGAATCTGTTGCTTATTCCAGATGACCCGGGACCATCCCACATATCCAAATCCTAACCTTGGGCAATGTGATAGGAATCGTACGGCATTGATGGGAAAGTCCTATGCTAGGATTTTTAAAGCAGGGAACACAGAGATCAAAGCAAACCTGTTGAAATGTTCGTTTTCATTTCATTGCCCAACTCACCGCTTGTACAGACACATTACTCACGCTTTTGTTTCTCTGGGATAAAAATGTTTGAGTGAGCGATGGTGATGTGCCAGGGACGAGGAGGCTTTTGGAAGTGTGTCTCACTATGGGGTCAGCATAATAACAAGATTAGAGTTTTAATTTAGATTAAACAGAGTTTGGCTTTGATTGAAGAACAATCCCTCCCGCTGTCGTCCCAAGGTACAAAGGACAGGCGTGCGGACATCAAACGGACATGAGAGTGACACACTGTTCCACGCTGCACTTCATTAGCCACAACAGCTGGGTAAACCCCTCAGCTTTAATTCGTATGCGGCGTTAACTCTAGAGAAATAAAAGATTCCATCCGTGTTTGTCTGCGTCATATTTATTCATGTCTAGAATCTCAGTGTTCTTGCCTGAGTAATTTGGCTAAGCTTTTGACTACACTATTTCTAAGGGACTTCATTATGTCATTGGGATTAATGATCAACGATCTTTTAGTTTGCAGGACACAGGGTTAATTTGTGTGCCCTGTGATAATATCATTAGAGAGTCTTTTTGCTTAGCATGTAAAGCACAGACTGGAGGGACGTGACTGCAGATAGACCAAGGAGATTTTAGGAAGTGTTATGTTTTAATAAAGGCCAAGAAGTAAAAGCTTTAAGGCTCCAAGCTAGTTTACTTATGATGGCAAAAACAAAATTTAAGTATGCACAAAATTTCCTCTTTATTTCGGAAACATTTTTGAGATGCACTGACATAATCGGTATCTGCCAATAAAAGCAATCTCACACTACCAGCTTTCCGCTGGTATTGAAAAAATTTATAAATATTCAATCTTCAGAACTATTGGTAGATATCACTCTAAACAATAAACCATCCGTTTTTGTGATCTATAATGCGATAAATCGCATTAAATAGTTTTGACAACCTTGGAAAATATCAATAAATATGTTGTAAAGACACTATGTTTTATGAAAATACTCTCCAGAAAAATGAAAGAAAACAAAAAAGAAACAACTTTCTTAGGGACTAAAAATTTTCCTAACTTCATAAGATTTTCATCTAGAAAACGTCAATCTTTTAAGATATGTAGATTGTTGATGCCACAGTATGTTTAATTCAATTTCATTTCAGGTCTGTGAATTTTGGAAGCATTTTATTTGGGCTCAGCTGGATGTTGAAAAACTTCACTAACCTAGTGAATATTACGCTGATGACAGTAAGAAAAACAAATGTCTTTGGGATTTCAAAGCTCTCTCTCTCTCTCTCTCTCTCTCTCTCTCTCTCTCTCTCTCTCTCTCTCTCTCTCTCTCTCTCTCTCTCTCTCTCTCTCTCTCTCTCTCTCTCTCTCTCTCTCTCTCTCTCAACACTGTTCAAGCGCTGCTTCTGGACTTCATCATATTTTCCTCAACTCAATTTCACCTCTGCTAACAGGGCAGTGGCTGTGAACTGAATGCAATGCTAGGCTCACGTCAGCAGAACATTATGCATGTGCTCGATTTACGGCAACAGCCTTCATTACGCAAAACCTGATTAAACGTTCCCTCCAGGCCGAGGTAATGATCCCTTACCCATTGTTATTCATATTCACTAAGGGTTCGAGCTAAGAAGCTCCTTGTATCTCCACTCTGGGCTCCATTAATAATGTCCTTTCACAGGCCGTTTCTAAACGACACCTGAAGGTACCCGCAAATGGGGCAGAGTTGCAGATGGGGTCTGGCCATGAGTGTATTAATGTCCATTAGTTTGTGTATGACAAGTGGACATATGTTGTATGGCATTCATGGCAAGGGTCCAGATTGCCTTTTTTAATGCTGAGATTGTCCCAAAAGAATAATCCTGTAATGTAAAAACAATCACACTAGTGGAGCGGGAGGGAGGAGGGGACGTTAAATTTCTCACTCCATTTCTATCTCATTTTTAGAACAGCCAATGGTGGATGTTTACAACTGATGCCACCTCACCTTCTTTAACTGCATTAAAAGAATAAAAAAGGAATAACAGTTTATATCAACTTTATCACTTTAAGCAGCAGCGATAATTCTGTGCAGAAAAATGATTTTACAGATGTGATTCTCATGTTAAACTTACACAGTCATCTATCTACTCAATTGTTCCTATCCAATTATTCTCCAAATCATCTTTCACCCAGACCCCCAGCACGCAGACAATCAAGTGTTTTCGGATTCACTCAGCCCATCACCTGATGAATTATTCAGGTAGATATAAGTAGATACTAAAAATTTAATGATTCACCAAGTTGGATTCTGTAGAACAAACCGAGATACGTAGACAGGATCGATGTGGCATGGATCTTAATATTTTACTATAACAGCACAGCCCTGTTGTTTTAATAAAAGCCTCTTGAAATATTGGCCCTTACAGGCAAATTTACTGATTTGTGATACTGTGAGCAGATGAAAAACTCGGTTGGTGGTGATATATACACATTCGGCTGTGAAAGTTATGTTTCTATGAATACTAATGCATTAACAAGCCGTATGTAAGGCATCCAGAATCGCCATGTAAAGCTGCATAAATAAATAAATAGTCAATCCTCCATTCATTATCTTGGAAATGAAAGGTAAATTTATACTGAATATGGGGTTGGGATTTCACACACCTGCGGAACCACATATCTACACAGCAACGTATGCCGATGTGAATCGGAGTGTGAAGGCGCCGCGTGCGAATACAAACACAAACAGAATTTTAAAACAAACTTCTGAGAGCATTATTTACGGTGACATCTTTCTGATCAAATATAAAATAGGAATTTATCTTGAGACTTTGTTTATATATTGAATGCCATCTATGGTGTAAAAAAATTCATTTAAAATACTTGCGGAAACGTAACATAAATGTAAAATACTAACAGACAAATTATGTTTAGATGGAAAAAGGTGGAACATGTACCTAGGAGCTTAACAAAACATTGAATATTGCCACTAACACATGGGATCTAGTTCCCAACATTATTCTGTTTTCTGTGTAAGATAGAAAATCATACGGTCAGGCGAGAAGGGTAAATGATGCCACAATTTTCATTTCGGGGCAAACTGTCATTTTAACATCTGTCTTGAATTCTTACCTTTTCCAGTGTATATGAGCAGTTCATCTACTGTATCCAAGCTCCACCAGAATAACTGACCTGCAGCCATCCGGAGGTGTGCTTATAGCCTGACTGATCCAGAGACACAGCATGACCCAGCATAACAATCTGCTGGACAAACAGATTCTAATGTTAAAATCAAATAATAGTAAATCTCGTTGTCTGCATCATGCAAAGTTCCAACTGGTAGGCCATTATTTGCTTTCTAATAAAAACAAGCATTTTAATTTATAACACACAACACCATATACCATTCGTAATACATAAATACAAAAAAAGTGCACAGGATAACCATGTTAACAGTACATGACACATAGCTGAATTAGTTTTGCGCATTCTAATAAAACATCCCATTCTTTCTTTTTAATGACATCACTTTCCCTGTCCTGACCAAAACAGTTCTTAGGTTTAAAACAGGCAATAATCGTGCAGTAAAACAGCCTGCGGCACTGCACGGATCAATGCCTGATATTTGTTAACCCAAACACGTAGCTGAAGAGTCAATTACAAGTACAGGACATGTGCAGACCCTTCGCTTGGACTTCAGACCATATTCCACCCTTGCAGTCCTGCCTGGAAATATCAGTCACCCCCCTTAACAAAAAAACAACTCAAAACACCCCTCCCAGAAAACAACATAAGAAAATGCTGTTGACACAGTTAAAACAGCTGTACATTAATAAGCGTATTTGTATGTTCATACTTGCTTAAGCCTGTTTAAGCTTGGTTTAAGAAAGCTGACAAATTTATGCTGTGTAAACAAAAACCGGCATGCAGAACAGATTAGGTCAACATGCTTGGAATAAAGAAGGCACCAAAAAAGTACTGAGTGCAGGAACGCTATTCTCGACATGCACGACAACACATGTAGTGAATCGATAGGAGATGGAAAGCTCCGTCACACCACTTATTACGACAGTAGCAGAACAGCATTTCACATGGTGGCTAATAAGTTTAAAATATGAGAGTGACCAACTTTCTAGGGCATTATCATATTTTTTTCCAATCTGAGCTATCAACATAATTGGGTAGCTGAAACCTGTGGTAGCAATGCACACTCGTTCAGTGCAATGTCAGCCAAACTGTGCACAAACAGGTCTGAAGTAATAAGGTCTCCTGTGGATTAAACCTAAGTAAAGTGCCCTAGGATCCATTGCTTTGAATAAGCAGAGATGCAGAGTAAAGGCCTCTCATTGTACACATGTTTGATATTGATGACCCAGCCGATCTTTAAAAAAAAAAAAAGAAATCTTGAAATTAAAGAATTCATTCTGTATTAAGCACCAGGACAAATCCAAATCAATGTATAAAAGTTAACAAAAATATTAATTTACTTGCAGTCAAACATCACCTATGTTTTTATCTGTCTTTCTCTGTTATTGGTTCTCTCCTCTCTCTCCTCTCTCTCCTCTCTCTCCTCTCTCTCCTCTCTCCTCTCTCCCCTCTCCCTCTCCCTCTCCCTCTCCCTCTCCCTCTCCCTCTCCCTCTCCCTCTCCCTCTCTCTCTCTCTCTCTCTCTCTCTCTCTCTCTCTCTCTCTCTCTCTCTCTCTCTCTCTCTCTCTCTCTCTCTCTCTCTCTCTCTCTCTCTCTGCCATTACTTGGAGAGCAAGAAATGTCACAGTGGGACATTGATGTCAAAGTGGTCCTGTCCCCTCCTGAGCGTTAAATTAAGCATTCACACCGAAGAGAGACACAGAATGGCCCTTTAAGTTTACTGTAGACATGCAATACGAGACTGCTTAGACCACCCAGTCACATCTGCAGATCTATTTCCCAGTTTTTTCCAAACCTTTTGATCTTGCACCTTTTATAATAGAAGCCTTTCTCTGCTGTGACCTTCAAAACAGATACTACTCATTCTTTTTCTTTTGAAATTCATTCTGTATTTCAATTCATTTCCTTGTGTTGTTAAGTAAACCACATCTTGACCATGACTTTTAACTAAATGCAACATGCACTCAAACTTCACATATTTACCAATTCTAGAGAAGGATAATTGATTTTTAAAATGATGTTTGCATGTGCAAAAGTTAACATAATGTTCTGAATGGGTAAAATAGTGTAGAGGTTGATAGAATGCCTATCCCTTATATTCTAATATGGTTTGGATCAGAATACCAAATGCAAGCCTACACGTTTTTTTTTTGGGCTATTGATCAGTCACACATTTTAATAGATCATATAAAGTGATAGTTCTATATAAGAGTGTTTATACTTCCCTCTTTAGTCATTATAAACCAGTTTGACAATACACAAACTAAGATATTTTGAAAAATGTTGGTGACTGAACAGCGGCGGTACCAATTCACTTCTTTTGTAATGGAACAAAACCAGTTAAATATTTTCTTTTGAGTTTTGTGGAAGAATGAAAGTCATACAGGTTTAACATAACAAGAGAGGTAATGATGCAAAATATAACATAATAAAAAACTCAAACAGCTCAAAGGAAAGATATTTTTAAGAATGTTGGTAAACGAACAGCAGTGGTCCCCACTCATTTCTATCGTATGGTAATAAAACCAGTTAGAAACATTTTTTTTGTATTTTCCTCTGTGTTCTGTGGAAGAAAAAAAATCATACAGGTTTAAAATCACACGGGAGTGGGTAAAATGTGACACTTTTTTTAGGGGGGAGTGAACTATAATTTTAACAAATGCTTACAGAAAATGTTTAGCATTGTTTATACCACTATCTGTGTGATGCCATTTGATGTTTCCTTCTGTCAAGAAACTTTGCACCTTTTTCTGTAAAAAACAACAATCTGGGATGAAGGGAATTACAGCTAAAGTGGCATCATCCTCTAGGAATAGAGAGAGATGAAATAAGATGAGGAACAGGCATGGCAACAGGTTACATAGGAAAAAGCAAGGTTCTGATATCTTAATGACTCTGTAAATTGTCTGTTTGCTACACATCAGCCCACAGACAGGCACTCAGCACCACAGGTCCTCCCAGAAAATGGCAGAACAACGGAAAATCCTCCTAATTATGAGCTGATTGCATTGACAGAAATCTGTGCACTGATTACAGCTGAAATAAATTACACCCGCCCCATTCATGGTTAAAGGGCTTAGGCTATTTCTGGCACCATTCCTTCACCCCCAACACAGATAAGGCCTGTCTGACTGTGTTAGGCAAAAATGAGATTAGACGTATGATTTGGAAATTGCATTTGTTATATTGTCTGTTCTTGTGTTTGTTTTTTGTTACAGTTATCATAATATTTCATAATTTACAAGCAGCATATCACTTTGATATCTGTTTAATTTGCAAATAGTATGGTAAGCCATTACTGGGATTGTTTTTGAAAAAAAACTCTATTTTTTTATTGAAACATAAATGTTGAGTTTGTCCAGCCAATTGAACACAGGGCAAATGTTTAGGAGCCATATGTGAAAAATGTGTCAGTCCATTTGGTGGCCCACAGGACTGCAAACAAACACCCCTATTGAAAGAAAGTATTGATCAACTAGGGGCCCTGACAATCTTCCAAAGGGACTTTAAGAAGTGTTAGTTGATCTAAAAAATAAAACGTTTGTCATGAATCACTTAACCTCAAGTTGTGTTTGTGTTTCTTTAAACACAAAGAAAGATATATAAAAAAATGTTCATAACTGAGATCTCTGGTACACCATAGTGAAAAAATCTTTCTGTCAAAGGTACTCCAGAAGTGTCCTATAACTTTTGTCAACTATGGTAATCAATTTTTCTAGAATCTCAATTGCCACCATTCTTCCACATATCTGTGTTCAACCAAACAAAAAATGTATACATACTTGGAAAGATTTCTTAGTATTTTCTTTCTTTTATTACATATTGACATCTCTCTACTTGTTATGCCAAGATCTTGATTATTTCATTGGGTAGTATTTGTGAATCGAGTCCTTGACATATTGCTGTTACGATTCAGCAATCTACGGTCTATCAGTGCACTCTGGTGGTTTAATCTAAATTCACGAGCGTATTAGCACGGCTTGATGTTTGATAAGCAAAGCACAATGTGTTTTTCTCTCAGCCCATTGCATTTACACAGAGAGCTTAAAAACAAATCGTGCCTCCTCTTTTGGTCTATCTGTGTGAGTGAGAAAAGCATCTGTTATTCCTCTCTCAGTGGCTTTGGCTCATGAGCTTCTCACCGGCCTGACAATTACCATGAATTATCTTCACTTCCAGACAATCAATTAAGGGAATTATTGAGCTCCGCTCTTTCCTCTGAAACCTTATCGGCTCTCCACAGCAGGGCAGCACAGTGAAGATAGATCGCAGATTGTGAAACCTTTAAAGACTGACTCTTTATCACCTGAGAATTTGCTTCATGTGAAGTACTGCATGGCTCCACAGGCACACACATTTATCCTGTGTTGGTAATGTAAAAGACAACCTTATTTAAAACAAGGGGATCACCAAAACTTTATCAGTCAAAATTATGATACTTAATTGATTAAAGTGTATATAACTTAATATTAATTCCACATTTATACCTTTAAAACAGTAGTTTTCAAACAGTGTTTTAAATACAGAGACTAACAATATTAAATATACTTACACAAGCATGTTTGTTATGTCAAACAATCATTGATACACAAATAAACACAGACCGTGACGTCATCGCAATGGCACCTGACACCAACTGTCAAAGAATTTGATTGTTTTCTGCCATCTAGTGTTGAACATTCAAACAATTAATTGATTTGTGATCCTATATTGCCATCTTATGGACGTTTTTTAAATTTAAACATTGACATTGAACCACAAATGTTTTAAAACACTTACATGCAATAATTGTAACTGTTTTTATCTTGCTTACGTCACTAAAGGCTTGACAGGAAAGTGCTTTGCCTTTTAAACTGGCGTTCAAACCGTTTTACAACATTTCATACATTTGTAAATGTAAGAACTCAAATAAATGTAACTAACTAAATTAAATATTCACCAAATTGATGATTTGAAAGAGAATTCGTGTCTTTGTGGTCTCAGAAAGCGTCACCCTGGAATCCCCTCAGGATTGGATTGGTAACAGGTGTGTCGTAAAAGTCTCTGCTGGTTTTATTTTTTTTATTTCACGAATACAGAACGTTCTAAAAAACTTTTAAAAAAAGAATTAAAAATGTACACAAAAGCAACAGAAATAAAAAATTAAATAAAATAATATTTGGAAATACCGTTAAGTTCGGGGACTTTTATTTTACATTCACATAACAGTTGGTACAGCGGAAGTCAAATTGACATTACATAATTTGTGTGTTTGCCTTTAACATTATACAAAATAAACAGTAAACATCAAACATATAACAAATATTAATACAAATAATTCAGAAAGGATTGCTTTTTTAGATATATTTATGGATAATAAATAACTTTTCATTACATTTTAACAAACACTGTACTCTTTTAAGTACTATACAGACCCATACATAATTAAACTCTACAAACCCAAAGCTGAGAGGTGAGGGAGGGCAAAGTGTAACATTTATTTTTTTAGTGGGGATTGGTGCATTATTTTTGTATGGAAGTATTTGAAAAAATGCAGCAAAAAATACATCATATTAATAAATTATATTTTGAAAATTATATTATAATGGGAAATATAAAATTTAGTTTGACAGTTGAGAACAAAGACATTCATTTTGTTGATAACGATATCATTAATCTGGTAAAATTCTATATCTACAAATTTAAATATGCACATACCCCCCCCCCTAGATTATTGATTTTCCTAAATAATTGTTCTATATATGTCAAAAGTTTAATAAATGTGTATTTGACAAAACCTAAACTTTTATATTCTATATTGATTGAATTTGGTTTCATAGAATGGTGTTGGATTTTTTATCTTCCTTCAATAATTTTTAATTGAAATTTTTTTATGTTTGATTTAGATTTTTGTGGGAATATGTCATGTACAATTTTACCTTCCTTCAATCATTTTTAATTGAATTTTTTTTATGTTTGATTTAGATTTTTGTGGGAATATGTAATGTACAATTTCCAACAGATTGTTTAAGTTGCATGAAATATTGTATATTGTTGTGATGCAGAAAGAAAAATCTATGTAAAAAGCTAAACTTTACATTCTATATTGATGGAATTTGGTGTTATAGAATGATGTATGCTTATTTATCATACTTTTCTTCAGTTACTTTTAATTGATTTGTTTTGTGATTAATCTTCTTTGTGGGAATATGTAATGTACCATTTACAAGATTGTTTAGGTTGCATGAAGTTTTGTATTTTGTTGTGATGCAGAAAGTAAAATCAATATTTTAAAAAGGCAAAATTTTTAAAGAATGATTTATGATTATTTAATTGTACTCTCCGTAAGTTATTTTAAATTTAATTGTTTGTTTTTTTCAATAATTGTTTGATTGTTGTTTTTGTGTGAATATATAATGTACAATTTACAACAGATTGTTTAACATTTTTAAACAATAAAAATTTCTGAAACTTAATTTTACATATTTTGTTTTATAGAATGATTTATGATTATTTAATTGTTCTCTCATTAAGTAATTTAAAATTTAATTGTTTGTTTTTTATTGATTGTTTGATTGTTGTTTTTGTGGGAATATACAATGTATACAATAGATTGTTTAACATTTTTAAAACAATTAACATTTCTAAAATTATATATTCCATATTGTTTTAATAGAATGATTTATGATTATTTAATTGTACTCTCCTTTAGTTATTTTAAATGTAATTGTTTGTTTGTTTGTTTGTTTGTTTGTTTGTTTGTTTGTTTGTTTGTTTGTTTGTTTGTTTGTTTGTTTGTTTGTTTGTTTGTTTTATTGATTGTTTGATTGTTGTTTTGGCGGGAATATACAATGTTCACAACAAATTGTTTAACATTTTTAAAACAATACACATTTCTAAAATGTAATATTCCATATTGGTTTTATAGAATGATTTATGATTATTTAAATGTACTCTCATTTATTCATTTTAAATTCAATATGCTTTTTTTATAGATTTTTGTTTTGTGTGAATATACAATATACAATATCCAACAGATTATTTAACATTTTTAAAACGATACAAATTTCTAAAATTGAATATTCCATATTGGTTTTATAGAATTATTTATGATTATTTAATTTTACTATCCTTAAGTTATTTTACATTTAATTGTTTGTTTTTTTATTGATTGTTTGATTGTTGTTTTTTCTGGGAATATATAATGTACTATTTACAACAGATTGTTTAACATTTTTAAAACAATAAACATTTCTAAAATGTAATATCCCATATTGGTTTTATAAAATAATTTATGATTATTTAATTTTACGTCCCTTTCGTTATTTTAAATTTAATTGTTTTTTTATTGATTGTTTTATTGTTGTTTTTGTGGGAATATTAATGTACAATATCCAACAGATTATTGAACTTTTTTTTTTTAAATTCACATTTCTAAAATTTAATATTCCATATTGTTTTAATAGAATGATTTATGATTATTTAATTGTACTCTCCTTAAGTTTTTGTACATGTAATTGTTTGTTTTTTATTGATTGTTTGATTGTTGTTTTGTGGGAATATATAATGTACAATTTACAACAGATTGTTTAACATTTTTAAAACAATACAAATTTCTAAAATGTAATATTCCATATTAGTTTTATAGAATAATTTATGATTATTTAATTGTACTCTCCTTAAGTTATTTTATATTTAATCGTTTGTTTTTTTTATTGATTTTTGATTTGTGGGAATATACAATATACAATATCCAACAGATTATTAAAATTTTTTTAAACAATACAAATTTCTCAAATGTAATATCCCATATTGGTTTTATAGAATAATTTATGATTACTAAATTGTACTCTCATTGAGTTATTTTAAATTTAGTTGTTTGTTTTTTTATTAATTGTTTGATTGTTGTTTTTGTGGGAATATACTATGTACAATTTACAATTTATTTTAAATTTAATTGTTTGTTTTTTATTGATTGTTGTTTTTGTGGGAATATATAATGTACAATTTGCAATTTATTTTAAATTTAATTGTTTGTTTTTTTATTGATTGTTTAATTGTGGGAATATATAATGTCCAATTTACAATTTATTTTCAATTTAATTTTTTTTTTATTGATTGTTTGATTGTTGTTTTTGTGGGAATATATAATGTACAATTTATTTTAAATTTAATTGTTAGTTTTTTTATTGATTGTTTGATTGTTGTTTTTGTGGGAATATATAATGTACATTTATTTTAAATTTAATTATTTGTTTTTTTATTGATTGTTTGATTGTTGTTTTTGTGGGAATATACAATGTATAATTTAAAAATTATTTTAAATTTAATTGTTTGTTTTTTATGAATTGTTTGATTGTTGTTTTTGTTTTTAAAAACTGTTCTGTTCCAGCTCCATACAACAAGAAGAGGGGTGAGGGAGGGGCGACAGTGCACACGGTTCGTGAGCGCGCATCAGCAGCGCTGAGCTCAGGGCGCGCGTGCACAGCTTCCGCTCGTTCTTTGTCGTCCATTGCAGCTGGTGTTCGCAGCTCCGCCGCACGCGCAGGCCCGAAGTAGCGCAGCCGCTCTGAGGTTAGTGCCCTACCGCGCAATCTCCAGCCATCACAGCCCGGCGCAGCCGCACCAAACAACCCGGCAGCGTTTGCGTGTCAGTCCTGCGCGCAGATGCAGATCGACGCGGATGGCGAGGGCGTTTTTCGGCATTTATTTTTTGATTTAACGCGTTTTTAGAGAATCATGGCGCCTGTGGCCTACTGTGATGAGCGTGCAAACGCGTTTTCGTGCAGATTGCAGAATAAATCGTTCGATCGGTTTCAATGTTGAATATTATCGAGTATATTGGTTGAGTTGGATGTTAATTGTGTGTTTTTTGCGCGCTCTTTACGCATTATTCTCATTTACCGCCATTTGTGTTTGTTGTTATTGTTGCTTTTGTGTTGTGGTTCTGATCTTTATTTAAAACTATTACATATAGATTATTTCATGCTTTTAAATGTATATTTTGGATATACTATATATTCCAAAAGAGTGTTATTATTAAGACAAATGTTCAGAAAAAGTAAATCATAATAGAATATGCTATTAGTTACACAATGTATATACATTAAATGTTACATTGTGACATTTCCATAGATTTTGTATTGTGACAAGTAACAATAGAGTACAGGATTTGGAAACTTTCTACAAAGAGTTTTGCAAGATTTTTAAAGTGATCAAATAAGTTTTTCTTTTTGAGAAAAGTTAGGACAATCAAACTATAGATCCTTGTATAATGAAAAGAAATCCTTCCATTATAAATGAGTTTATGTACATTCCTTAAAGAGATGGGACATGGAGTCATCTTTGGGTTAAGGAATCAATATTTGGAAATCTTTTAAGATAAAGTTTAATGGAGTTGAATAGATTTTGTAAGAAAATGTTTCAGGAGCATTAATGGCCGGTGAATGGTTTGTTCATCGTAAGATCGGCTACGGTCACACATTATGATATTAACACCAACATTATTGGGGCCCAAATGACACTTAACAGTAATGATGACCTCAGAGGTATGACATCACAATGGCTGGTTTAATAATAAAGTTTATAAATGTTCTTCTTTTGTGTTGTTTAGTTTTTACTTGTTTAAACGTTGGACTGTTGCATCTTTATGCATCAAATCTATCATCATATCTTTCCCAAAAGTTGTTATTTCACTTGCGTTACAAAACATGATAGAAAGGACATTATCATGAAATCGGTCACATATCATTTTCACTCATATACTCAAGTACAAACAAACCTCAGCAAACACAAATACTACTGTATAATTAGATTGTAGCACATATTTGTTATTCCAGGATTATTAGTTAGTGCCCCCTACTGATGGGATGTTCGAATCATCAGTGTACAATATAAATTCTAATCTCTAATAGAACACATACATCTGGAAGACATCTATTTGATTTCGGCTAGACATCCGGCAGACGCTGTTTGCTCATCTGCAAACTATCTCTGAGACGTCTGCTGTCAGATTTCTTATAGACGTCATGAAGATATCCATAAGAGGTTTATGATTTAGAATGGATGTACATCTGTCTTTCTAAGATCTTTGGCAGACGTCTTACAGATGTATCTGGGATGTAAATTTGATGAACACGCGAATAATGCTGGCTCATCAATAATCTTCTTATATTTTAATAAATAAAGACTTCTGTAAATAAAACTTTTTATTATAAGCAAGCACCCTTACAATCTGAAAAGCTGGGATGATTTCCCATTTTGATAAACCATCACTGATAATGCTGCCATTACGTTTTATCATTTTGCATTTGTCCTAAGCGACTACTAAGAAACATTACAATGGTATAATAAAGTCTCTGTTTGCCCAATGCTCATGTATTTTTGTGTTCCAGTGTGTTTGAGGGAAAGTGAAGCGGGGAATGGAAGACCACACGGTGCACACAACGGAACACATGACCACCATCGAGGCCCATGCTGTATCTCAGCAGGTCGGGCAGGTGCATGTCGCAACGTACACGGAGCATGGCATGCTGAGTGGGGATGAGGATTCGCCTTCTTCTCCTGATGATGATGGGTACGATGACTCTGACATCCTCAACTCAACTGGGACAGATGAGGTCACTGCACATCTGGCTGCTGCAGGTGGGTTTCCTATTATGCTTTCACACTAATTCTGTAACTAATATACAAGAAGTCCAAATCTAAATGCAATGAAATTGTTTCTTACTATCAATTACTATTATATTATATATTAAACATGAAAGTTCTTTACATTAAAGTGGTTGTGTTGAAAAGGTTCCTGAAGTGGACCACAAGATGGCGCACTCTCATAAGAAATAGTCTTTGAATGATGGTCTTTGGCATCCAAAGTCAATGTTGTTTAAGCATACCAGTCCTTTAGTTCATTACAAATGTGTTACATTTAATTTTAGGGCCTGTTGGCATGGCAGCAGCTGCCGCTGTAGCGACGGGGAAGAAACGAAAACGGCCACACATCTTCGAGTCAAATCCCTCGATCCGTAAGAGACAACAGACACGACTGCTTAGGTAATCATTGTGTGTATATACACAATCTACAGAAATGACAAAGCTCAATAATATTGAAATAAAGAGTGCTAGAATTTTTGATTGACACTTTGTGCTGTGCTTACAGGAAGCTGAGAGCTACATTAGACGAGTACACTACAAGGGTTGGTCAGCAAGCTATCGTGTTGTGCATCTCTCCCTCTAAACCGAACCCCGTGTTTAGAGTGTTTGGAGCGGCTCCGCTCGAAAATGTGGTTAGTGTGTCCCCTTGTCATGTATAAATGTTTATTCACTATGGGATTTACCCATGTTTCACTCATGTTCTCTGTGATCAGGTAAGGAAGTACAAAAGCATGATTTTGGAGGATTTGGAGAACGCTCTTGCAGAACATGCCCCACCTGGAGGAGGGGAGCTCAGCTCTGAACTTCCTCCTCTTACCATAGATGGCATTCCGGTGTCTGTGGACAAGATGACCCAGGTAGGCACCAGGTGGCACAATAAGACAAATAGTAATAGTTGTGGGCGCTTTCTTATACCTTTAGATACGGGTTAGCTTACATGTTAGGTTGATGTTTATGGAGCAACATTGTCATCCAAAATTAATCCCTGGGAACTTTGATCACCTCATAACAAAGAGCACTATTTGATTAGTTTATTTTATAAAGATATTAATTGTCTCCCATATTTTACATCTGTATTTTCTTTTTTAAAATGTTGAAAAGAAGCGGCGTGACAAAAAGGGTGGACGGCAAAGAGACCAGCGTATTTGGATGTGTAAGAACACCAAAGATTTAATGCAGGCAGATGTATTTCTCTGATATACTCCAGAGTCTTTGCCAGGTCTATTCCCCGAATCTCTTGTTTGTGTGTGTGGTGGTGCTGATGCAGTGAATCATCATATCCGATTCATCAGAGACCTTAAACAGATCTTGCGTGATTCACTATGAACACCATACTACCTACTGCATCCCCAAAGACAAGTTTTCCCTGATATAAGGTGATATTACTAGTTCAACCAGTATTACCAGTTAAATTAACCAGCTAAATTAACCCCTCAACGCCCCCCATGCTGTTCTGGGGCAGGCTGCAGGTAGCTGTTATCCTCAGGATGGAAACACCTTGCATGGTTTATGGCAGTTGGAGGCAGGTCTGTACAGGGATCATCAGGTGAGGCTTGTGCGCACGAGTAATTATCGGGCACACCGTGGCCGAGCACAGAGGTTTCTGATTGGCTCCCTGGTGGATTAAGAGCAGAGCCGCGGAAGAGAATGGGGGCTGAGCGGTGTGTTTAGGCCGCAAGACTCCTCTTAATTCCAACGTCGTGTAATTAGACCATCTGCACAAACACAAGGAAGAGCCGGCAATATGATACTTTTGTGTTTTTCCTGATATCTCCTCTTATTTTGTTAACTTAAATTGTTTATTAAGTATGTGTGGTTGTTTTATTTGGTTGCTACTTTCAGGTTTTGTTATGCGGGTTTTCATCTTTATGGAATTTTGATTAAGTAATATAAATGTCGAATAGAAACTATTCAATGTGATAATTTCTAAAGTTTAGAAACTTCAGACCCTGGTAAAAATAAATTCTGTTTTATATTGATTTCTAAGTAAATGTTAGATTTATTTATTGTTTAATAACAATTAAACAAATTGATCATAACTTATAAATTACTAGCCTTTTCCATTGTCACTTCAACATGTGGAAGTGTGTTTTTGAGAGCAGGACGGCATGGCTCTGTTGGGAACTGTTTTATTTCTCTCAAGTCAATTTTAGCCTCTGATGTCAGGTTGAACAGACATTGCTACGGTGTGCCGCGCTGTTCAGTCCCTGGCTTGCCTTCCGAAATACCAAGGGCATTGAGGACACTGGAATAAACTCAGCCCTCAACCCCAGGGTGGGGCGGTTGCTAGCCTAGTGGTGGATTGTCCTGTTTAAAATTTGTTTAGCTAAACCTATTTTTGCAAATGCAAAAGGTTAAATCAACAGCTCTTGATTCTTGATCGTGATGTTAGTTATTATAAGAAATCAAAGAACATACATTCGACGTCCATCTCAATCCACAGCAGTCATACTGGGATCTCAAAGCTTTTCCTCTAAATAGAAATTTAGTCTGTTTAAAGAGGCATTAAATGGGAGGGCAGACTGTCTGCAGCCACGAAGAGGAAAAATCAATGACTTATTGTAGTCAAATTCATTTTCACACACATTTATATTTTCCAGAGGCCTGAAATCACCTCAAGTGATCGCTTGTATTTTTGCAGGCTCAGCTGCGAGCGTTCATTCCAGAGATGCTAAAGTATTCGACGGGCCGTGGAAAGCCTGGATGGGGCAAAGAAAGTTGCAAGCCCATCTGGTGGCCAGACGACATACCGTGGGCCAACGTGCGCAGCGATGTCCGAACCGAGGAGCAGAAACAGAGGGTAATGTTTCCAGATTATTGGTCATAAGAGGACTAAAGAGTCTGTTGTATTAGTTACAATATGAATGACAAATGTGTAAAACCAAATGAGTTAAACCTTGCATCACATAACCTAATTGACGCTTCATCTCCGTTGGCAACAGGTGTCATGGACACAAGCCTTAAGGACTATAGTCAAAAACTGCTACAAGCAGCATGGGAGAGAAGACCTGCTCTACGCCTTCGAGGACCAGGTCACCACACAAGTTGCCACAACAGCCACACACAGTATTGCACACCTGGTTCCGTCACAGACCGTTGTACAGACGATCAGTAATCCTGATGGTACGGTCTCGCTTATACAGGTGAGTTCGAGTCCCAGCTGTGGGAACAGTGACGGGGTGTTTGTCTCTACTGCACATACAATGAAATGCAGTTTGAGATTCTAGAATTAAATTAAAATATAGGTTTATCAGGTTATTTGGAGTTTATACATTTAATGGTCAAACTCTGTTTACTTTCTGAGTGTTGATTTAAATAATCAGCATTATTATTATAATTATTAGGACATGAATGGAATCTTTTCATTTTTGCATTCACTTTTGTATTCATTTTGATATAAAATGGCTTAATAATATAGCAACAATGTTATCTTTGGATCATTTTTAGCGTCACGGACAGGATTACCTATAGTATAATTATTAAAATAGATGCTTTTAAAACGTGTCTAGTACATATCTCTATTTTAACATCTAACTACAACAATTTCTCAGGTTGGCACTGGAGCCACTGTAGCAACGTTAGCAGATGCATCAGAATTGCCTGGTACGGTAACAGTCGCCCAGGTGAACTACTCCACTGTCACAGATGGCGAGGTAGCGTCACCATACTATCTATATTTACCAATATTTCACTTTTGTTACTCATTACGTTCCTACTAACCACTAGTACATCCAGGTCCTAACTTTCCGTTCTTCTTGTTTTCTCTCCAAGGTGGAGCAAAACTGGGCCACACTACAAGGCAGTGAAATGACCATCCAGACCACTCAAGCATCGGAGGCAACGCAGGCAGTGGCCTCCCTGGCTGAAGCAGCAGTTGCCGCCTCGCAAGAGATGCAGACTGGGGCGACGGTTACCATGGCGCTCAACAGGTACTCATGGGAGATGAAGTTGGGGATTGAGAGAGCGGTAGGAAATACTGTACTACAGCAGCATGTAGTTCAGTCCCAGTCGTGGGTGCAAGTCCCGGGGGTCTCGTTAAAGGACCTCACCTGTGCCTGTTCTCCTGTTTATCAAAAGCAGGTAACAGCACCAGCAACCAGAAATACAGCACAGTGGGAACAATTGGTTCATGCTCCAATCCCACAACAATTAAGCTGAAGAGGCAATGTTTTCCGCCCTGTGCTGGAAGAGGCCTTTATTACTAAATCTACCCTCTGCTTTCTAGGTGTGGTCGGAGCATCTTCAAACAATATCCCAAAAAGTCTGACCATTCTTTACAAAATCACCTTTGGTTACATCCATAAAAAGCCCTTCAACCCTGACCCAAACACATCAATCCTTTCCTTTGTCTTAAAGTTTATCACAATTGGGGCATTTCTGGAAAGTAAGATTAGTGTCTTGCACTAGGGGGCAGTAAACACCAGCCTGCCAGTCAATAGACGATTCTGTCACAATGTTGGTGGAAGCAGTGTTGTCACAAAATGTGTTCTGTGTTTGTTGCAGCGAAGCGGCGGCTCACGCAGTGGCTACGTTAGCCGAGGCCACTCTTCAGGGCGGAGGACAGATTGTGCTAGCGGGAGAGACCGCAGCTGCAGTAGGAGCTTTAACTGGAGTTCAGGATGGCAGCGGTACAACTTTCTGTCTCTGTCTCTACTAACATTTCAGTAGGATATTATATTATATTATAATATTTGATAATAAAGATTTTGTTGTAGTACTGTGAATTTAATTGCTAGAATCTGTCATTTAAAATATTTATATTATATTTTGGGAACCCAACAATGTTCGCCCCTATTACTTGGTTTTGGGTTTTTGCAAATGATTTACCAAATGATTAAAAAAAAGTGGTCACACCAAACTTTACTGTACAAAGATACCTGTTGATGTGTAATGCACCGGTAAAGCCACTACCCAAAAATCCCTGCAGCCTCTGGGCAAGTTTTTACCCAATCATATCCTTCTTAATGTAGAGGATGTTTTCTTCAATACATTAGGTCTCGGAAAGCATTACATTCCTTTTCAAAGGAACAATTGGAGTGCGATAAGCAATTTATGATTAAACTCTCTCGTCATGACTTGCACATAGGCGTGCATGTCCGTGACTAGGGTGAGATGTGTGAAGTCCATGGACATCTACCGTAATCCCCTGGGTGTTTGTGGGACAGATGGTGTGTGTGTGTTTGCGTTTGACCTGTGTCACAGACTCCGTCCTTTACACTTCTTTCTAATCTCAACCACAAAGCGCTCTGCATATGGACATCAGCACTTGTGCTTGGAGTGGTTGGTGCTTACAGATGTATTAGAAACGGTGATGCAGTCTATTCAGTATGTGCACTAAAGGCATTTGTTACAATGTAATAACATATACTTTTATTGACAAGTTTTTAAATCTTATGCAATTCTTTCGGAAATGTATGAGACATTGAATAAGATTATTACTGCATGGCCACCCAGATATCGATACAATGTATAACAAGGTCCCCGCTGTCTCCCCCCCATAGATAGTCGAGGCGTAGATGGTCCCGCACAAAGCTGGTTCTTTTCTCAGTGACCTGCAGTGGCTTTCCAGTCGCCCCCGGTGACCATAGAGAAGCCCCTCCTCTTCCTAACCCCCGAGGATCCCTCTTAAAGGGCTTTGATCCTCTCCATTATCAGTGCATAGTCTAATCACAGAGCCAGCTGTCAACACTAGGAAGGCCGGTCTATAAAACACACAAACGCACGCACTCGGATGACACAAAAGAGAATAGACAGAAACAAGGACTGTGTGGAAGCATAAAAGCTGATTAGCAAGTATTAAGAAATGGTATGAATGCAGATAAATGTTTTCTTTTTCTCTATTATAAAGAAACTGCTTAATGTTTTAGTGTTTGTAATGTTTGTAAACTTTTTAATTTAATACCATATAAACCATATTACTTGGTCCTGTTGCTTCAAGAGGATTGAATGCTCAGCTCTTGACAGACCATCTGTTAAAATGCCCCGACTATCCGTTTTATTTTTGTGGAAGAAACCAAGTGTTATCTTATTTAACATTGCACCATTACTATTTTCTGGACGCAAATGTCCCGGTGATCCGTATTTACACGAAATAAGGATGTCACAATAAACCATGCAGTTAAACCTAATTTTGTGTGACCCTGGCAAGAGCGCAGTCGACGACAGACCCTTGACGGGCCGCTGGCGTTTATTGACCTTATTCAATCAGTGAAATGGCAGTGCAAGTGCCGCTTTGAAGTGGCCGGCCTGAAGTAATCATGACTGATTTACCATCATTTGCTCCAGTTTCCACACAAATTCTTGTAGAAGCCCTCAATGTCAGAATGATGAAGAGGTTGTAGGTACTTCACCCAGAAAACAATGTTTTATGAAGCCTTTCACAATTATTGAGACGCTTAAAAAAAATCACAGCATTTGAGATTGCCCGGCACGAAGGCTTTTCTTTTTAAGAGGTGACTTTGCAAAATGCATCATATATCCCCCGAAAATGTTCTCGCATTTCAAATAATTATAATTTATTAAATATTAAAATGTATTTACCTTAATATGTTACTGTTTTATCAGTGTGTATTTAACATCTTAATTCCAAAAATGGTGCGGAAATTACCTTGATGGTTTTATTTTGAGGTATGAGTCATATTCTTGAATAGTAGACTGTCTCTGTAAAACCCAGCAAGTCATTTATTTGTGATCTATTTTTTAAAACAAAAAATCACTAAACACAATCATTGGAACATTCTGTAAGAATATAACATTGATGTCTTCAATACTGACTGAGTAAGAGAATGTCAAAGACCTACATCATAGTGAACTTAAAGGTAAATCCAACTTTAATACCCTGGTTTTCGAAGGAAGGGTCACAAAATGTACCTGTTTTCCATGTTCCTAATTTAAGATGCATCTTGGGGTTAAGCTGAGATTAAGGGTGAAAATTTAGCTTGCCGACTCTGGCAGGATACACAAAGAAACTAACAGGCTAAATTGAGTTCGATTGAAATATAAGCTATTCGTGAAGGCCGCCGTACAGATTTTCAGACTGGTCTTTGCAAGTCACTACTACGTCAGTATGAGCCAGTAGGTGTTTAACCCATAAGTATGAGTCTTGATGAATGGATACATTTATCCTGATTCTTCCATCTTGCTCGTCTTAGCTTGTGGAAAGACTGCCCACCCACCTGCCCCATGTAACTGTAATCTAGACTGCTCCCCTCACAGCTTGGCATGGAAAACGACCTAAAGAGAAAAGTTGGGAGCGGCATGTTTCAATTACTCCATTGTTCCGCATTGCAGTGTGATGCTGCGGGCCCAGCCCTTGGCCCCTTTTTTAGGGCCGGCCCTGTTCGCATAGTGCGCAGACTCGATCACACACACACTTTGACGTCTCACAAACTCGTATGACTTTTGTACTATGTTTGTCAAGTTAAGCATTATCCCACAATGCAATGCAATTGACCCATCACCTGACATAGCATTTGTATGTTATTGTGAATTAAAACACATTTTGTCACTACAGGTCTCGTCCAGATTCCTGTCAGTATGTATCAGACTGTCGTCACCAGTCTGGCCCAAGGAAATCGACCCGTCCAGGTCGCCATGGCTCCGGTTACCACACGCATAGACAACACTGTAACTCTCGACGGACAGGCAGTTGAGGTGGTGACCCTGGAACAGTGACATACTCTACCCCTGCAGATGGGTGGGACAGGAAGTTTCGCACCTATGTAAAGTAGATGCTGGAATTTTGTAAAAAATAAACTTTTAACCTGTTTCCAAACATCTGCAGGGGGTAGTATGGGCTTTTCTTTTTTTACCTTGTAAACAATTCATAGTCTTATTTTTCTTCCTAGTGTTAGTTTTTTTTAGCTGAGGTTTGATAAATGTTTTGCAGAGGATGCTTTTGGACATCATGGACTAATTCTTTTCCAACAATTATTGGAAGAACGTCGACCAAAATGCTCACCCATCAAACTTTACTGTTTTCTATTGTCCCATATAAAGCATTAGTTCATTAGACCCATTTTTCTTTTTATCATAATTTTTGTGTGTGTATATATCTCGAAACATCTTGTGCCATATTTGTATAATTTCGTTAATATATTGTGTAAGGTGTATACCAGTTTTAGTATCAAATCCCATTTCTCTTGACTACTGAACATGCATGTCATATTTTTTTCAAATTCTATTTTGAAGAATTTGTATGCATTTCACATGAAATCCCAATGTCTGAAAACAATATTTACCTATGATGTGATAATTATATACAGAGCGCTATCTAGAGTTTGTTAAATTTTACTGTTTATAGCTATAACTATAAATGTTGGCTTACCAATGACAAAGCAGGATGTAGCACTCCATCTCATTCAACCTTTTTATACTTAAATAAAGTAACAGAACATATTCAATAGCGTTTTGTAAACCGTTCCTGCAAATTTATCAAACTGCTGGGTTTTATTTATTTTTATTTATGTTTCTTTATTTTTTTGTATGCTAGTATGCATTGGTCAAACAGCAAATGAACATGTTGAAACAAATGTAAATAACAAATATCCTGTTTTGAGTGCTTTTATTGCATGTAGGGCAAAGTAACAAAAACTGTTTTGGATTTTTCCCTTGTACACTTTTGTTTAATGTATGTATTTTTTGTGTGGTCCAGCAAAACCTTCCCTGTTTGATCATCTTTTCATTCGATCATTACATTCATTGATCTGCCACATACCATTAGCTTTTATATGTAAAACTTGTATGATATTAAAATACATGAACCCAACCTCTCACATTTTACTGGAAAGAATTGTGACATTGATGTTGTAAACAAATATCCTCTTTATCCACTCTTGAAAATAAAATGGACTATATTTACAAAAATGTCCTTGATAAATTTAATGTACTGTATATTTGGGCGGTTTTGTAAAAATGTAATGATTTCCAATATATATAGTTTTTCCATATATGTCTAGCCCATTTGGTGGTTTAAATACCCATATGAGTTCTCTCTAAGTGTTTATATTTAAATTTTGGGGCATAATTTTTCGGAGTAATGCATTTGATTTTTCCAGTGTTGTCAAGTCCATAACAGCACATTCTCCTTATAAACGGACAAATGAAAATAGTTATTTTATGTTCTATAAGGAGGTATCTGTTGTCCAGTTGTTGGATATTATTGCTTCCAGTAAAACAAGAATTTTAGAAAAAAAAAATGACTAATGGTGTTGCTATACTCTGAATAAAGGACATTTAAAATATAAAACAGCTTCTAAAAGGTTATTGGTTCTATAAAATGGTGACCTAAAAATACAATACACCATGTGTAGTGTTTACAATATTTTAAAAATGTCATCGTTTAATTTAACATGAGTAAAATTTACCAACCATGTTTTATGCACAATAAATCTAAATGACATTTCCTCTCCAAGCTTCTTTATATTTTAGACCACATCACATCAGAATTCATCTAAAGTTTGCCATCAGTATTGTAAGCCCTTGTTTTTATGAAGTCTAGTGAGCCAGTCACGACAACTCTATGACCTCTTTACAAAACACACACGGTCACATCCGCCACCCATCTCCAGTTCGGATGGACCTCCTGTTGAATCATAAACCCTGATCCCGCCCTCCTGGTTAAAACCTGGATTTAAAGCCTGTGTCCTTCTGCTAGGGGAGGAGGAGGGAGAAACACATACACTAATCCTTCAGGCATCACACACATCCCAGAATCCTATTCTACGGCCAGATTATCAGGGCAGAGAAAAATAAATCATGCAGCTATCTGGCCTGTCCTCAAGTTAGAACACATCCCTTATGAATAGGGGGGAGCAGGAGGTCATACATATTAATACAAAAGTGCATGTACAAGAATGTATAAAGAAAGAGTGAGTTTGATGAAGAACATGTGTATGTTTGTGGTTTTTAGGTCATGGTGGCAGCTGGCTTGACACACTTGCCATAAGCGTGCGTCAGCCGTGAGCTGCAGATTAGAGGACTCTTATTAGCACGCTTTCTGAGAATCTCCTTTGGTCCTGCCCACATCCCGTTCAAGTGCTAGGCCAATCTGTTGCACAGATAGGCCGTGTTTGCTGGACAGTGTCCGGTTTGGACACTAATCCCAGTACGTATCCACAATTCTGATTTAAAGTCAGCGTTGCTTACATGAGTGATGTCATTCATGAGATCACTGACAAGTTTTGTGTAATCATTATCCATCACTTTGCACGATATCCGTGCATAATATACATTTCAGACTTTTCTACTTTTTTATTACAATTTACTAATGACAATTTATAAGATAATATTAAGGAAAAATAAAAAATATTTAAACCAATTAAAGCACACGATTGCAAAATTATAAGTGCAGGGCAACTATTCGTTCTGAATATTCACATTCAAAATAAAAGATTTTGTTTACATTATATGTCACTGTGCATATAAAGTTTGTATTCATTAACACATCCATGTAAACATTGTAAACAACAACAAATAAAAGAATATAGAAAAATATATATATATATATATATATATATATATATATATATATATATATATATATATATATATATATAAATAAGCGTATGTGTTTATAAATATAAAATTAAAATGCATATTACATAGACACATGTTACATAACAACAAAGCTTTTTTCATTGTGAATTAACTGTTTCACAAAAAAGTATAAAAATGTGTGAAATGCAGTCTTTCATGAACTTTTACAACAATTTAAACTAGTTAAAAATTGTCTAACATTTTCCTGCTTTTATTTTAGTACTAATATTAAATATATGAACCTGCCTGTGAAAACAGGCTTAAGTCAGAGTATCAAATTCTGAAGGAGCATGCATTTAATTTACGTATTAATTTCAACATGATTTGAATCTTTTACATGGTCTTACTCAGTCAAATAAAAATAAAAATATAAAAATAAAATAATTATATTCCCACAGAATGTTCTTTACATTATGTAGAAGGAATTTTATGTATTAATAAGTAAATCACAAAAAATGACTTGCTCGGCTTTCGCAGGAAGGGCCACGTAATATAAATTATTTCTATAGCAAAAATTATCTGTCATTTGCATGCATGTGAAATAATTGCCCACAGATAAACTTTAAGGTTTGGTGCTTTTGAACGGATTCAGATACACCGAGAGGAAATGGGTTGTAATAGTTAGGGAAATACGGCACAAGTGCATCAGTTAACAAGCTAAAGTTGTCCATAATACACTCGGTAAGTTGTAAAATGCGCAGGAATTCTCATTAGTTTTATCATTTTATGAGTCCTGCCATTAGCTCAGCCAACACTGAATAGCTGTCTGCTGGTGTTGTGTCATCAGGGGAATATATAGGGCAGAGGTATTGATTGTGTTAAAGAGAGGATATGAGGTTCTGAAGGCTCCAGTCTCTGCGGGGGGCTTGTTCCTCCAGCCTCGAGCTGCAAAAACTCCAGGCCAGAGCTTTAATCTCTACTAATCGTATCTTAATACACACTGCATCCCTCTGGCCCTCTCTCTTACACACACACATATGAAGGAGCTCTAATGGATTATCTTCTCTCCAAACCCTCTATACTGGTATATATCTATAATTCATGTCTACCTATCATCTATAATTTTATACAAAAGCATTATCTGAACATAAATATAAAACGGCACAAGCGAGACATTCTTTCCAGTCACCATCAACATCACATCATCACTTTCCTACATTGTGTTATGTTCTCACCATCGCATGCACCCCGGCACCAGACAGTGCGTAAGAGAGATGGACCCTAATCTCATTCCACTAATGCTCCCTTTACATTAGAGCACAGACCAAGCTCTGTCTTGCTCGCGCTTTTGCTCTCTCTCTCCTAACCAGGGATTATTCGCTGAATGAGAGCGAGAGAGGTGGAGGGTAGCTGGTGCAGAGGAGGGGGCCTGAAAAAATGCTGTGTAACCCGACCCGAGCGGCCCATCTGGAGAAGGCCCACATGGGCCGAGATTTCCCACAAAGCTATTACTGCAGCTGAAGTTTCAGAAGGAACCTGACACAATGTGTCTTTCTTCTCCGGATAGCATATTTGCATCAGATTTTCGGGCTAGGGCAGGTAAACGCACGCAGTACTGAAAGTTACGAGTGAAGAAGGCTAAAATATTTCGATCCACCTGCACTTTTCTTAAAACAAAACCCAGATATTGTAAGGGATGGGAAATGTTTGCACCGACCCCCATAAGATCAGTGGATCAATACGACTCCTTTTAAAGATATTACATTTCAAATTGATTGTTAGTTTATCTGTGGTGATGAGTGATTCCAAACAACGCATGCAAATAAATCCAAAATACGTTTTTAATAACACATGTACAGGGAATGAATGGTACTAAGCATGACATGTCAATGAGGGGTAATATTTTCATTTTGCCATTCATTCTGCACACATTGATTTATGCAAAAGAAGATAAGAGGACTTAATCCAGCAATCCTCTCTTCACCTACATGAGCAGCTCCTGACCCAGATTCAGGGCAAGGCTCTCCATACCACGCTCCAAAACACAAGCTGTTTCATACAAATGGTGAGTTGTGTTTTGGACATTTCTTGATTTATTTGTAAAGATGAGAACATCTTAAAAACTTTAAAATTACTATTTATTCTAAAATATACGCCCGGAATTTTAATAAAAGAAACCTGTGCAAAAAATGATAGATTCATATTAGATATTGGGGCAATGCAATGATGTCATCAAAAACAAATATAGGAGTCAGATCATGACTGAAGCATTGGGAGCTTTGAGACCGTGGTGTGCAGGGGGAACATGAACATTAGCCCAACCTGCATCACTGCCAGTCACTTGCTCAAGGCGGAGCCTGTGACATCACCCAAACGCTGTTTTTACATCTTCGTTTTATAACCTTCAGTTTCCTGGTAGAGATGTTCTCAAGTAGTAGTTGGCAAGTCTAGAACCACCGGATCTGACTACCTCACCAGTGTGAGTTCTACCATTGCCAAATACCATCAGAGAACCCTTTGTCCTTGCACTCCAAAGCATCAGAAATATATTTGGAAATTGAGATAAAAGATGCAAGTTTCATTTTTAGTTCCAAAACTCCAACAATCATCTAAACTGGGGTGCACAATGCATTGTATTTGGATTATTATTAAATAGTAAGCAACTATTCATTTCAAATTGGCAAATATGGTGAGATGACCCATACCACACTGATAAAAAAAGTTTTCTTTGGAATTACGTAATGTATAATTATGTACATCGAATCCACTCACGTTTCTTTAACATAATTTGTCTTCAAATTACAAAAATTGTGTTAAAAGAAATCGATTAAAGCATGTGGAACCAGTGTCAGTAGCAATTTTTTGAAATAGGCTACTGATATTTTGTATTATTACACTTTTATACTGTTAGTTTGATTAATTTTAGATTAAATATAGTACAATGTAACTGGCTTTAGCTAAAGGGAATTTAATAGAATAAACAGGCATATATTTAGACTCAGTGTCAGCGAATATAGCATTACATAGAATGATGGCAAATTGTTTGAGAAAAAAACGTTCCTTTGAAAGCACATACGGCGTATTGATCGATGAAGATGAAGTTGCTTCTAAGAGGAGCCAAGGCTGTCAGATGAATATCTGAGCATCCTCCAATAAACATCCTTCATCCCGTCTGAAGCTAAAACCATTTTAATGCCCACTTCTTTTATGTCAGAAATCCACATCAAGGAACTCGTTTCAGGCTTTCCACTACAATGAAAGAAACACAAAAATGTCTCCACAAGGAACTTTGGAGATGATCGAATTTTTCAGCATCAAAGGTCACTTCTTGTGTTACATATGGCAGAAGAACCGAAAATAGATTGGATCAATCGCATCAACAGCCTATCTGTCCTTTAACTCATGTAGGGTTTGATAAGATGAAATTAAGAAGCATTTCTATCTTTTCCCATATTGGCACTACACATAATTGCTCAACGTATATATAAAGAAGCAAAAATGTGCTAGTGCCAAAACAGGCCAAGAAGAGACCACATGATGTAAATCTGGACCCACAGCCGAGAAAGGAAGCCCAGCCAGTTTGTAAGACACCTCTGATATGAATAATTTGAAGGAAAGAGAGAAACAGGACGATAAAGTAAACTGGACATGCTTTCGTCACGTGGTTCTTTCTCTGCTCTGTTTATGGCCCTTTGGTAATTCACTGATCGTGTGTTTTCACAGTGAATTCTACCAGTGCCATACACAGAACAGGAGTCTGTCAGCTGCGCCCCGTTCATCTCCTCGAAAAGCAGCTAGCTTTTTAATCACCAATGAAAGAAAAAGAGTGCAAAGAGGGGATGTGGGGAGGTTGAGGAGGTGTAGAGAAATACTTCTTCCTAAAGAGACAGAGAAGTAGAAAGACAGAGCTTATGAACAAGACAGAAAATGCTAAAGTGCATCATAAGGAAATTTGTGTCGCCATTACAGAGGGTCTTTAAATTCCTATGTATATTACAAAGATGTCAAAAAGACTAATCTGAATTTAATATCAATATAAGTTTTAATCTAAGTTTAATATTAATATTTATCCAGAAGGGAGCACAGAATAGCTAACCATAGGAGCTTAAGACTACTTACGACCCAAATAGTCTTAGAAAAAAAACTGTCTTCAGATAATCTTCACAGATTAAAAGCGAAATATAAGAATTGCGGAGTTCTGGACAAAAACAAAGACAAGATGATAACATAACATCCATTCGTATAATACGGAATCAGCTGCATAAAAACAACTAAAGTGTATGTAAAAATAAACAAAACCTCACCTATCCCATTTAGTAAGATCATCTTAAGATCTTAACCTAAACCAAACACAGCTCAAGTCACTATTAAAGAAGTGACGAAAACCCAACACTATCATTCACCATGTTCCCATGTTTTTCCCTATCTCAGGCCTATATCCCATATATACAGAACAATTCTGTGCCATCTGCTCTGGGAGAATCCAGCAGACCTCCTCTAGCCAAACCCTGCAGCCCCACCCTGGAGGACCTAGAGACAGCCATTAGCTTCTACTCCCTCTGCTCCTGAGGAGATGGAGGCCAGATTGATTCCAGCTCAAAAATGATGTTCTAAGTGATTTTTCAGACGCCCAAATGGCTCCCGGAGCAGGACTCCTCTTGCAATTTCCTGGAATAATCAATACCTCTAAAAAGCCAACTTGAGAAGTGAGCAGAGATTGGTGTCGCTCATTTTGTCTCCCTTCATAGTGAAATAGCAAATTCCTATACAATAATAATATTATCATATCTTAATGGTGCAACTTTAAGGGTGTTTAGGTGTATAAACTAAAATTTGGGATTAAAACATCTTTAGAGAAAAATCCATCCCTCTTAAAGTTTGCAAGGAATTGGGAAATAAGACCCTAACACATACCATAAAAGTATACCAAAGTGAAAACAATACTCAAAATATTAGTTTAAGTCAAAACTTACTGTATTTATTTGTAACTTTAATAAAATATGAATTGTCCATAAAATGAATGTTACTTCCATTAGTATCAATATTAATAATTTTAAGTGAATTTAAGAATCAATAAGAAATTGATTTGTACTTTTTATAAATCATATAAAATAAAGACTACATCATTTGAGCAATCTTACATCATTAACTTAATTTAACATGTATTTATTTTTAAGGATTTGATCTTGATTTGGCCTTGAAAGTCTCTCCATACATGGCATCATGCCTGCACTGCGTCAAATTCTTCTCTTGTTTTTTTTTTACATTTAATATTTTTAATTTAAATGAATTACTTTAGCTATTCGTCTGCTCTTCTTAAACTCAATGGCAGTGTCAAATCCTCCATGTTAATCTCATTTGTCGAATTACAGAGTATCTCTTAGAAGTTATTTTAGGAGAGATTGGGACAGAGAGTCCCCCAAAAGGACACCGCCCGGGGTGATGTGAGCTCTCAAGGTGATGAACACAAAACAAGTGTTCAGTTTGTGGATTTAGTACATGTAAAAACATTTTATTTTAAATTTATTTTTATTCCCATTAAACAATATCTTTATGCGTTGCTCTATTAAATAGAGATTTAATGTGGTTCAGATTGGCTGAATATTTGGCAATCCTGAACTTTATGTCTCAATAAATCATGATTATTAACAGAATACGGCTCATCTTTTTTACACAATATTGTAAAAAATGAAAATTTCCAACTAATTAGAAAAAAAACAGACCTTGTTTTAAACATGAATTAACAAATAAATTGGTTTAAATAACATGACATGTTTGTAAAGTGGGATGCCGCACGTGTCTATTCAATATAGACATTTAAAAATATTTACAAACTATAGCTTAACATATTTAACTGTTTTATTTGTAAAGTTAAAATGCATTGAAACGAATGTATGTTTAATACAAACTTACTTTGATAAATAATAATTAGTTTTTATAAAAGATAAAAAACTCTTACCTGCGTCTCTGTTTAATTGCGCACCAATTAAAATCAATCAATTAATCTTCTTAATCTTCTTAATTCCCACATTTGCAAATAAAGGCATTAAAACGAGTTCTATAGCAAAACTACCCCACCAAAACCAATGCAAAAGCCCTCCGTCGTTCATAAACCCCGTTCCCTTCCACTAGTGCCTCTCATAAACAAGAACACTTGGTTTATTAAGCATAATCTTAAGTATTACAATGAGACAAAGAAGTCAAAGCGTCGTCATTGACTTCCTGAGTATCAGATAACAAACTCAGCCCAGTTTTCCCTCCCTTCCATATTCTCTGTCTCCTCTTTTCACCTGGAGAGTCCGCACCAGGTGCTCCAGAAACCCCAAATCCGTGCCCCTCTGTTCAGTGTGGAAACATATGAGATGTAAGCATCTTACCCCGGTGCAGAAGGAATTATCCAAGCGTCCTCTCGTGTCTTGCGTGTTGCACCCTCTCTCAGGTGCTTTATTCCTGCGCTTTTAAGGTGGAGCTTTGGGGAGGCGAGGCCACCTTAAGCGCGCTGTGATTGAGCGCCGCTGCAGCCTGAGCGCACCGGGTTGGTTCGGATTAAAAGATTTTAATCACGAATTGTTCTGGAATCGGTTCTTTATGTCTTATTGATGATGCATGCACTTTTTATATAGTACGAAGAGGTTATGTTTAAATGCGCATTGTGATGTGAAGTAAAATCGTTTAAATGTTTTGCACTGTATAAGATGATTTGTTTAAATTGATTGTGTAAGCACGCACGTGCAACATATCAATGGTTTGATTATGGTTCAGTTTAAGCACAAACACGGTTGGAGTAAATGTGACGTGTCTGCAGAGGGCCAGGACAGGTGTTTACCTGTGTGACCGCAAACAAAGGGATCTATTGAGAGAGAGAGAGAGAGAGAGAGAGAGAGAGAGAGAGAGAGAGAGAGAGAGAGAGAGAGAGAGAGAGAGAGAGAGACATTTTTTCTAGTAAAGTTATTTAATGTGTATATATATATATTTAATCATAAGAGACACATTTGAATTGTCTTTGTGATGTTATAAACACATTTAAAATGTTCTATAAGAGAGAGAGAGAGAGAGAGAGAGAGAGAGAGAGAGAGAGAGAGAGAGAGAGAGAGAGAGAGAGAGAGAGAGAGAGAGAGAGAGAGAGAGAGAGAGAGAGAGCAACAAATCTTTACTCTACCTCTATATATATATTAAATAATCAGAGACACATTTAAATTGTCTTTGTGATGTCATAAACACATTTGAAATGTTCTATTCAGCATAAAGTAATGCTATAGACACATTAAAAATGTTCTAGATTATGTGACGTCATAGACACATTTAAATCGTCTATGTGATTTCATAGACACATTTAAAATGTTCTATTAAGTATAAGGTATATATATATATATATTAAATTATCAGAGACACATTTCAAGTGACGTCATAGACACATTATGTTCTATAAAAGAGAGAGAGAGAGAGAGAGAGAGAGAGAGAGAGAGAGAGAGAGAGAGAGAGAGAGAGAGAGAGAGAGAGAGAGAGAGAGAGAACTTGTCAAAGTTAAAATGAATATTTTCACAGCCATTCTGTGCTTTCCTGGCTCAATACACACCACACACTGCACATGAAATAAATAAATGTAAATAAATGAAAAACCTTTATCAATGCCCATTGAGACAGGACCACGGGTTGCTTTAGTTCTCTCCCGTGTGTGTCCCTCTGGTCTTGGGTTTTAGGATCAGATGACATCATCCAGATGGTCAGTAATGAACAGGCGTTCAAACGCACCATTTCATCCACTGATGTGTGCCTGCAGGCCATACAAGCCTTGAGCATCCTTTTACATCACCATTCTTATAAAGCTCATGTTATAGAGATTGCTTTCATACCTTAAATCATATGAACTATAAATAAAACTGACTGATAGTCATTTGGATGCCCCATTTGTATTAGCATGGAATTTGCTTTTACAAAATCAATTTGAATTAATATCCTATCCATAAGCATATTACATAATTAGTATAAAGTGAACATCTAAATTAGGATTTAAAGAATTTAAAAATGCACTCATAATCAAGATGTAAGCCTTCCCATTGGAGCCCAAAGAAATGAACCTTGACACACAAATAAAATGAAATCAAGTAAGACAAGTTGGCATTACCCCATGCAGACGTCACAGCATCCCTCAAGACTTCTTCAGGACATCTTCAGACCAGTGCAAAGCTGCACAAGATGCTGTCCTCCATTGGGTCTCTCTCCATATATATACCAGTCCAGAACACCCACAAACCTGGAGTCCACTTACCTGCTGTTGATAATTGAAGCCTCACACCGACACCTCAGTGGAAAAAAGCCTCTCCATATTTTAAAACGATGCCAGTGGTGTTGGTCTGTCGGCTCCTGTTGCATCTTTTCATCCCAGTGAAATGTATCCCAGGGCTTCTTTGTTGGCCAGGTCGTTTCATTCCCCTGATTGACTTCTGGGCATCGCAGATCACCTGTGAGAGGGCCACACATTAATAACTGAGTGATGCTCCTGAATTTTTTAAATGCTCATTTCGTTGCATGCCACCCGTCCGTCCCGGGCCCAGATGACGTTCAGAGTTCAGCCCTCCCCACCTGCCAATGCGGGTATCGGGTGTTACCGTGCGGCGCTTTGGGCACGACTGGCCCCCATGGAAGGATACATGACACCGGAACAAAGAGCCTGGGGTGAAGAGCTTACAGATGAGCATGTGACTATAAAACCATTCTGTGTGCTTTTAAATGCAGAATTGATGTGTGGGCAGTTTGTGCCACCTTTATCCAAATGGGTGTTTTAACAATTATTTGGCATTTTTGGTTGTGATTTGTCCTGGACATCTCTCTCTCTCTCTCTCTCTCTCTCTCTCTCTCTCTCTCTCTCTCTCTCTCTCTCTCTCTCTCTCTCTCTCTCTCTCTCTCTCTCTCTTTCTCTCTCTCTCTCTTACAGAACATTTTTTAATGTGTCTTAGACAACTTAGACAATTGAAATGTGTCTCTGATAATTTTATATATATATATACACCTTATACTGAATAGAACAATTTAAATGTGTCTATGACGTCACATAATCCTACAGAACATTTTTAATGTGTCTATAGCATTACCTTATACTGAATAAAATATTTTAAATGTGTTTATGGCATCACATAGACAATTTGTGTGACAGATAGATAGACAGATAGGGTTATGTTCATATTAATATTGGTTGTGTTTTATCCTGGGGTTTAATTTGTATTACACATGATTTTTCTGTATTGAAAGATGACCCCATTGATTTGATTTCTTATTCATAACACAGCATGTTTGTTATAGATGCATTGTGGTCATTATAATAAAGTTTGTAAATAATAACATACACAAGAACACCTTATGCAATGATATTATTGAGTTATATCCTTTGCATCCTGTGTTGGATCCCTGTAATGGATTAAAGTGGGAATAATTCATCTTGCTGAGCAGGAAAGATGTTGTAAGCCATGAAACACAATACACATTGTAATGATATATCCATGGGTTTATTTTTGGAATATCCTTATTTTTGGAATAGTAAAGTGTAAAAAAACAGAGCTGATGATTTAAAATGATGAGCACGAAACGAAAATTGCATCGTTGTTTTATAAAAATATTGTTTAAATGGGACAATTGAATACTTTGTAAAATTCGTGATAGCTTGTATTAATTTTTTTTGTAAAAAAGAAAATGTGTTTTTAAGACTAAAGCACTGGACAGAACTTCAGAGCATTAAAATCTTTTTAACAGATATAAGCTTTCAACATAAAAAATAAACATTGCTGATAATCGGAATTTTTATTTTTATCATCCTGAAGGGAGAAATGCTGGGCAGAGACAACTGCAAAGGATTTCTATTATAACTCACGTATATTAAAGTCATATTTTCATTCTTAAAACGAATATAAAACAAATAAAACCTGTAGATAGTTGGAAAAATAACTGATAAATGTATTATACTGGAAACTGCACCGACAGAATAGCTGCATTTTTGTACAGCTTTCATCACATGTTTGCTTGTCATCACCTTTATATCAGTAACATTTGATTTAGTTGGCATTATCAGTCACCATAGAGATGGTGAGTCAGAGCATCTGCCCGTTGTGCTTTTGTGTGAGGCTCTTTTTAATCAGACGTTCATCCATTAATAACTTGAGCTGGTGCAGTAACCGAGACCCGACATGAGAGATGCTCAGCCGGTCCAGAGCCATCGTCTCACATGTCAGCATCAGCATCAGCATCAGCAACAGCATCAGGGTGGCATTTAGATGGGTACACAAAAGTTAACCTGTTCTTTAATGTTACTTTTATCAAATATTCTATGTAGTAGAACGAGATGCTGTAATATGACATCATTGTGCATCTGTATGTTAATCTACATCACAGACTTCAGCTTTAAATATTTGTTCATGATGTAAGCGATTATCAACACAGTTAACACATAGTATAAAGCTAGTGGTATCAGTTTACCCCCGACAGTTCTGTAAACCTATGAGGGATGCCTTGTGATAATAAAGCCTGATCATGGCCTATCAAAGCATCCGCCCCGGGGCTGGGCATTACGTCATGTGGACCTGCAGCCCTCTTGACCATCGCACTGCAGATAAAGGCTTCTAAATATTTCATTGAGCAGCTCATGTTTCCCCAGCACTGGAGGTCAGGTCTGTGGAAAGAACTGGCACACACATCTCCACATCTCCACCCAAGCACTCCGTTTCTTTTTCCGGAGTGCATGCGGAAAGATTTAGGCGTGATAAAGATGTGAACCCGGGGAGAGGGTTTGAAGCAGTGGGGTGAGGATGAACTAAAATTAAAAAAAATAAAAATAAAGAACCAAAGACACAAAATATACAACGTAATAAAAGAATGACAAATATGTTTTGATATAATGTAATACAGAACAGAAAAAATTATATTCTATTCTATTATATTCTAACAGAACAGAACAGAGAAGAATAGAATAGAATAGAATAGAATTGAACAGAACAGAACAGAACAGAACAGAGAAGAATAGAATAGAATAGAATAGAATAGAATAGAACAGAACAGAACAGAGAAGAATAGAATAGAATAAAATAGAATAGAACAGAATATAACAGAACAGAGAAGAATAGAATAGATTAGAACAGAGAAGAACAGAACAGAACAGAGAAGAATAGAATAGAATAGAATAGAATAGAATAGAATAGAACAGAGCAGAACAGAACAGAGCAGAACAGAACAGAGAAGAATAGAATAGAATAGAACAGAATAGAACAGAACAGAGAAGAATAGAATAGAATAGAATAGAACAGAACAGAGAAGAATAGAACAGAACAGTACAGAGAAGAATAGAATAGAATAGAATAGAATAGAACAGAACAGAACAGAACAGAGAAGAATAGAATAGAACAGAATATAACAGAACAGAGAAGAATAGAATAGAATAGAACAGAGAAGAACAGAACAGAACAGAGAAGAATAGCACAGAACAGAACAGAACAGAACAGAACAGAACAGAGAAGAATAGAATAGAATAGAATAGAATAGAATAGAATAGAATAGAACAGAACAGAACAGAGAAGAGTAGAATAGAATAGAATAGAATAGAATAGAACAGAATAGAACAGAACAGAGAAGAATAGAATAGAATAGAACAGAACAGAGAAGAATAGAACAGAACATTACAGAGGAATAGAATAGAATAGAATAGAATAGAATAGAATAGAATAGAACAGAACAGAACAGAACAGAGAAGAATAGAATAGAACAGAATAGAATAGAATATAGAAAGTAAACAAAAAACAATTTCATATACTAAACAAGATAGAATGTAGAAGAAAATCACATAAAAGGAAACACAATGGATTATATAAACCATAATAGAATAGATATACAGCGCTAGAATATAGAAAGCAAACGAAATAACATAAACAATTTAATATAATATGTTAGACAAGAATGTAGAAAATAAAGAAAATAACACCAACAATTTAATATCATACGTTTAACGAGACTGTATAAACGAAAAGAATAAAATAGAATGTCGAGTAACTAGAAGTGAATTAATTGGCATTGATCACACTAGAATAGAATAACGTAATGGAATAATCTCAACTGAACTAAATATAGAATAGAATGCAGAAAGTAAACAGAAAAACGAAATAAACAGTTGAATATCATTTTATATCATATTAAACAAGAATATAGAAAGCAGAAGAAAAGAACATAGAAAACATAATAGCACGGATTACACGGAATAAAATAGAATGAGCTCATTAAACAAAGAAGTAAAACTAACAATTGAATATCATATTAAACAGAATATAGAGGGTAAAAGAAAAACAACAAAGGACACATGGATTACATTGGACATAACAGACTAGTCTGGGCTAGAATATGGGAAGATAACAAACAATTAAATATCAAATGTAATTTTAAACAAAAATATGGAAAGTAAAGGGATAAGAACGGGAAAGAAGAGAAAATAGTATAGCATATATAGAATAGAATAGAATAGAATAGTGTTCATTGTTAGGCTATATAAGCAGAGGACATTACACACACAGCTCTAGTTAGATTATAAAAGGAAACAATTTTAATCCAAAGAGACGAGAGAAATGCATATTATAATTCCATCTCTCTTTCCCAAAGCTTGAAAGAACAAGAGTAGACAGATTGGTGCGTTACATGGGCACTTTGGTAGGAAAGATTAAATTGCCGTATGTTCCCAAATGATTTCTTTCCATGCGCTTCCATCAGGTCAATGAAGAAGCTTCACTGTTACTCTGATGGGAGGAGTTTGAGCGACACCTAGTGGTTTGTGTTGCAGTGTGCGACCTAATTTACTTCCATTGAAAATACTCCATTTTATTTGTTAATTATCAATCTTTCTTCACTTGTAGTATTAAAGCTGCCCTAACACAAACACAATATTAAATTTTTTAATTAAAATTAAATATGAATTGTATTCAGAATAAGAAAGAGATTTATTGCCAATAATCCTTGCACGTACAAGGTGTTTGTTGTTATGACAAGCTTCCAGTGCAAAAGAATAATAGATAAAAGGATACACATATGAAAAACAATTGAAGAAGAATAAGCAAACCGTATATGACCGTAAAGTGGAAAGAAATGAGATACAAGGATGTGAATAAATTAGATTAATAGATTATTGCAAATATCTTTATTGCACTGTGTAGGCAAAAGTTAATAGATGGAATGACTAGGATGTGATTTCCAGAGACTTTTTCTTCACTCTTGATGAACACAGATCTTGGAGGGTGGGCAGGTTACCATCAATAATCCTTCAGCTGTCCAGGATATTAATTCTAGCTTCAGAGGCATTACCTTTAGAAGAACAGTTAATAATGTACATTATTCTCTATACTTTTAGACATCATTATTGTCTAATAGGCCTATAATTCATATTAACCATCTGTCTTGATAACGTCCACGACATCTAGTGGATGACATGAGTCAAGTGCATTACATGGTTACATTTCTAATGCAGAGACATGAAAGCATAAAAATATCTTACATTTGAATTCACATTTCTTACAAAAAACATGACTCCATGTCATTTTTACACAGATTTAATATTTTATTAAAAAAGAAGTTATTACAGTTTACTGTACACAGCTATTTAAGAGATTATAATCCTATAGATAAAGAGCATTTGTCCGTAGTGACAGGCATGCCCACTTCACAATGCAAAAGAAATAAACGAAAAGCCAAAAATAAAGAGGAAGATTTATGGATAAGGAAATAAAAGGGGCAAATTACCATAATACCTGGGATTAACAAAAAGTGTATGTTTCATTTTTTATCAGCGTATCACACACTAGGTACTAGATACAGATACTATTAAAAAAAATCCATGCTGTGTGCCCACATAAGCCCCATGTCTGAGCACCCTCTTGAAGCACAGGTATCAAAACTAAAGGAGTGGACAGCCAGGACTCGACTACACTGGACTCTACACCAGACGCATGCAAAAGTGCACTGGAGAGCTGCTCAACACGAATGCAAGAGGAGATGTGATGTCATCGACCTGAGAGGGACAATAGCCTCTGAGGCAATGACAACCGGAAGACAAAACTCTTCTTCCCCTCCCCTCTCTCTCTTCCTGTCAATCATTTAAACACCTTGACATTAATAACTGCTGTCCCCTGAACGTGTGTAGTTTGTGTCCGTACGCAGGCTTATGGGTGCAAAGGACACACTGTATTTGTTTATTCCAAACACTAAACAAACTTACGAGAACGCCCTCTATTCTCAAACACAAGACACTGCGCATATTACGTGCTCCAGATGGGTGCCTGCTTTATTGACATGGGGGGAAAAAAGGAACCAAAAAATTAGTAAATAAAAACAAAAAATTCACAAAAGTTTAGCATCATTTCAAATTAAACTTGTAATGGAAGCACACATATACATTTGTTTATTCGGGTCTCAGATTCTTTAGTCCATTTTGACGTGAGGGTTAAAACTAAGAAACGAATTTTAGGATTAAATTTGTACATTTTGCCTCTCGTATTAAAGGTTTGAGGAAAATAAAAATGAGAAATGAAAAAAATTATAAAGGCAGAGTTCGTTGTTTCTTATGACACTGTGTGTTGCTATGCATGACAAAATGTTTACCACGGCAACCAAACAACTGCCGAGATGTGTTTTTATGTAGAGACAAGGGTGGGATGGCCCTGTTGAATGTGAAACAAAGCCATATCTAATGTTATTCAGCCTCGATTTAAAACAAAAATAAGGAAAAAAGATCACTCCCTCTTAATTTAAGACCACTGTCCATCTCTCTACAACCTCACGCGAACACAATACTGCATACAGGTGAGAAATTTGGTGTTCATGTAAAAGATAAAAATCAGACAGGAAAATATTCAAACTTTACTTCATTGCACTATTCGGCCAATTCTTGACACAGGCTAAACTTCTAGTTTTGCCCATAAAACATCAATTTCTTCTATAAAGAAAGCAGAACGCAAAAAAACACTGCAGAGAATAATTATCGGCAGCTTTGTAACAACCACACAAGACAATTTTTGAGAAAACAAGCCGTCGATGAATTTCCACCGAGGTCGACATCCGTCATATACGAAGCTTTTATTTTCCAGACAATAAATGGGTCTGCAAGATTGTTCGTCTGAGAATACTGAGTAAATGCAAACAAACCATCTAAATGTGGTTCCTCGTGCCTGTGTGATGATATCTGCAGAATCGTGATAAAACCCATAAGTCCTTTACACAGAAGATATCTGCCATCTGAGCACAAATCCGTCTCCATGTTAGTAAATGTTACTTCAAATAAAACCACAAGTCGGGTTTGATAATCCCTAATTGAGGGAGGCAGATCCACCCAATAATGCGTTTTTTCGGACAAGCATATGAACATTTATTTTGACTTCACCACCCAGTAAACTAACTAGATCTACATGAGGTCAAACAACATCTAGTGTAGATATGCACAAGCAATAGGATAGATGATTTCTACAAATGCCACTTTCTTCTAAGTCCTACTCCGCTTCCCCATGAACGTACCAAAGAAAAAGAGTCGAAAATAGTGTGAGACAGTCAACATAAAGACAAACACACTTTTCATACATTGTTGTTACAATATGAAACATGGAGAGGCCACAAAGGGCAACAGACTGTACTGTTCCTCTAGTGTCTAGAAAATAAAGACTTGGGCTCTGAAATGCAAGACAGACTCTTGTTTCACTTCCTAGACGTCTTAAAGTCCAGCCATGGTTTGTTTTGTAGGCTTCCACAGTAAAACAACAAAGCTGGTGAAAATGTGGTGAGGTTTTGAATCTCTGTGTGCTAGACATTTTATTCTACATCTTAAAAAAGATTGAGATTTGAGGATATTTTCCACAATAGAGGATTATGGGATTGGTTCCTATAAACGATAGTCAGGGTATACGGCATATTCATTTTCTGCAAATGAAAAATAAGATGCAAGGAGAGTGATGCTTGTGACTTATTTTAACAAAAAGATCACAACGTTGCAAAGATGTCTTTTCAATGTTGTGCTAGCTCACCATTGTTTTTCATCCGCAAGAACATTTATTATGACGTCTACCTCGAGGAAAGTTATTGGAATCATTAAATCAACAGAATTTCTCTCAAGGTGAGACCCAAATAAAATCTAATGAAGAGAAATGAAAACTAGGATCAAGAAAATATCCTGCCATTTTCCTTCAGTTAACATTTTGCACTTAAAAAAAAATACAGCTGTTCAATGAGAAAACACAACACAAAAAATAAACAAAAAGCGACAACCAGGGAAGAGGCGATAATTCAAAATGCACTGGGAAGGTCGAATAAAATCGTTCAGCTGAAACGAAGAAACAGGGATGGCAAAATGCGTCCAATCCAACAGCAAAAACTCCAACTGAAGAGCGTCCTCTAAACTGAAGGGGTTTACACATCAGGGCATGACGGACAGAATCAGCAGACGTCTCTCTTACGTTAGTAACGTCACAAGGGAGGAAAACATTGGCACCCCCGCTTAAATACAGCCTCCTTTTATAATCCGGTCTAGAAGGTGGATCGGGAAGGCGATGACATGCATTCACTGCTACCAACGTGGAACACTACGAGCCTTGCTTTCGGTGGGGTGACGGAGAGAGTGAGTGGGAGAGCGAAAGAGAAGTCAAGGGAAAAAACAACCACCAGAAAGTAGAGACAGATCACCTAGAGAGGGTGCTGTATTCATCGTCAACGCTAGATATCCATAAAAATCCTGGTTTAGTAATAATAATAACGATAAAAAAAATCACCTTGTTTAAATATGAATCTTTATAGTCTGCTTCGCATGGTTAGGAAATCATATAGTCTCTGTGGTTAAGGGGAGAAACTGTCGCCCCTAACTACAACTCCATGTCCTGAGCTTCGTCCTCTGAAAAATCAGACATGGAGCTTTCTGAAGAGGAGTCGCCTGCTCCTTCTTCTTGCTCTTTTAGGGCTTCCTCTGTTGCATATTTCTGGATGTATTCTGGGTAGAGAGAAGAAAGAGAAGGTAAATTTGACTTCAAATCAGTTCGATTCAATGTCAATTTGAAGAGACTGGTGAAATTATCAACGAAAAATCAGTAATTATCCCTTAAAAATTTCATTTAAGAATGATTACTATGTCAATATTAAACCATTTATGGTGTAGTTGCTTGAGAACAATAGGTTTTTATCTATTTTTGGAACATGTGCTATTCTAAAATGTCAAGGATGTCAGAATAACAGCCTGGCATGTGTCTCTGCTGGTATGTGTAAAACTCAAGAGTTGTTCTAATTTAAAGTATGATCTCTGTAGTATATCCAGAGCGTAATGCAATTTGATTTTGCTGGAATCAACAATGAACAATCATTGGACAGGAATGGCTGCAATACATGGAGTTGGATTAGTTTAGATTAGAAAATTGGATTAGTAAATTTTTTCATTTTTCATTTTTTCATTTCAAATCATGCTAGTTTTGCAGTCATTACATTCATTTATACACATCAGGTGGCTTTCAGTTAACAGTAACCCTCCTAATGTGTATAAATTGATTAAACATCTGCAAAACTAGTATAATTGTTAATGAAAAAACAATTCTTCTTTACTACTAAACAATTTTACTTAGCTATACAAATAAAATACACATTCACAAATAATAGTAGAGTAAAAAGTAAAAACATTGCAGATGTGACACAGTGAAATCATGAGCAACATGAAATTCATTAACAAATTGAAACATATTTAAAAAATGTAAACAGATTACAAAATTCAACTATAATAATGGCGCAACCTTATTGACATGTGGCAAAAAAAATTATATTTATATAACAGTTCAATTAAATTCAAGGTTTCAATGTTTTCAATAGATAAAAAACACACAAAGAACACAGTATGAAATGGCTATGACTAGATCACCTTTGATTTTCTGTTTGTAGTCCTCTGGCCGGTGCAGGTACATAGCAGCGGCGTCCCCGTTCAGAGGGTCAATGGGGTTTGGGTATGCCAACAACTGTGGCAAAAACGACTCAAAGATATTGGTGAGATCTACAAAGAAAAAAAACAGCCTTTAATTCAGAATCAGCTCAAGATCTTGAGTTATAAGCTTTACATGTGGCACAAAGCAAGTGTTTGAGGTGAGTGACACAACTGTATGACACAACTGGCTGTCAATCTTTCATATGCATACACAAACCGAACAATGGAGCAAAGCAGCTGAGTACATCTAAATTAAGCAGGGGATAAAGTGTAGTCAGCTGGTCTTTGTGAAAAATAAACCCCCATGGGGTGATCGAGACCTTGCTTGTGACATGGCTACTTGTCAAACAAACAAATAAACATGAAACATTGAGACAGACGCATAAGAGCATCACTATCTAGAAAAAAATAAACCGGAGAAGGTACAATAACAACCCATGCACACTATAGAATCAATGTTAAGTTGTAATGTTAAGCAAATGTGTTATTGTTACTAGTAAGGAAAGAAAACTGAGATGCACAAAGATACACCACAGAGGTGTAAATGGACATATGGTTGTACCAATGCCGTTTTCTGACCTTCCAGGTATTAGGCTCATTGACAGAGTATAAGAGGATTATGGTAAATGGCAATCCGCTCTCGCTCAAGCAATGAAATGTATTATATTTGCTATCCTGTACATCTAACAATATACATGAAGTGTGAATGGAACACACACATACCGTAAAGAGCGGTCCATGTTTGATTGATCACATCTAAACACACAGTCCCTGACCTGGACGATAAAACAATAATGTTAGCAATAAAGAGAGACAAAACAGGATTTTATTTTAATAAATATTATTAAGTATTTCTACATGACTCTGCTTTGTATTGTTTCTTTAACATAATTTATATTTATATTAACATTTAATACAAACACAAATGTGCTTGCTTTAGTGTATATAACTGGATCTCAAACTAAACTTTTGCACATTATTTAAGTGGCAGGTTTTAATTTCATGTATAGATCTCTTTAAAACACAATGCTCAAAACACTGTCAGAGATCTTAAGTACCAAGACCAAAACCGCAAAGTCAAAGCCACACTAAAGAGCTAATGAGGATCTCCAATTAAAAAAGTGTCTTACGCTTCATCGATGTTCGGATGAAAAATCTTATTCATAAATCCTGTCAGAGATGAATAAAAATGAAGTGAGATCACAGACATAAATATCCATATTTAATTGCACAATATTTGTTGTGTCTTACACCATACAGAATGACAACATTGAAAAATATGCACCTAAATTACACCAAACACACCTCATGAGTAACTGTTGGAATGTACTCTGCCCATCATTTTTTAAAACCACACCAATTTGCCTAATTTCAACACTCAAAAAGATAGTTCACAAAATATAAATTGTGTCATTTACTCACTCTGTTGTCATTTTGATCTGTATGACTAACCCTCTACAGAACAGAAAAAAAGAGTTTTGAAGAATGTTGGGTACAGGCAACCATTCACCTGCAATGGTTTTGTGTCCATAAGATAAAGATGAAAGGGTGCCACAACACTCTTCAAAATATCTCCTTTGGTTATACAAAGACAGTCATACAGGTTTAAAATGACAAGGTAAGTAAATGACACTTTACATGTCCTTTTGAGATCGCTGTGTAAGCAATACATTACCTATAGATGGAGATTTGAAGGGGTATTTGTCAGGAAGATCTACTCGCACCTTCCATACACCTCCTTCATATGGTGCTGATACAACAAACAAAGAAACAATGACTATAAAGACACCATACAATACAATGTTCTGATGTCTGTATGTTTTGAAAAGACAGTGATGCCTACATACATCTCAAAGTGACTTAGTGAATAGGTCTTTTGTATTCAAAAATGACTGTGTGTGTGGGCACAACAATACTACCACATTTGATAATTAGGAACAAACATGTGGGTGTGTTAACATGTGTACTGCTTTTGTCGAATCCAGGCTTGATGGGCACGGCGCAATACACATATGCTCCAAGAATAGCCATATGCAATATGACCTGTGTGGCTTAGCTGCTTAAACTAGGAAAAGTAGCAATGCAGGAGAAACGAGAGCAAATTACCCTTCTTACTCTGAAGTGAACCTTGATAATAATAAAAAGACAGAAGCCACAAACCAAGGTGGGTTATTTTTGGCAAACGATGACAGCTCTCCGAAAGAAGGAGCTGTGTGGGATGAGCATGTTTAAATGTGTTAAATAGCTAGTTAGAGGGTTTGAATGGCTAAAACAAACTAAAAGTAAAAAATTAAAGGAGGAAAACGTTCTAATTTATTGACAATTCAACCAATTGTAATAATAATTTGGTGTGGTTGCAAAATAAAAAAAAATATTTTACAACAGAAGTCATTAACACACAATAAATCTCACCAGTGTCATCATCATCAACGAACACTATTATTTTTATTTTTACGAATTATTTATATTATTATTATTAATATACAGACCTGCTTATCAAACAAATTAAAACAAACTTACTTCCTTGTGGTCCATAAAACTTGACTACAAATTCATTGAGTCCACTCAGGATTGTGACTTCATGTTTACTCTCAATGCTGTAAAAAACTGTTAAGGCAAACTCAAGCAATTGTCATTCAAAAACAACTAACCACACAAAAAGGCATTGATAGCGTTTTTGACATATTCATAACGTCTTTCAGACAATTCATCATTACCGACTCCCGTTAGCTTTGCATTAAATTGAATCAGAGTCAGATGAGATTGGATTGGATGATGATTTTATGAAAGTTACAACTTAAATTATGAAGGGCAGCAAAAAAAAAGCATTTCAGTAGTTGGAAAGATTCTTAATTTAGCCTTCCAAAATCAATTAGTCTCTTAGATTCAGTTAGCCATAGCCGACTCTATGATGCGCAAACACATGAGGCATTACGGTAACTCGATATGAGGCTGCTGTCATTCGCTATGGCTGTCAGCCTGTCACTTCTCATATTGCCAGCACAGAAAGTACCAGTCAGACCCTCACTGAGCAAGACAATACAAGCTCAACCACCATGACCATGGTGAGACCAAAGGATCCTAAAAGAGTCCTTCATCTCTGCTTGATTTCATTAACTCCGTATTATCAAACAGTCTTGGCCATTGTCATGTATTTTTAAGTGCAATGATGCTATAGTGTGTCAGCTGTTGTTCAGGTTCTGCCGTGGCTAAAACGAGACAAACACACTCATGGATGGACAAGGCAAACTTTTTAACGTGTTGCTAAAATTGTAATGTATCTTGTGTGTTAGTGTGCTCTTTACCGTCTGAAGTCTGGCCTTAAGGGGCCTTGAGTTAAATCATGGAGGTCTATCAAAACATTGTGTTTGCCTTCAAAGATTTCTACTGTGTAGTGAAATTCTGTTTTGCTTAGGTTTGGATTGTTGTTTAATAAGAAGGATAAATGAATTTAATGTCATTGTTAATCCAATATTTAAATACTGACATTTTTGACTAACACTTTTTTCATTTCAAACCTATAAGATTTTATTTCTTCCACAGAACACAAAATGTTAGTCATTTTTTTTTATAGTAAAGACTTTCCATCACAAAACACAGAAAAATATTTTGAGAAAAGTTTGCTTGATAATGGAATCAAGCAGTGATTAAGGACCCTTTTGGGATCTTCTGGTCTAGTCATGGTCATAAGCTTGTATTGTCTTGCTCACTCACTTCTATTGTATGGTAACAAAAGCCAATGCTAGGTAATGGGTGCAAAATACCAACATTCTTAGATATATCTACTTGTGGGTTTTGCGTAAAAAATAAAGTCATACAGGTTTATCATACAGGTCACTTTAATGAATGTAAATAGATTTTGCCCCATAATAGATTTTGCCCCATAAAAGTCACAATAGCAACATTGGTTGTCAAACGAAATAAAATCAAACGAAATATGTTTAACTATTTATTAATTTATATATTAAACACCTTTTAACTTGCACGTAATAAAATTTTACAAAATTTCTTTAATTTAAAACAATTTCCCTATTGTTTTATGTTAAGAAGATCTTGGAAACCAGCCCACCCTCCTGTTTTTCCACTTATATTATTTATATTTTTTGCAGTCAGAAAAGGGTTAAACATCACATATTGTCACACCTGTGAAACGCCTTCCCAGGCAAAACCAGAAAAATTGCATTTTAATACCAATGCATTTTCTTGATCTGAACAACATGCCCCACACAAGTTATCAACAGAAACTGTTGAGTCATGAATAATGACCTCGATTTTTTACAAGTGTACTTCTTTATAACACACACAATTATATTTACTTCAGGAATGCTGCAGATCTTGTCATGTCAAGGAGAAGAGGTTGCTTTTTTTAAAGTTATCCCATGTTCCTGTATAGTCATTCATGAATACAATCTGCCCTACGGGCTCAAACCCCAATTAAAAACATTTGTTAAAAAAACTCCAGAAACATTGAGTATGAAAGCTATTTTAATGCAGTTCATATGACTGCCCAGATGTTTCCTTTAGAACAATAACCTCGCAGGAACCGACAGTGATTCATACTTTCATAAAAATACATGTAACATTTACTTCCACCTTCACAACACCTTTAAGCTGCATGACATATTCTGTATCTCTTTTTAGAAAATAATTCAACAGTCTTATATCAATTCTTCAGCAAGAGAATGTGGCACACAATTCTCCTCAGAGGCATTGGTGACACCAATTTAAAATAGACAGCTATTAATTTTTCCTGTAGCTCAATTGGTAAAGCATTGCATTGTCAAGGCAAAGGTCATGGCTTTGATCCCATGGAACAGACTTACTGATGAAAAATTTATAGTTTGAATGCATTATATGCTTTCAATATAGACAAGTGGACTCGATACAGGTCTATCCTCATCCCCTATAATGCATACGTACAGATGAGCCATAATCTACAGGGCAATTTTCTTTTACGTACGTGTATAATCTAATCCCATGTGTACAAATCTGATTTATTAACTAAAGATTTCAAGTACAGGGACTCTCAAAAATCACAATTCAAGACATAAGGCAAACAAAGTCATTTTTGGTCCATTTTAAACTCCTATTTGAGTGTGTGTCCCTTTAAAAACATATGAGCACCATTCAGACAAGCACGAGTGTAGGTTTGGGGAACGCTGAACTGTAGACCCTGTGTGGATTTCAACCAGCTGTTGCACAACGTCGTCTTATGAACACATGATTATGAATGTTTTTAAGCTCATGTGAACAAACAAGCTCAGACAAGCATGGGTTTGGGTAGATTATCTAATACGGAAGCTGTCTTGCGTAGTGTGTTTCTGGTCGAAATGAATAAATAGCCAGCAAAATAATATTGAATGAAAAAAATTACTGGAATACGAGCCTGAAGTCATACGGCAGGTTTGTACTCCCATTTGCCAAGGACGAGTCCATCTACACTAGCTTTTGATCACCCATTTTTCATTAAAAACAAAGATGGGAGAGGATCTCGACACTTATGTGAACGGCTCACTTTTGGGAAAAATATTTACCCACTGCCGACTGTGTGAAAAACACAGTCTCCTTTTTAGCTCCACGTTACTTACAGATGATTAAAGATAATACATCACCGTTCTCCCGCAGGCTTGATGTGTTTGTGCGAGGGTGTGATCTAAAATATTCATGTTGATGCCAGGGGCTGTGGACATTCTGTCCGGAGCGTTTGCAATTTGTAGCACACTCTTGACACCTCAAGTTAACTTACTCCGTCTTAAAGTGATAGTTTACTTAAACAAAAATGGTGAAATCCTTTACTCACAATTTTATCATTTTAAATCTGTTTGACTTTCTTTCTTTCTTCTTAACACAATATAAAATATTTAAAGGATGTTGCACTCATTAGCTTGCATTGGTTTTGTGTCAAGAAGTAAAAAGTGCCACTTTGTTCAGTTACCAACTTTCTTCAAGATATCTTTTGTGTTCTGCGGAACAAAGTCATAAAAGGTTTAAAATGATAAGAGGGTTAAATTACACAATTACACAATATTCATTTTAGTAGAATTTTTACTTTTATACACGCGTATAAAAGACAGAACCTTGGAACCTCGCACAATGCAAAAAGGGGATTATATGCTAAGGACTATTTTTACACAAATCTAACATTTAAGTGCAAAAGAGCCCAACACTAACCACACACAATCTATAGTTAGGTTTCTCGATGAAGTCAAATGCGCATATAATTGCTATAGCAACCGATTCAGATACACCATAATTTATTTTTCAGTCTAAAAAAAGGACACAAAATAAAAGTGTGTGTGATCGATCCTGTGAATCAGATCTGAAAATTCAATAGATTTTGTCTATTGTGTAAACGATAGCTTTTTGTGCAAAAAAAGACTTTTTTTGTGTTCTCTATTTGCAGCCATGCATTCACAGTCACACATTTTTCAAGTTGGGCAGATGAAAGACAGGAAATGTGGCAGATTTTAGTCTGCATAACACAGTGAAAGGAAATACAGAAGTTCAATGATGGAAAGAAAGAAAACATGCATCTTTAGATTTATTTAACCTGTTACCGAATATGGGTCAGTTTTTGCATCAGGTTAAAAGGAAGCAATCTATGCCCATTCTATTTCCCCTAAAACAACTATTTATCCTAAAGTAACCTCACACCCTTCCCCAGCTGCCTGACTCAATGACACGCTGTGTAAAACTGCTCGGCTCTGGACTAAAGTTATGTTATATGTGCCGCCCACCTGGGTCACATTAGTATAGAAGCCTGTTTTCACACTTTATAAAAAATTAATTGGAATTTTATTTATATATATATATATAAACTTTATAACTGACAATAAAGACTTTTTTTCTCATGTTTCTAGTTTATATTACACAAATCTGTTATATATCCGACTTCTTTGCCCCACAATTGTGACTATAAATCACACATTTCTCACTTTATAAATCTTGCAATACTGGCTTTATAACGTGCAACTCCGACTTATCTCAAAATCTTAGAAAAAAAATCTGAATTCTGATAAAAAAATATTTTAATTGTATTTTTTATTAAGAGGTGGAAACTTGCTTTTTTATTTAAGATATCATTGTAAGTGTATAATCATAGGGTTTTCCTAATGTGAACATAAATTGAAGCAGTTTAACAAGGTCAGTGTTAGCACGATGATTAAATAAAAGGACCTAGAAACACAGAGGCTCTGTCAATGATTAGTAAAACATTACTAACAGAAGAGCAGTCAAAGGAATAGCTCATCTAAACCGAAAATATACTCAGCCTCACTAAATCTAAAACAGCCACAATAGAAAACACAAAAGAAGATCTTTTTAAGAATGTTCAGAAGGGCAATAAATAAATTGTTGGGTTACTGACATTTTTCGAAATTTCTGTTTTGTGTTCTGCAGAAGAAAGTCAGGTTTGAAATGCCAAAATGGTGAGAAAATGATGACATTATTCGGAAAACTGTTTCATGGTTTATTCAACCTCAAGTCATTTTAAATCTATGAAACACAAAAGTAGATATTTTAAGTATGCGGTTTTGCATCCATAGAAAGAAAGTCAAAGAAGTCTGATGCTCTTTAGTCATCAATGTTTTTCAAAATATCCACTTTTGTGTTCTACAAAAGAAAGAAAAATGGTCATAAATGTTAAAAAATATTTGGGTAAATTATAACTTTAATAATTAACTGTTGAGTTCAGGACCAGATAATTTATTGCTTAAAAGTTACACTGATTTACTGTGAGTTAACTTATTTTGAAACAAACGTAACCAAACATACATATTCTGTACCACAGCAACAATTTTAAGTGTCCCCATCATGCAACCTAACCCTAAAAATGAAGTTTTTTGCCTTTTTATTGGGTCTCTATTTTATAATTCCACACAAATGTAGGCATCTCGTAGACGCTTAGAGTACAGTTCTGTTCCACTTCATTTAAGTATGCTCTCATTGTATTACATGAAGGTTTGTAGTCATCTGAACCATCTTTGAGGTCTGTGTAATGAATGCTGTCACATTTGCATGCCATTGCTAACATGCATATCACATACCTATGGGACATACTGACACATAAGTGTGCATCTGTTGATCTAAAAGCAAACAGCAGGCGACGTCTTTGTGTGTACATAACAGTGGGGGAATTTAGCTTCACCAGCCTCCTTCAGTAAAGCACAACTAAGTGTGTTTACATGCAAGATTTGCAATTTCTTCTGCATGACCCTGCCAGAAAGCCACCCTTTATGTAAATTATGACTACTAAGTCCCACCTGAGGGATATTCGAGGAAAACCACAAAACTGACTGGGTCTGTATTTATACAGAAAACATTACGTTTAAAGTAAAGTTCACCCAAAATGAAAATTCGGTCATGAATTACTAGTGCTATACTAGATATAAACCTGTAAAAATGTCTTTGTCTGTTTGAACAGAGAAACATATGGATAAATACAGTTCTCAGACACCACTGACTACCATAGTAGCAAAGACAAAAATGGGTATCAAAATAACCACAGAACTTCTTGTTGTCTTACATTCTTCAAAATATCTTCTTATGTGTTCCAAACCATTGTTAAGTATTTTTCCTACTATGGGAACTATTTTGCACATTTATATAACACATTTTCATATTTTTCTCTCTCTCTTCTCATCAGAACAAAAAAATCTAGTTTTGGAGTTGATTTTTCTATGGGGCAACTATCCCTTTAACACTCCTTTAGATATACTGACCTATTCGAGGGTTATAATAATGCTATAAAAACACACTGGTTAATATTATCTGGGCTATTTTTAACAGCTTCTATTTGGGGAGGGGGAACTGCACGCTGTCGATGTAAGCAAACATTTTCAGATGCATTTTAAAAAACAAGCAACTAAAATGCATGAGCACTACGTAGCCAGTATTTGCATTACCTTGAGCTGGTGGAAACATCGACCATAGTTATTGTGTATTTAGCAGGGTAAAAAGCCCAGCTGACCTCTGGCACACATGGCTGGAACGGACCCTGTCCTTAAATGGTGTCCGTTACGCCATTTCGCAAAGGGTCCCATAAAGAAGCTCACAAGTTGATTTGAAGGCTGAAATGTAGTAGCGACACAATAATGCTTTCCAAGGCCAACACTGGAGCACAAAGAACCAATATAAGAATGTGTTTGTTTATGTTCAACAGGATAGTCTCGGAGGCTGAGTATATCCAGGGCTTGCAGCCAAGAGAAGTGCACATACGCCCATTTGGCTACAGAGTCAAGCAACAGATTTGGCTACAAAAACAGTATAATTATTAAACTGATTCAAAGAGAAGGGAGCAAATTATGACAAAACTGTTGTCATCGCCTTGCTAATCTGGGTGGCTCACAACTAAAAAAACCCTGTTGTTAAGGACAGGAAATGACATCAGAGCCTGACATGGCTCACGTTTTTGCAGTTAAAAAGCGGTTTCAGATGTGCATGTTTGCTGCAATCCTCTCTTACAGAACCCAAACCTCCTTTTTCGATCTGAAGCCAGACATCTTAAGCGTCTCTATTCATTAGATGCACTTCGATTGTTCCCTGTAAGGATTTACTAGGAGCAGTGAGATTGTTCCTGAAAAAAAAAGATTTTCTTATGCAAAGCTACCACACAAAACTGACCGCACGCACTTAACAATCAAAATTGTTTGCATGTTTAAACTAAAGAAAACTTATATTTGATTTCAAAGGAATGCCATAAATGTACTGAACATATCAATCCAAGTCCTGTTTGGGCAAGACACAACGCAAATCTGTTTTGATTTACTGCATGCAAGCGACTAACCTCAAACATCACAGTTTCCTATTCCAAGAGGAATGCTGTAATCTGAAGCACTGTGTTGGGATAAAAACGTATCCCAGAAGCCGGCACATAAGCCAAGAATACTGATGGAGCAGAAGAGACAGAAAAAGAAAAGCCTTGACACACTTTACATATCAATGCCAGGCTGTGAACCACAGTGTCAAGGCAGTGAAATCGAAATGAAAATTCTCTACTGGTTGGAAAAGTGCATTCTGTGCAATGCAAGGTAGGAACGACTTGTCCCACATGGTGATTCGGCTGAAAAAGTAGAAACATGAAATTGTCTGTTTCAGACACCAAGAATTAAAACTGAAAGGTAATGCATGAACGAAACTATGAATAGAATTTGCATATTTTATGATAATGATTAATAAATGAGGCCATTGGAAGAGGCTTTAAAAGACAGAAGTGCTAACAAAGGATCTCCTTTGCTCTCAAGGCCTGGACCTCTGAACAAACAAACCTTTTTCAGTTCTGTCTGACTCACAGTTTAAAAAAAAACGACATTACACAATATGTGTCTATTTAAATAACATTCAATTATACATAAAAACGTATACAAATTGGATTTCCTATGTTGCTTTCAGCAGCAAACATAAAGGACATAATAACCTGAGGATCAGTGTAGTCATTCAGGTTGACGGATTGAGGAAGTGAGCTGTCTGACCGATTTAGTACATGATTCAGACCAATGACCTCTGTGTTTAATTCAGTCTTTTTAATTCGGTCACCTGCTGGGTCACAAAAAAGAACAACCCAGAATTATCTGTTCTGGAACAGGACAGCATTTTTGTTGCCAAATTTGAATACCTATGCAGGAAATACTACAGTTTAGACTATTTGAAAACGTGAAGATATAAACATATTTTAAAGAAAGTTGGAAAAAGCCAAATCCCATTGTGGACACAAAACTAATGCATGTCAATGGGGACCAATGGTTTACCATTTCCTACTGTTTTCAAAATATCTACTTTTGTGGTCGGCAGAAAAAAACGCATAAAGGTTTAAAATGTTAAGCGGCTAAGTCAATTATGAAAGATTTTTTATTTTGGTGTAAACATTCTCTTTAAAACTTATGATTAATTAGGGGTGTGCGATATTGGCAATGAAAAATGTATCTCACTGTGTTCTGGCATTTTGCAGATAGCGATAACCAAGCAATATTTCAATTTAATCCTTAAAAGAAAGTTTTTGCATGTTGCATATTGTACTACTAGCTTTACTTTACAAAATACTCACAGAATATTGATGACTCATAATAATACAAATAATGAAAACTATACATATAAGAGAGGTATTTTGCTTTACCATTTTAAATAACAAAACAAAGCAAACTAAACTTCTCAATTAAAATATTTTTACAAAGAAACCCAAAAATTTTGTTGCCTTCTGAACGCGTACACGCTTGAGGCAGCATGTGACTAAAGCAAGCAGTGAATACGTGGACAGTGAATTCGGGTTTTTATTAAGTCATTAAAACTGAGTGAAATACTAAATAATGTGATTTTTCTCATCCTTAAAACAACATTTACTTAATTATCACACAGGATATATCTTGCACACCCCTATGACTAATAATGTAATGATCAGCCGGCTTTTGACTCTTTGGACAATGGGTGGCAAGGGTTGCTGACCTCTACTTATAACAACAAATGATCTAAAAAGCTAATCTTCTTTTCTGGATGCCCTAAACAGGTTTCTATGGGGTTACAAAGGGCAGGGTCCATCAGCATCCAACACACCAGGGCTCTGACGCGGATATCACCTGAAAACATCCTGCAACGCTCTGATAATGTGCCTGCACCTCAGCAGATTACACGCCTCACCCTCTTGCAATACTTAACGAGAGTACATATGCATACTGTTAACACCCTCTGAATGCATCTAATAGTCCAATATAGGTCACACAGATATAAATACACATCAAAGATAATCCGATTATCAAGTTTAACAGTGCGGATTACATAAATTCATTTCTGGTGTTTAGATTTTTATCAAAGGGGATCGTTGTGCATTTTGGGCCGTTGTAAAAAGCATCTCATCTATTCTTAATGAAGGGGGGAATGTGTGCACGCCGCAGCCCCATATCATCAGACAAAGAGAGGAACTAGGAGTGCATCTGTTTTGCAGCCCGAGGTTGGCCATGCGTGCAGGAAACCACTATGTTATTGTGGAATTACAGAGGGCCTCAAATCTCCCACTGTCAGGGGACAGACGGGTCCAAGACTCTGCTATTTACTGTCCCTGTCTGTCAAATTCACTGTAACAGAAGAATCATTTACAATATTACTGTTATACTGCTGTATATTAATATATTAATTCAACCTATATATTTCTATTAAATTGTGATAAACTATTAATAAATCACAAGTACTGTATGTGTAAACAATATTTAAACAATCAGACGGTGGAAACAATTATTATGGGCACCAATAGGCAGTGAGATCATTTACATCTACAACACGATTTTATCCAAAGCAAACTACAAGTATTATACAGTTCCCAATTATCACTGCAAAGCAAATGGAGGAAAAGGTGCCTTGCTCATGGACATTTCAGTCATTGTCTGCTGGCACTAGGACTTTAACCTGCAACGGAAGCTTGGTCCTACACACCTAAGGGATTCCACTTGCACTAGGAATTTCCAAAGCACACTGTACATCACATACATGAAGTGTTGTGACAAACCTTAAGGTTTATAACAGCTGGTATGATGATGGAGACTCTATGCCAAAGCAAGGCAGCGTTCCTCATGGTGAGGTGTGAATGCGCCTGAGATGGTGGCATACATCATGGCATTACTATTTGTGGGGGGATTCTGAATTTCTAGTCTACAGCAAGTAAACAAATGCCGTTTATAAACAGAGATGCATTGATATTTCAGAAAAGGTATAATTGCATAACCATCGTTGAATAGTAAATCCTATTATATTTTAGTATGGAATACATGCAGGTTCCCCAAACCAGTTTGCTCTAGTTCAAAATCCTTTACTTTTTCTTGGCATTAAAACTTGGTACAAATGTTTTCATATTCTAGAGCTGACAGTGGCAACCACAGCATCTTTAATGCGTTCTCGTTCCTCAAATAATGTATCACAGATAACATTTTAGGACTAAAGAGATATAGAGTTCATCCAAAAATAAAAACTCTGTCATCATTTATAACATTAAAATTGTTCCAAATCTGTAAATTGGGAACACAGAAAAAGATATTTGGAAGGATCCTTTTAACAATTAACTTCTTGGATCCCACTGACTACCATAATAGAAGAATATATCTTTTTACTGTTAAACAGAAAAAATATAGAGATATATTTTGAAGAATATAGGACATCAAAATGTTCTTTACCAATGTTCCTCTTCCAAGAACTGTTTGGTTACAAGCATACATGCAAATATCTTTCTTCATGTTCAACTAAATAAAGACATTTTCTTTTAAACACATTTTAAGACATTTCAGGTTTAGAACAACTGTAACGTCAGTAAATCCAACTGAATTTCATTTTTGTGTGAATTATCTGTTTAAAACTAAAACAGGACATCTCACAGAATTCACAACCTTTTGCAATTTTTTATGGCTTTGAGCATAAAAATGTATCTACAAAGCTAGTCGATTCAGGAAAAAGGACTATATACACTAAAATCTAAAAAAACTCAAGTCACAAAAATTTTGAAACACATGGCAAACAAGATCAGTCAAACTTTTGGGCGCTCAGTGAAATCGTACACCTGACCCATTGCTTAAGATTTCATGAGGATAAATCATTACACTAGCAGGGTAAATTGACCTTTTGTTAACTATTGATGGGCATTAAAGCCAATGAAATCAGTATGATTTGAGCACTTCTCTAACATTTGGTCTAGATAACCAGATCAAGGTTTGGCAATTGCAAAGAAAAAAAAGGACAAGATAAGATCCAGCAGAGCTCAGTCTACGCTGATTTAATCGGAAGGCGTTCAAGTTTCGGATGAATTAATTTCCAAGACCTACATCCCACGACGAACAGATGATAGGCCAAATGAGAAGTGCAACAGATGTTACACAACAGATTGACTATATGCTATTCCATGTGAACAGCCAGCTCTGACCTGTCTAAACATGTTTCCGAAGTATCTGGTGATGTCAAAGATGGGTCATCATCTCTTTCTCTCTCTGAAGCTTAGGAAATGCTTGGGGGGCTCGGCAAACCGAGGTTATTCTGACATTCATTTTGTGAATTCCCAGTTGAGCATGCTCCAGATTTGCAGCTCTCTGGTGCCGGCAGCAAATTGTGGCGCGTGGATAATCATAGTGTCCGATCGACAGAACAACACTGCTTAACTGGTCCTCCTACCTTTCCTTTCTTTTATAAGGTGGGATGAATTTCAGGTTTTGGTTGCACATAGAGGTCAAAGTGAGAATGCAGCAGTGACTCACTGAACCAACGCACTTTATACACAATGATGCTTAGATCAGGCAGCTGGACTACCACGCAGTAGCAAACACTTGCCCCGAGCAACAGGAGGAACTCTGGAAACCTGTTCCCAGTTGTCATACGCCTGTCTCCACATAAGGGGATAGGGTATTTAAGTTGAATTTTCTCATGCCTGTAATAGGGCGTTTTAGATGAGCGTTGGCTTCTTTGCATGTGTTTTGCAAAAAGTTCTAAGCGATGGGAGAAATGTACTACCTGCCAGAATACGCTTTGAACTTTTTTTTTAAGAAATAAGCAAATAATTTATAGAGTAATCATTCAATCAATTGCTGTATAAAACTTTTTGTTTATATGATAAACATATTAATAGTGATATTTACATATTAAGATTTACCAATAACATAAGTATGTATGTGAATGTGTTTATAAACGGCACACACATATTTTGTAAACACAAACCTTCGAATAACACAGTTGATACAGATAACAATTCATACAGATCCTACTTTTCCCAAAAAAACACTGCATTTACTCATTTCAAACATTTAAAACTATCTTTCTTAGGCCGAACTCAAAAGGCGATTTTTGAATATTGTTGGTAACCATACATCTGCAGAACTTGGCTTATATACTACTCCAACATCCAGAAAACATCCACTTAAGGATGCCTTATTTTTTAAGTATACAGTCGGGACAATTACAATTTTCCATTTAAAAGGTTTGTAGGCATCAAAAACAATACAGGAAGTTAAAATGACATCATTGTATTTATCTTTGTGATCATGTCCTTAAATGTCTGAATAAAGGGAACCTTTTGGGCCATACTTGTGACACCTGCTCGAAGTGCTGTAAAAACATTTGCCCCTACCATCAGCTGTTATTAGTAATTAAAGACTTTCACCTATGCCCTCCAACCCCGGCCCACATCCTGATCTTCAAGTAGGAACAACTGTCATTCAAGCGTTTAGTCCCGCCCACTTCCAGCTTCCGGGTAGTAACAGACGGGCCAATGAAAAAGCGAGTTCCTGCTGAACACAAAAACAAAACGAGACATTCCCAGAGTGTTTGGTGATTTTTCAACATTGCTTCACACCTGAAGCATCATAACTATACCATGACAATAAAACGAATGTACATAATACAGACAAGAAAAAGCCAAAGTGAGCAACCAATCCCAGACTCCCATGGCAAAAAAAACCCACACAAAAACAACAACAATGACAGCACAGCAAACCTACATTCAAAGGAATGGATGCAACCAAACATCATCTTTTTAATGAGCAACTATGCACTAACAACAACTTTTATCCTGACATGAGTCAAATATCCACACCCCAACAATGAACAACAACTATGAACAACAACACCCCCCCCCCCATTGTTAAAGGCTTTAAACCCATCAAAAAAAACCATTTCCCTGTCAACCCCGAGAACATTCGACCTTAACAAAAGCCAGAAAAACAAGATGGATCCTCGATGCATCCGAGAATAACATCATCCCTCTAACACATCAAGAGTTACACAATGACACTCGATGTGAAGTTTGTGTCATTTCTCATTACAAAGGGATTATAACAAGCGTGTGGTTATTTGTTGTACTTTTCAACAAAAACATTCGAGCAAACACACAAACGTGTGTTTTCATCACATCCAGGGAACAAAAACAAAGACAAATAAATAAATAATAACTGACTGTTGTGTTGCCTGTGCTAGCACGCTAGCAGGCCAAATGCATTGACAGTTGAGCCCTTGCATCGAAAACGTCGTTTTGTTACGTCAACACACATACGCGAGGGTTACGTGTACAAATGTGGGTTCGAATCCCACCGATGTCACGCGTTTGTGTAGCTTTGACACCCAACAAACGTCTTATTTTAACCTCGAGCGTCATTCGAGCAACAGACGTCAGCAAGTCCGGGCTTTGTCCGCACTGACAGCCATCAAAACACTTATGAATTTTCAAAAGTAAACGGTTTTTAACGGCTGCGCTGACCGTTTGTCAGCTCGCTCGAGTGACGGTTTAAAGCCACCGTGACGTGTTTTGAGGCGATTGTCACGCACACCGGACGCGTTTTCGTCTTGTTTGTGTCTTAAAGGATACAGTTTCACCACGTCTGTGTCCATTCGTCTTTTGCCCGGACTTGGAGACGACATCTTTACCCTCTCCTCTTTCGGACGACCGAAGCACAAAACCGCGTCTGATTCTCGATCCCTTGGCCTCTATCGAAACTGTGTGTTTTTGCACATTGGCGTACGGCTGTGTGTTTGTTCTTGACTTGTTTGTCGCTCGCCACTTTCGGTCCGCTGCGGATAGCGCTGGTAGTCCTCTGCCCGCACTGCTCTCTCGCGCAGCTCTCTATCCCTCCGCGGGTGACGTCATCTAATCGCGCCGAAAGGTGTCCCCCTCCTCCTATGCGGTGTTTTGGCTGACGTCATTTAGAGCAGACGACTGTCATTTGTAGTCAAATTGTAGTTGTTTTTGTGACCATTTGAGAACTTTCAGGTTGATTGTTTTTTTTGGATCATTTATTGCTTTATTAAAGTTCATGTACATATTCTTGTGACTTCAAATTCTATAAAATAAAAAAGATATTACACAATTTTTGGGGGTTATAAACAATAACTCATTTTAAACTATAGATATTTAATTTACATTTAGGCATTAAGCAGACGCTTTTATCCAAAGCGACTTACAAATAGATAATGATAATAATACATAAGTTGTAATTGCGGGTAAAAATGCAATCCTTTAAATCCACAAAAATCCAAAGTGAAGAGAAATACATGGTGGAGACCGAAAGACATATGTTTATTACACTTTGTAGTAAAGCGTTACACTCAGATTTACATGCATGATACAGGCAGCCGAAAAGATCAGACTGTCTGATCTTTCTTTAAGTTATGGCACCACTACTTGAGCTACAAGATGAAAGTCTTAAAAACAAATGAGAAAAATAAAATATTGTTCATTCCACATTTATGGAAGTCATTTTACACATTTGAACATTGCAAAAAGAAAACCACACACAGAAACCAGCAATCACTGTATTTTCTTGGGCTTAGCTACAGTCGAAAAAAATGTCCAGGGATCGAACAAGTACATCCAGTGTAATTCTAGGAGCTTCCTTACTGGCCCTATAAAACTGCACAGAGGAGAGAACGAGTATTTGGCAATCCACTTAAAGTGTGTCAGCCGCTCGTCTTTTTAATGATCACACGCCAACTGTGGTTTAGAAAGTATCGATACCAACAAAGGGCCAGGCCCAAATTGAAACACAGAACAACTGTGGCGGTCTCTGTTAGCAGAGCTCGCTTGATCCTTGTGGATTTACCGTCCCTTTCCCAATCAAACCAAATATTGTAAACAAGACTCACATGTTTAAAAAAACACTCCAATATAAAACGACTGTCATCATTACCAAGCACAGCATGCTATTAACATGGCAAGGGCTACCTAGTCCTCTTCCGAAACACAAAACCTACTGGGAAGGGGATGACACCTGCCATTGTCGGAATATGGAAAACACTCTTTTCGACTTGTCATGTGGACCCTGGGGAAAATAAACAGGTTGTGAAATGGTTTGAAATTCCATTTGCTTGGAAGAGAATTTGTGATCCATACTGCCATGAGTAACAGACATGTCCAATGTACATCTTATAACGGTGTATATATATTAAACAAAATGCAGTCTACATGTTACAATTGGTTTACCTGAGATGGAGTGGTTCCTATCGGGCTGTTGCTCCTTTTCATGGATAAGAAGAGAGTCAGTGCTGCTTTCCATCCAGGCTGAGGAAGTTCAGCCTCAGAACCAACGAAGACTGAGCCATCAGTATTTGCCGGTTCTTCTTCCACACTAACCCAAGGACACCAGTCTCTATGTTGGGCTACAGGGTCAAATGCATTCCGGTGCATGGGCCCTTCCTACAAAAATATAAATGTAGGGGTGTTTAAACTGTGTGTTTTCCTTACAAACAATTTGAATTATGCATGTCTTGTTAAAACACTACATTAATTATACAGTGGTTAACCCAAAATGAGTTTGCAAGCTATTGAACATCGATAATTTAGATGTTTATTTTTCTTACTGGGCCACTGATAGAGGAGAGGCGCAGCCTTTTTGACTTTTGTTGTGGGCTAGAAGGCACGTCTCCCTGTACCCTGCTGCGAGTCATTGGTCTCTTGCCCTTGATTAAGGGGCTGGGTAGCTCATCATGCGGGATTGGTGACTCCCTTGTTCTGGTACGAGGAAACAGTGGGGATGAGGTGTTGTCCATCTAGATTTAAAAACACAGGCAATAAGGACAAAATATTAACAACAAGAAATTGTTAATTTTAGCATTACATTTTGTACAATTAATGAAAGCAAGACAAACCTGCTCTGACCGCACAGAGTCCTGACTACGCAGCTTCATGCGACATGGCGTAGGGGATTGGGATGGTGAGATGGGTGCCCCCCCTGCGCCTTGAGATGGAGTTGAAGTAGCACATGTCGGAGACAGCGGTGGGTTTTCACCTTCTCCCGGAACACAGTCCATTTGAAAAAAATTCCAAAGCCCTACCTTCCTCATGCAATACGAACAGGTAAGGATGGGCAGATTCATAGCATGGAGTGCTGGACTATTATGGAATAGAGAGCAACAAGATGGAATGTGATACCACAATTGTAGAGAAAAATGAATACTTTAAAAAAATATTTTTGGATGTTTACCTGGCTGCCCAACCACAAAGAGATACAATGCAAGCTGCCACCTGAACAGAGAGCAGATCTGATGAGGCTTTAGATGGAGAACCTCCTTGCTTCACCTGTTCATCTTCAATGAGCTGCAGAAGGACACTTATAACATCTTCAGTCAATGTCTGGAAAAGAGAAACATTCAGAATGATTTAAAATACAAAGCTTGTACTGTATGAGGAACGAGGACACGCAATATACCATAGCTTTTAGCTGCTCTGGCTTCATAGCAGGCAGCTGCTGTTCCAGAAGACAAGCACTCTTGAAACGGTTAAGAAAGGCACCAAGTAGAACTGAAGGTTCATTAATGGGAACCATCCAGAACCGATCTACAAAAGAGGCAACAAAAATAACCCCATTGGCTAAGATTAAGGAACCTAAGGCAGTCAAGAGGTAATGGTAAATACCTGGACATGGAAAATCTGGCCAAGAACAGAACTTCTCATGTTGAGTCTTAAGTTGCTCCAAAACCTCGGAAATCCGTCCCTCGTCTAAAAATGGTGCACATATTATAGTTGACTGGGACTGAAAGATTTAACAAAAAAAAACTTAAGGGTAACTCACATTTCTGGAAGTCTGTTGTTGGCTGAATGGTTGCACAGAGGAAAGCCTGGCAACTGGAACACTTCAACATGTCGCAGTCTATATTGATCCAGCCGTATTGTGCACACCTGAGTGGCGAGAGTACACGGGGCTTTCCGGCCCATTTTAGACAGTGCGCTTGTTAAGGACAGATATGATAGATGGATTCAAAACTAAAATGTTTGCCTACAACCCATGGATCAAATTCGGTTATCGTTCTGATACACGTCATGTCACGTCAGGTGGAGATTATTCATGAGGGCTTGATTAAAAATAAATCATGATGTTAGGGGTCAGTCTTGATCTGGTGGTTAAAGAGTTGAATTTGTAAGCAGAAGATTGCGGGTTCTAATCCCAGTTCCAGCAGACAATGGCTGAAGTGTCCTTGAGGAAGACATCTTACCCAAGTTTGCTCTGCAGTGATGATTGACAGCTGCGTCATACTTGTAAGTCGCCTTGGACAAATGCATGTGCCAAATGAATAAATGTAACTGTTTAAGATTCATCTTTACCAAACTAATATCGGGTGTATGCTTGTGATCAAAACAACAGACTTAAAGAACGAAAGGATATTGTGTAAGACTCCACTCTCAGGAAAAACGCTTCCTTGTTCGCTGCCTCGCAAGGAGCTTTTCCAAGGCCATTCGGAGATGCCGTGCTCGGGTCCTCCTGTGAACTGAGATATGAGAAACAACGTTAAACTCAAACACAAATGACCATTTTAATTTCAGTTTCACAGACATAGAAGGGTGCTCTGTCACATGCATCCCATTTATTATACCTTAAAGGAAAATATACAATGTCCTGTGTGTAGATTCACAACATCTATGATGGATCATATCAAAACATGTCTCATTATGTAAATGTGATGAATGTGAGATGCAATGTTTACAAAGTGTTAATAGACATAGTAATTGTGATCCAAACATACATCCAGTGTTGTGTAAACATGCATTTGTATACAAATAAGTGCAAATTTTTTATTAGCTTGTGGTCTGGATTGCTCACCACCCTGCCTGGCTTTCCTCTGGCACATTCTGACTTCTTTACAACTTCTGCTGGATTAAAGCACAACTCTTACCAGTTTAACACGTTGTCATCTGAGGCGACCCCTTCGTTGAGGAGTTCCCGTACTTTTAAAGGTGATACGAGAGGAGATTTGCTTGGTTTTTCGACACTTTCTGGACGGTTCGCACGGCCACCGAGCGCCGCCATGTTTGGTGTGTGTCTCTAAACCCTCCCCCTAAACTCTCAACATCTATACACAGTTCCGCCCCCTCGCGTACACAAATCACCATGGTTACCATTTGAAACACTTTGTATTTATTACGTATTTTTTTATTTTACACATTTATACTGTACTTATTTTACTGCAGTAACACAATTTTAAGTGTTTTAAGAATTTTCCATGAAATAATTCGATAAACAATGGTGAAATACAATAAAATCACATTGATGAGTAGAAACTATACATAATAATTATGGGATGTCACAAAAACAAACACACAAGGAAATTCTTCCATTAAAATGAGGTCTTTATGCCAAATTAGGAAGTCTAAATTTTGTGTAAATTTGCTGTAACGCTTTAAAAAATTAAAATATTATATCACACAACTTTATTCTAGTAAATATCTGTCTGTAGAAAACAAAGAAGGCACTTTTAAAACATGCCACATCGCTTTATTTTAGATTATAATTATGATTGTAAATAAACTAACCGGGATATAATTTTTTTAGCATTCAATACGTATAACATTATTTATAAATTATACTATTAATAATTATTATAAATTATATGCTATTATTTAACATTTTTTTAAATATAGACACCATGAAGTTTTATTTTAAAAATGATATGCTATTATTTAAATTTTTTACATATAGACACCATGAAGACTTTTATTTCAAAAATTATATACTATTATTTTTTTTTTTAAATATAGACACCACGAAGACTTTTATTTTGAAAATTATATATATATATTTTTTTTAAATATAGACACCACGAAGACTTTTATTTTGAAAATAATATGCTATTATTTTATTTTTTTTTAAATATAGACACCATGAAAACTTTTATTTTGAAAAGATATGCTTTTATTTAAATTTTTAAATATAGACACCATGAAGACTTTTATTTTGAAAAGCGTAACCGCGTCTAATTATGTCTCATTATTTCCGTCGCTTGTGGCCATCTCGGAGGTTTCCGGCGGCGTTTCTGGCTTCACGTGAGAGGCGACCCGGTCGGACCCATCTGGTGAATTTAAACGCGTGTTTCCGGCGAGAATGGGCCGAGTTGTGCTCTGTTTTACGACTCTCTCGGTTTGCGGAAGCGTGTAGTGGATGCAGCGAGTGCTTTGTGGAGAGATGTCTGCCGCAGAAGGAGCTCACAGCCCGGACAGACTCAATCAGTTTGAGAGGCTCACTGGAAGGCCCCCAGTGAGGGCTGCAGGTCAGTTAAGGGTCCTTAATGAACCCCCCCTTAAAAAACTGCAGGGCTTAAAATGTCTGTTTGGTGTATTTAGTCTCAATTCCTCCACATCTTGCTGTTAGCATTAGCGTTAGCAGTGTAGCTAGTGTGTTGTTTTGCTATCAAACTTTTCAAGTGCACGTTTATTTGTTGTGTTTGCGTCATATTTTCGACACATAGGTATAAATAAAGTGTGTTTTATTATTTTTATTTGATGTTTGTGCTTACAAACTGCACAGTTAGCATGTAGCTACCACAGCTGTCAAATACCAATGGCTGTCAGTTGTTATTGTTTATCAATATATTGATTTGTGTGTATTGTTTGCCTTGTGTGTTATTGTCAGGTGAGTTCTGTTGATTGTGTGGGTATACAAATCAATAATGCATTGATGTAACATCCCACATTTCTAAACACACACTTGAGTGTTGATCTGTGCAATCTCTCATGAAACAAATGTAATCATTTTTATTTATAGTAATATAATGTTGAAATAATGCAATGAAACACTAAGATAAGAAAAACACAATACAAGTTATGTCATTGCACTATGTACAGAAGGAATAAAACAATTGTTTAAATGGTTGCATAGTTGTCTGTTTGAATTAAAAGACAGATTAATAACATTTACACTTTTATCCAAAGGGACTTACTTTGATTTATTCTTTACATTTGAATCTGAGGATGTGCAATTCTGCGGATTGGACTCTGGCAATGCAAGCCTGAGTTTATTAGAGAGTTTGCAGAAGAGATTTAGGCATTCAACCTTTAAAAGAATACCATTAATCGAAAAACAAATCAGGATTACAATTACAGGTGTAATGAATATATCATCGATTACAGCTGTCCATTTGTGCTCATTTCTGTTTCAACAGAAGGTTTGGGGACTAAACTGTGGTAAATCAGAGATTGTAAAATTAAAAAGTTGATGCGTACTTTTATAAAGCGCAATTACAATATTTGGTGAATAATTGACAACTATGATTTTGTCATAATCGTGCATACACACCATCTTAAATATAAGAAAACTACTCCTTGTTTACCCGACAGATTATAGTTCATAAATGTCAGCACATGGAAAAAACACAGTGCAACTATACATACATGTGCATCTATACTGTTTATATAAAATTAAAGAATAATGGACCGGGTTTCAACTTTCATACACACGCATTTCTGTCTTCCGCATGTCACATCCTTGCCCAACTACCTGATCTTTACCTGTTCTGTATAGGAGGAGGCCACTTTGTTTTTTCCCACTGTAAACCGTTTAACAGCCTTAGAAGATGTTTTGCGTATTTGAAAATCTCAGTGGCTCAGATTCAACCATTTGACTTGTTAAACATTTGCTCATGGCGTTCAATTCCTTGCTTTAGGTAGCATTAATATATAAATCAATCAGCCTTAAACAATTTTTTTACTATGCTTTATCTTTTATCTTCTATCTTCAGTGGTATTGTCTTTGCACCTCAGTCAGGGTTGTTATTCAAATAGGTTGTTATACACATTGTTTTCATTGTGTAAAATCACTGTTGGCCGTCTTGTATGTTGTTCATGATTGGGTGGTATTGGGTGTATGCCATTTCACTTTGAGATAATCCATGAATATTCAGGACAGATTATGTCTCTTTTTTTTATCTGAGGCAGTTGGACAACCAAGGGATGTGTTCTGGATAGAGCCATAGATGTTCAGTACATTAGTTTTTACTATTTCCAAAAACCTGTTTTGAATCACCCCTTTGAATAGCACCTGTCAGTGATGGTCAGAATGTTTGTCCAGTATGTCTGTTTCTTTTATTTTGCTATTGTCCTTTTGTTGTTGTTTTGTTTGTCTGACTGCGGTGATTGTGGTAACAGGCTCTAAGAAGAGAGTTTGCTGGCTACAAGCTCGAAGAATCCTGGGCCAACCCTGCCCCAGTCTGCGGATCCCTAACAGGTTTTTAAGAGAAGGTGGGTAATAGGCTTTAACTGAACCTTAAAAAAAGAACCCACAAGCACAAACCTAGAACCTCAAATGTGTGGGGACAAATTTGAAATTGCACGCCTCCCCCATGCTGCTCCTCCACCCCCTCTCTTAAAACTCCTTTTCTTCACTGTGGTGCAAAATCACAGCTCTTTCTCCCGGGCTCTTTCTACTAAACTTTCATTGTGGCGAAGCTGGGGCAGGATGGCTAAGGTGCTGAAAACAAGACCAACAGTTGTGAGTGATGTCTTTTCGTTGCTTTCATTTCATTTGTGTGTCCGTTTTTTGTGTTCCTCCCATCCTTGTTGGATCATCCCTGCAATGTTTCCACTCAGGTGTCCACATCCGGGTTTCAAGGCAAATTTAGTGGCATTATATTTGCAAAGGGTGAGGCTGATAGCTTACTGTGCCGTGACATTATGTTGAGATGGACTTGCAGGTCAAGATGGGTCATCTGAACAGACTGACCTGTTTGAGGTGTTTCCTTGCCTTAGACGGATAGACTTTCTAGTTAATTCCTAGACTTTCTAGTGTAAAGTCTATGTATTTTACAAGTTAGGAACAAGTTAAGATTTGAGGGTTTCCCGATTGTTCCAGTTATAGTAGGTTTGAATATCATGTTCTCCCTTACTTCCTTCCCTTGTAGTTTTTGAAAGAGTAGCTAGCACAAAAAGGACTTCCCATAACCACTAACTGAGGTCTCCTGCTGTGTTGTTATTGATTATGAGACAAAAGGCTGCTGTCTTATCTTTGTAGGTCATAGAGCACCTCCGGCTCGAAGCGGCCATCGCTGCGTAGCTGACAACACCAACCTTTACGTGTTTGGAGGCTACAACCCCGACTATGATGAATCAGGAGGATCGGAGAATGAAGATTACCCGCTGTTCCGAGAGCTGTGGAGATTCCACTTTGCCACTGGGACGTGGCAGCAGATACGCACAGAGGGGTTCATGCCCACGGAATTGGCGTCCATGTCAGGTAAATGGTCACATGATTTTGGATGGATTTCCAAGCTACCAGTCTGTTTTTAAATCCTTAAAACTGTTTTAACCATATTCGTATAGCTGTGTTACATGGAAACAACCTGCTCGTGTTTGGCGGGACTGGTATCCCATTCGGTGAAAACAACGGAAATGATGTTCACGTATGCAATGTTAAATACAAACGATGGTCTCTACTCAACTGCAGGGGCAAGAAACCGAATCGAATATATGGACAGGTAGAAAACAAAACAGATTTACATCATTAATTCTTGATGAAAAGTTCAAGTCATGTGATGTCTGGACAGACATTATTTAATATTAATTTGAGTTATACCTGTTATTGTCATCTTAAGGCCATGGCCATCATCAATGGCTTCTTGTACGTATTTGGAGGTACAACAGGCTACATCTACAGTACAGATCTTCACAGGTTAGATCTGACGACACGCGAGTGGATTCATCTTAAACCTAACAATCCTCCTGATGACCTGCCAGAGGAGCGGTGCGTGACCCATGACCATAACCGTTGAGGTTTAATAATGAAAAAGCAAAACACATAGCCACAAAACCTAAACTATATAAGCTCTATGACTTTAGTGATTGCACCTGTAAATATAATTAATAATTCACTAAAAATAAATGAAGTGTAAAATACATTTTGTTGTTGTACATCAGCACCTTTTGGCTAATGTGATAAATAAATTGATCAAAAATTGATTTTATACTTATAGATATAGACATGAAATAGCTCACGATGGGCAGAGGATATATATTCTCGGTGGTGGAACGTCCTGGACTTCCTATCCTTTAGACAAGGTATAATGGAACATCAATATTTGACCCATTTAGGCAGGAGGGGTTTTGTTGTTCTTCCTGTTTCATTGTAATCACTCCGTTTCAATTGCTCAGATACATGCGTACAACCTGGAAACAAATTCCTGGGAGGAAATCACGACAAAACCTCATGATAGAATAGGTAACAACAGTAACTTGTTAACATCTAATAGATAAAAAAAGCACTTTGCAATAAGCAGTTGTTTCGTGGGGTTCTTTTTCAGGATACCCTGCCCCTCGGCGATGTCATAGTTGTGTGCAAATTAGAAATGGTAAGTCTTTATTCACGTTGAATTGGATGCTCATGTGCCTTTCCAGTTTTTGTCATCACAACTTGTTGTTTTCTTTGTTACAGATGTATTTATATGCGGAGGTTATAATGGTGAACTAATACTGGATGACCTGTGGAAGATTAACCTGCAGACGTTCCAGTGGAGTAAACTACCTGCATTGATGCCAGAACCCGCATACTTCCACTGTGCTGCTGTTACCCCGGTGAGTTTACATGCCAACACAGCCAGTCATGTTTCAAGTATGTATCTAAAACGGTCTTTCTTTAATCTCAGGCTGGCTGCATGTACATTCATGGCGGTGTGGTGAACATCCACGAGAACAAGCGAACTGGTTCGTTATTTAAGATCTGGCTGGTGGTACCTAGCCTTCTGGAGCTGTGTTGGGAGCGTCTACTTAAATCCTTCCCTCACCTCGCCCAACTAACCCCAATACAGCTGCTAAACTTGGGCCTTACCCAAGAACTCATTGAACGCTTGAAATGAAGCGGAGAGGATGTGTATGTTCCATTTATGTACCTTTTTATTATTTGCAAGCTAGTCATGGAAAAGACGGCAATGCTTGAGCCAATGTGTGGACAAAGAGAACACGATTGATTCTGAGGGACCCAATCCTGGGTGTCCTAAAACAGCCCGCCTTAAAACCAAAAACTATTGGATGCCTTTTGAGTTGTTTTGCGTATGCACCTTTTAATTATTTGACAAACAATCCAAAACGTAATTGTATCCATTCGAGAGGAGGTCTTCTTAAACGCTACGGGTCAGTGACCTTTTTTTGTGTTGAGATTGTAATATTGTTATTTATTGGTCTGGGGGGGGGGGGTCGAGTTGTTTTTACTGATGTATCTTAATTCTGTTTCTTTCTTTATCTGTCAAGGAATTATTTAAGTTTTATGAATCGCTTCAATATTTAATTGGCAGTGATGTAATTCGGGGTTATTGAGTTTCAACTTCATAGTAACTGACCAGATTAATGTTTTTACTTTCATGACTTAATGGTGTAAATCAACGAGCAAGTGTTAAAGACTTGAATGTTTTAGCGAAGTTGCAATTGTTGCACTGTTGGAAACAGTGAGTTTGTCATTGCAGTCTTAGCAAATGTCAAGTTGTGTTTCGGTTCTTCCTCAAGATTTGCAGAAACATCTGCGTATTTGACACCGCCACAGACCAAGTAATGTTTAAACTAAGCTGTACATAGTCATAGCAAACTGTTTTAACGTTCAAGTCCCAAGTTTTGTAAACCAATCCCTACATCACTGTGAACAAGGTGCTCCTTAATTTCCTTTTAATGCTTTTACTGAAATAAAATCTATTGTTTATTTTTCTGTAAACCCTCCTCTAAATCTTGAAATCCTATTTGACAATGAATGGCTGACACCCATTTTAATTGATCTAGTGCCTTTCCAAGGAAGAGCTGATAATGTGCTAAATGTAACACCAAGCCTTGCTAATCGCACTTTAAGTTCAAATTATACTCAACACAAAAAATGTCCAGTAACAATTAAAAAATTAAATTTGCACACTTGATATATCAGTTCCATGTAAATGGTTCAGGTAATGTCTGGTCAGCACAATTCTAATAATATTGCAAATATTTTCGGCCTTGTGAATATCTGTACAGTTAAAGACAAAAATCCATAATTTGCCATCATTTAGCAATAATGTAGCCAACCATATTTTTAATATGCTGACCTGTTACAACAAAGCTCTGACTTTGAAACATCTCTGACTTAAAGGCCAAATATATCATCTTCAATTTAAAGGTAGTTATGAGTTAAAAGACCCAACCATTATTCACATCAAACACTTATTCATACATTTTGTGGCCGTTTAACTGCATTAACACCAGCAATTTTTACACTGCATTGCTTTTGTTTATTCGTAACAAGGTCAGAATGTCACATCCATACCCATACTACTACCTTCTACCATTTTGTGCATGTCTGGGTTCCTGTTTGCATGGATCAGGATTTAAGGTGCTTGTCATGCAGCCAACGTCCAGACCACGACATCTGTGCTCCCCGGAATTATTTTAACTACGTAGTGTAATATCTCACAAAGAGTCTACATTGAACGAGACATTTCTTTGTGTTTTTGGATGAAGGTCTCTGGACTGAAGTTGCCCAGTCAAATGTACTCAGGTACTCAGCAGGTACCTACAACATGTGTTTCAGTTTTGTGTTTTATTGTTGGAAAGATTAATAAACTTGTTCAAACTGGTGGTTGTGTCTAATATGTTATCAAGTAGGTTCACACAACATTAGAAAAAGATCTATGAAAGGGATACATTTTTTATTAGTATACATCGCTACATCTCTTTGGATGTGAGTGTAAAATATTTTCATACACATTTTAAGTGAAATTATTCTCAGCTCTAGTGAAATCAGGCTTACATTTAAGAGCTCCAACACAATGTACTGGAAAAACAATGTTATACGACAAACATGTACACGAATACAAACTACAGACATTTCAACAGTAAAACAAAATTCTCAACAGCCGAGTGGAGCAGGCGCAAAGAAGTATAAGGCCAGGAGAATGAGATAAACAACCACAAGAGCAGTGCCTGTACAGAAGCATAAGAAAATAGAATGGCGAAAGTGGACACTGAAGTGATAGTTCATCAAAAACTGAAAAATATTTCATGAATTACTATTAAGTGGTTCCAAATATGAACACATTACATTGTTTGGTTGTACACAGAGAAAGATATTTGAACAAATGCTTGTAACCAAACAATTCTTGGACGACAATGATACTCAAGAGTACCCCAAAATTCTAATATTAAATCTATTTTTGTGTTCAACAGAAAAAAAACTGTAGTTTTTCCTACCATGGTAGTCAAAGAGCTCCAAGAACTGTTTGGTTACAAGCATAACCAAATATCTTTTTCTGTGTACATCAGAACGAAGACAACTATACAGATAATTGAAATGAACAACACTAATAACACTCACCCTGGAAGTAGTCCGACTTTCCATCCATAAATATGTAGTTGACCAGGATTACACTGAATATGCTTGCCCACAGGTGTAAATCACTGAATATAAGAACGAATCCAACATCCTGACAAAGGTTTAAAAAAAAAGAAATTTACAATTTGTAACAACCTAGCACATTTATCAAGGAGACATCTGACAATAAGACGTTTTACTTACATAAAATGCATTAAACAAGATCAATAATGGTATCTGCAGCATGCAAACCTGCACTGCGATACAACTCCCCACTTCCAGACTAGATGACAAAAATAACCACATTATCCATACTGTATTTAGTAATATTGTATATTACTAATAATGATGAATTTTACACTAAACGGTTTGAACCTGAGACTGATGTTGTTCTGAAGAGCAAACTGGACTCCATTGACAATCTCAGGGAGCTCAGGAACCATTGCTAACACAGTTACTCCAATGAAATACTGCAAAAGATGGCACAACAACCTAGAATGTCACACTAAGGAAAGACCATTTGGGCAAATAGAATTTTGGATTATAAATCACAATATGAGTGTACCTGTGAGACACTAGAGTTATAAATGATGGGTTTGATGTTGTCAGTGCAGAGGTCTGCGCAAGCTGCCATCAGCAGTGTTGCCAGTATGAGCACCACCAGAGCTCTCATTCTAGACCAATGCACCACTGCACCATGATCACTTAAAACTGACATGCAGAGAAAGAATTAGAAATGAAATCCCATAGCACAAAGAATGTATGCCTCTTTTACAAACACACCATGACCGTCGCTGACGTGGATGTCATATATGTGCGAATGGGTTTTCAAGGTGAAGATCAGACCGATGAGGTATGCCGCAGGTAACAGGACAGATATGGTGTACACTAAAGGCCTTAAAACAAACAATTTGTTTTAATGTAACATTTTTAACTATAGATGTCACCAATTATACATATGACCAATATAAAGAGTGAAATCTTCTGATACAGAAAGTATTTTTGTTGTTAGATTGATTTGCATTAAAATAAATTTAGATTTCTTAACTTGAAGTCATTCATATAATGACTATAAATATTAAACATCAAATTTGTGATGTTTGTAAACATTTTATGCATGAACATAGTCAATAGCAAATTAATATTTTATGCTGGGATTATATGCCAATATATCGGTATTTAAGTATGTTTTTACATAATGTGTGTTTCAATACTCACTCAATGTGGCTCAAAAAAAGTGGTCGATTGTTTTCACTCTGTAGAACAAGTTTGACAATTAATTGTTTTATTATTTTTAACGCCATGTCAGCACCAAAGGCTATTTATGGAAAACTTATTTCTTTAACAACATATCATAAAATCAACCAACATACACTTTCACACTCAAAGATCCTTATACACAACAAATATGTTTAAAAAAATAATAAATTATTACAATGGAAAAGTCAACATCAATAACAATTTATACAATTTTAAATTCAATTTTGTGATTGCATTAATATTCCTTTTTTCTTTTTTAATAACATGTCAACATACCAGGTCATAGTGGCAATTGTTGCATATGAAGGGCTTTGAGGAGCTATTAAGAGAGCTATTGCAGCCTTCACATATAAAGTTTCCATAAGCTTTTGAAAACAGTGTGGGCGCAAAAACACCTGCCATCAGACATAGAGATGAAACATAAGACAAAGAATAGTCAAAAATAACAACACTAGCTGCACTTAATCTTATGATTCTTAATTTCATAATTAATTAAATTATACAATATGCATTAGTTAAATGTAAAACGAATCCAGAACAATGTTTTCCATATTTCTTACCTCCCACAGATATAAAGAGCAGAGCTGAGCTGACACCGGCCGACCTGCTGTTGAACCTTTGCTCTCTGTGCTTAAAGCCCCCAATGATCATACAAATACCCTACAGAATCCTCGCCGATCAAGGGCAAAGCAAATAGACAGAACATTAGGCTAATTTTACACATTTAATGTGTGTGGATTCATCACAGCTATAACGTGGAACAAACCCTCCCACTCACAGGTATAAAGAGGATGCAGCCCAGCAGCGTGCCGGTGAGAGCGGATTTCACAATCTCAGCGTAGCATTTGTTGCCTTCACGGTTGCCCTGAAGCAAAGCTGTGATGTAGAAAGCCATCTCTGTGATGGAGCCAAACGTGGCGTTTACAACTGCTCCTACTGCAAAGTTACTCTGCGCAGAAATACTACAGAAGAGTCTTTAATTATTAGTGTTTTTGTCTAAATGACTAATGTGTAGAAAAGGTGACTTATTTCTTACTCAGATCACAAAGAGAGATATTTTGGATAATATTGGGAACTATAAAAATCTATTAAGTTGCATCGGTTTTCGTACATAGAATATAAGTTAATGGGTGCCACTGCTGTTAGGTTATCCACTTTATTCAAAAATATCTTTTTTTGTGTTTTGCAGAAGTAAGAAACTCAAACACTAAAAATATTTAATGTGGCTTAGTAAATATCACAATATAAACAGTAACATTAACTTCATAATATCTTTTAAAAACATTAATGTTTTACTATAGTAATAAAAATGAACATTGAAATGTTCTTAATTTTCCCAATATTTTTTAAGTTTATGTAATAAAAAAAGGTTTTAACAGATATATTTTTGTAATAAACAACAAAATATTTGGTTAATTCTAAAGTAAATAGTTGAGTTACTAATCACTTTACGCATGATGCATTTGAAACATTTAAAGGTGAATTTTTTACAGATTTGGCCTCTAAAAATCCGTTTTGGCGACTGTGTACTCCTTACAAATATTTTTTTTTCTATTGTTACCTTGCTATTCCCATTCCAATGTAGTATGACAGTGGGATAATGGAGCTCACGGATGTGGCAAACTTTGTTTCAGCGCTCACATAATCATCATCTTTGTCCACATAGCCGATCACCAGAGTGACGATAACCAAAGGCAGAAGGTCTGAATGAAAGCTTTTAAAGAGTTTAACCAACACTCTTGCTTTATAAATCAATTTTAAGATTAAAGCGATTTTAACCAGTTATAAAGGATACTGACGGCAAACACATTGATTCCATCAACCGTGTATTTATAATAATACCAGTTGAAAGCATGGTAACAGCAGAGCAGAACTCTGGTCTCACAGCCATGGTGCTAAGAAGATTGAAGAGACAGTCAAGTATGAGGCACACAATGTTAAAAATGTGAAATTTAAATAAACAAAATCCACATTGAGTCAACAAACTCAAATACTAAAGAATACAAACAAAATATGTTCACCTTTTTCACTGTGTGAACTTTGATGTCTTCGGGTGGCATTAGCAGGATGGTACACAAGGTCCTGGCATTCATCTTTGCCACAGGGATGGTGAACACTATCATCCACGAGATAAAGACAGCCAGGCAATGAACCACAGCCAACAGGGGGTATCCCAAAACCAGCCAGACGTAAGTGCTCAAGCGACACTAAGAAAGCAAGGAATGGCCATATCTCGGGTTATTTAAAGCTTATAGTTTAACGTGTCATAAACATTCATTCCAGTCATAGACATTTATTCATAGACATATAAGAAACTCTCTCTTTCACCCAGTAACGTCTCTGCTTGATAGGAGGCACAATGAGGGGCATTTCTGTGGTGATCGCAGGAGCGGAGCGCAGTAGCGGAGTAGACTCCCTCTTTTCCAAAGACTCCTTAACTTCATCCACTTCCTCCGGAATGGCTTCACAATTCGGGAATTTCATACAACATTTCCTCATCGAGCTGATGTTCTGTAAGAGAATTTCAAAAACAGGGAAGATATGTCACGTTTAGATTTTGTAAGCTGTAAAGTTTCTGTGAAAATTAATTCAGCTCGGTCGAATTCAATTATCACACAGAAATGTGTACATAAAGGATTCAGAATGCATTACATTTTTATGAACCAGGCTTTGTCGGAGGAATCAGTACTTAGACATTGACTTCAAACGAAGTGCTGAAATAAAATATGCTTAAAAAATGCAATGTCATAAGTTTTGCATAGTTTGATTTAAAATGATTTTAAAAAATGATTTACACTTTGAGGAACCTTTGTAAGGAGAACATTCATCTATTACCTTTTCCATAGCCTTTCCAAAGGGCCATAAGAAATAACCTGACAACTGCCAACACAGTTTTCCTATCAAAGCAAGAGGGAACAGATTTTGAAGAAAGTCATAAAATTAAACATGAAATGGGCAATAATATAAAATGGCAAAAAAATACTTAATATACCAAACGTACCATAGGGAATCCCAGCAATCGTGAAGAACATCAACAGACTAACCAAAAAGTAAAATAGAGAGATCCACCAGCCAAATAGTAAAACATATACTAAATTCCCAACAGTGACCAGTGAACCTTTGAGCAAAAACAAACGGATGTACATGAGAAGTTTATAAAATACAGTCCTTCCTATAAACATACCACAGTGACCGTAAAATGAACACTGTGAAAATTATTATTTTGCATTATGTTACAAAAATAAACAGTCATGTTACTAAAAAATTGTACCTTTAAAATATTCGAAAAACATAAAATAATTTAAAATAGTTTAAAAATTAATAAAAAAATCCAACTGTTTAATTCTGAAAATGGAAAAATATATATGTAAACATAACTAATTTATTTAACAAATTGTTGTTATATAAACCTTATATTTTTGGTGAATTCAAATAGAAATATTTTAACATACATATACACAAAACTTATGCAGTATATTTTATTCATTTCAAAGCTTTAAAATTCTCTAATCTTCTGTCATTTGTCTCTTGAAAAAATCAGGGTCAAATTTTTATATTCATATTTTTGACAATCATAAAGTGTCCAATCAAGAATATTTTTGGAATTATCATTTGTATTACTTGAATCATGTTTCAAGAAAATGTTGAGTGAGTTCTTTCTAGTCTTTGGGTTTTCCTCTGACCTGAATGATGTTTGATGTAGTTGAGTTCAGAATAAAGTTCCTTAACCACATCTGATCTGTCCTCGATGGGCCGCTCGGTCACGTGGCTTTTCCACTTCCTGAAGCCAAACTGCCATGAATTCAGGGATTATTTCAAACATTCCAGCAAGCCAGACTAATGCAGGGAGGAAAGTTTAAGATTTTTAGATTTACACACCCTGTAGTTGTTGGCGAGTTTGTGCGCTTCCACCTCGTTTTCCACTCGGATGGTGGTCCTCATACTCGTCTCCAGCCAAACATCATCTACGCAACGAGAATGCAAGGAATGCCCTAGATATAAGGATTATTAAAACATAAACATAATTTCATGCATCCTAAAACAAATTAAATACACTGTTATTAGAAATCAGTTAATATATATACATTTCAACCCAGATTTGGATAGGCAATGATGAACACTCACTGTGAGCAGAAAGGCATTTCGGGGTGTAGTGTCCTAAATACTGTGAGGTACAGGGAGAGGGGGTATCAGGAATCTCATGGTAAGCACCAGCCACACACAGTCTGTCGCATTGGGAGCTACAGCGGCGACCTTTAGGGTCATGGTCCCAGAGGGGCTCTAAAAGGTCATACAGAAAACATCCAAGATCATTGGATTTATGGGTTTCTCGCGGTCTTCTGAGGACTTTGGTAGTCCCAAACCAGCCAGGGCGGAACTAACACAAGACGCCTGAGCATCACATGAAGACTCCGTGTCTGATCACATTCTTAATGCATATCAATGACATAGCTTGATACGTAATACTTTAAACTATGAGTTCAAGTGTATTGTCAAAAAACAAATTAGACAAAAATTATGAATTAAAAACTAAGGCGAAATTGAAAAGTCCTAAATTCCTCACGCTCAATAGTTGTCACAAACCTGTGTCTTTGTTTGGTTTGTAAGAGAAAGTGATATTTGGACAACTGATTTAAACAGTAATTGTTCTTGGATCCCACTGCCTACCACTTTTTGCTGTCCTATATTCTTCAAAATATCATATTGTGTGTTCAACAGAACCAAAAAATATAAAGTTTTAAATTGCATCCAGTTATAAGCATTCATAGAAATATATATGCGTTCAGCAAGACAAAGATATATTTATATCATAGATTTTAAACAACAAAAAGTTATATAAGTTAAAAAGAGTTATAAGAGTAAATATTGGGAGAATTTTTATTTTTGGGTGAGATACACCATTTGTAAAGTTTATATTGAACATATTTTCATTATATAACAATGCATCACATACATTATTACAATAACACACATGAATTGTATATGTATTGCAAATTAAAATTTTTTTATATTTTGTGATATAAAACCTTTGTAAAACAGTGACAGGTAAAAACAAATGTTTGAATAAACAAACTTGTGTGTTTTGTGTTTACTGTAGAAAGCACAGTTGTGTTGGTAAATGACGTCACCTGAACAGGTGAAATAAATCACTTTGCTCTACAGAAGTTCCACGTGACCTATAAGAAGTACTGAAAAACTCATTTATAACTTTATATTATCTTTTTACAGCCATATAAATCACATACTCTATTGCTTTGTGCATGTGATAAATTATCTATCAAACATTATTATGCCAAAACAAAGAAACAATAATAAAAAAAAGAAAACACATGGAACACAGTGGCAATGAGAGCCCAGGACGTGAGATGAATGTAAAACTCACCTGAACTTTCTGTGGACCTTCGCCTCCGACTCTCCACATCAGCGGACATCATGTGTTTGGTGTGAGACATCATCACTACTGCAGACGCGCACTGCACTGCCATGCGCTCATCTCTGCTGACCGTGCGCGCTCCCGACTCACAGTGAGAACGCGCTTCACTGTGCTGTCACTGCCAGGGATCATAAAAGTGTCATGATAAACACACAATCAATAATAATCTAATATATATATATACAAATAAACATTAATATGAGCAAAGAATGCTCTGAAAATAAATCTTATTTACTTGTCCTTTTGAACTTTTTTTTTAAATCACAAAATTCAGTGTGGAGAGATATATATATATAGAGAGAGAGAGAGAGAGAGAGAGAGAGAGAGAGAGAGAGAGAGAGAGAGAGAGAGAGAGAGAGAGAGAGAGAGAGAGAGAGACAGACAGATAAATATATGGTTGGATGGATAGAGAGAGAGACAGACAGACAGACAGACAAATAGATTGATGGATGGATGGATTGATGAATGGATAGAGAGAGAGAGAGAGAGAGAGAGACACACACAGACAGATAAATATATGGTTGGATGGATAGAGAGAGAGAGAGAGAGAGAGAGAGAGAGAGAGAGAGAGAGAGAGAGAGAGAGAGAGAGAGAGAGAGAGAGACACAGACAGATAAATATATGGTTGGATGGAGAGAGAGAGAGAGAGAGAGAGAGAGAGAGAGAGAGAGAGAGAGAGAGAGAGAGAGAGAGAGAGAGAGAGAGAGACAGAAAGACAGAGGGTCAGACAGATAAATAATGGATGGATGGATGACAAGTGATCTTGAGATATTCCTCAATGCAGAATTTCTGTAGATTCTTCAAATGTTTGTGCTCCCACTTCTTCAGTTTGTTCTACATGGAATTGTGGATGACAGGACCTTGATTTTGTGCCTAGTGGACATTTCTTTATGTTGATTTTGCTGTTAGTTTGTGGTAAAGATCAAACCATGACTCAATCTAATATTTCTAGCAGTGCAGGTCTTTATCTGTTGGTTTTAAACATAAAACATGATGCTATGTGTCTGAACAAGATGTCCAGAACCTCTGGTATGAGACAAGGTCCACAAGAACTAAGATCTGATGAGGTTTTTAAAAGTGAACATGGGGCACATTGTAACCCTGTGTGCACAGAACTTTTCTTGAGTTGTTGCTTTTTTATTTCATATTGCCAAAAAGACATTCCTGGAAGTTCCATATGGTAAATTATAAAGGTGGAGTTTGCCTTTGCATGAGAGCATAAGAACAAACATTCTTTAACATCTGGGGGTGATAAGGATGCAGTTTTTTTTTTCTTCAAACCATTTTATATTCGACTTAGCTTAAGAAACTTTTGATTTAACCTATTGTGAAAAACATGATAAAGGGGATTAAGAAATGGGGATATAAAAAAATATAGAAATTCTGGTAACAGTTGTAACAATGAATGCATTAGCTAAAATAACACTACATTGTCCCATACTTATGAAGCAGTTTAAATATTAGTTCACATTAAAATCAGCTAACAAGGTTTCAAAAAAGCTGAAAAACTAAATTGTTCATGGTTAATGTTAGTTTTGTAAATTTTGTACATTTTAACACTCATTTTTTAATAAAGTGTTACCAAAATTCGTTATGATATTTATAAAAAATAATAATGAGAAACCATCAGCTACTTACCTCTAAAACCATTGAACAATTCCCATTACAACCATTAAACCCTTTGAAACTTTTGAAGTTAAGTCATCCATTAGAAAACAGTAGCAGTGACACAACACAATTTTTTTTGCGTTTATTTGTGTAAACTAATTACAAAATATAAGACTCTTTGAAAACACTGAAAGCTATGAATAACTCGAATGTCTTTTCTATATGTTTAGATCTTAATCCATTTATAACCAGCATTATCTTATGAAGCATGGAGCACGGATGTACCATTCTTCTCTACACACAAAAATATATACTCTCGGTTACATGAAATAAATTCATGATAAAACTCATTTTAAGGTGGCAAAACGTTTTGGATACAGGATAGTGAAAACAGTACTTTTACTTTTTTACTCACGTTTCGATACAATTAATTAATTAAAGGTGTCAAAGCTACAATATTTACATCGAAATTTGCTTTTCGGATAGATAACACACATACTTGCACGCACTTATAGAAAATACTGACCCAAGACAGCAAGATGTGACGTAAAATGAAAACGTTTGTGTGGGTATTTACAGTAGCTCTTTGATAAGGACAGCCTTTTATGAAGAAACAAGAAACAGCGATGGGGAAAATATCAACAATCACACAACACTTGGAAACAGTTTTGCAAAAAATACATTCTTGAAGGACAACTTCAATTTGTCGAAGTGTTAATGAGTTTAAAGGGATAGCTTGCCCAAAAAAAGAATTCTGTCATTTTACTCAACTTTGAGTTAACACTTTTCTGACCATCAAAGATAGATATTTGGAAGCATTCTTGTAACGAAACAGTCCTTGGACCACCTCCGACTACTATGATGAGAAAAAAGTACTGTTGAACACAAAGTAAGATATTTTAAAGAATGCAGGAGTGCCAACGTTCTGGGGTAATTTTGACTATCATTTCATTTTTCTTCTGTGGTAGTCAATGTGGTCCAGTAACTGTTTTTTTACAAGCATTCGTCCAAATATCTTTTTCTGTGTTTAACCTAACAAATAAACTATACTGATTTGGGACAACTAGAAAGTGATAATTAATGACAGAATTGGATTTTTTGGGTGAACTATCCATTTAACAACTCAACCCAAAATGTACAAAATGTAAAACTTGTGATAATCACTACAAAGGGGACGAAACCAACAATATGTTATCTAAAGTATGTACAATATAAAATAACATTAAAAACAAGTGAAAAAACAAAGTACAAAAATAATATTTGTGATACCGATGTACAGCTATAAATGTAAATGGTCTCTTTCATAACCATTGGATTTTTCAGCTTCCATTATTTATTTTTAAATGAACCAATACAATGCCCTCAATATTCTTTTTAAATAAAAGAGGTGGAGTTGTGTGTGATTGCACCAGGCAATATTTTTCATTAACAATACTAGTTTTGAATAAACTCTTTATCCCTACCACATTTGTTAGTTCCCTTTCTTTAGCTCTATAGCTTCAAAACCAACATTAACTTTTCAATATTTAGGTTGGTTGCGCCTGCAATGTGTAAGACAAAGTCACAGTCTGTCAGGATGGAAGACCTATGTTTTTCTTTCCGAGAAACAACAAGGCTAAACCAAAGACAGGGCTTTGAGGTGCAATTATGTGTTTTTGCCCGCGGAATTTACACATTCCCTTTAAACCAGCAAAAATTGTGTAGAAGTCTTGCATCAAGCGCCATAACATACAGTACTAGCCTGTTGATCAAGTCATAATAGTCCAATTTGCAAGCAAAACCACAAAAACTTACAAGGGCCATTTTAATATTGTCAGTTCAGAAATCCAAATTATAGGTGTTTTATGAGGGCTGCGTAACCCAACAACTGCTCCATGTTTCTGTCTGTGAGTTAAGATCAGCACCGAGTACTTTAAAAATCAGAGTCTGCATCCATAAGCTCAGCCTCCATTAGATTGGTTCTAGAGTGTATTGGAATACCCCTCCTACCATCTCCTCGTGGCACACCAGCAATCCTGCCAGCATCCATTACAGAAGGCTCAAGATGGCGGAAAATCCCGTTAGGTTGCCATGACGATTGCTGGAAGCGTCGCGAGTCATCCTGCATTCCATTTCTGAGAGTTAGAGGATAGGCAATTGGAAGGCCAGAGGGTTGGTTGCATAGGTTTGACGGGTGGTAGACCTGTCCACCATACCTCTCCTGGTATGGAAGTGGACAGGACGGCCGAAATTCTGGGAAGGCTCCCGGAAGCACGTCTTGTTCTTCTTGCTGTTGTCTTTGCTGCTTTTCCCACAGGTTGGCCACCAGACTCCGGTGACCAGGCAGCTTCGGAAGACGAGGCACGGCGCTGGCGCCATACTCCCGTCTATGGTAAGTGGGGTTCCTTTCGTCGGCTGTGGGATCTGCTGTCTGTATCTCCTTTCTCCGCCTTTTCTTTTTCTTCTTTCGTTTCATCATTTCAGGAGATATTTCAGCTTCAACCATCCAGAGCTTCTTTCTCTCCTCATGGGGCGGAACTGTAGTGTGATATTACAGCAGACAAAATATAAAAACTTCACACTAAAATGTCAATCAACAAATTTCAATTTAAATACATTTTATAAATACATTTTTTAATTTATTGAAAACAACAAGGATTTTACAAGTCCATAGAGTGCTAACCAGGTGTTCCGGTGGGCGTCACAGAGATGTCCTGCGGTAAGATTGCACCTCTTCTTGCCACCATCTTTGTCACATGCTGGGCCCATGCAGAAGACATTTCCATCGAAGGCTCATTCAAGTCAAAGTTTATACCAGCTATTCAAAAAAGTTAAATAGTAATTTAATATTGAAAAAATAAATAGTTTTTTTTTCAATTTTATATCATTTTTTATTTCTTCCTGAACAGTATGATATGAAGAGAATATTTCCTAAATTAGATTACTTTCTTTATGATATAAAAATCATAATTTTATTATATTTGTTTTGATTGCATTTTGTTTTTGCTTATTTCTGTACATTCTCCAGGCATGAAAACGTTTAAGTAACCTACAATTTCTAAATCTGACCCTCAGTTGAAGAGGTGCTTACCGACTGGTCCCTCATGAGAGACAGTGTGCATGCTGAAGGACAGCTCTTTTTCTGGATCTTTCTGCAACTCTTTTCGCTTGGAGAATGCCTTTGCAATCATTTTACTCTTCTTGATGCGTTTGGGTTCATCATCGCTACGTCCAATGATTCTTGAATTGAAATGAAATACACAATGTCAACCCTTAATTCATACGAGCATGCTCAATATTACACTGAAAATAATTGTTGCATACCTGCACCAGGTGCGTTTCCAGATAAGGATGGTGGCTTTCGTCCAAACCCACGTACTCATGGCGATGCCTGTGCCGAACATCGAGAACAGATTGATCTTTTCTACAAGCAGGCTGGGCCTGTTCTTTATGGCACACTCTGGGATCGGCTTGTTGGTCTGGTGAGCTATGGTGACATTGGCCTCACACCTGGATTTCAAAATCGGATTTGTAAATCGTTGTTGCAAGCTAGACAGTTCACGATTTACCATGCTTAATGTTTTTTTTTTCTTAAAAATAGCAAAATTTGGCTACATATCTGGCTAGAAAATAAAAAATATGTGCAAATTGGATAAGAAGACAAAGACTCACAGGACATATTCCCTGAAGCTTTTTTCCCACTCAGCTTGATTGAAAAAGTCATAAAAATGGCAACCAAAAGTGATGAAAACAAAACCAAAGGCCAAGAATCCAAATATACCTAAAAATACAGAACACACAATAAAAACAGTTCTTTCTTAAAAATGAACATATCTCAAATCAAAAAACCTGAATTCCTTAAATCATAACTATATATTTATACACCTTTTTGTGTCCAAAGCACTTTTTGCCAAGTATTTCCAACCCATATTAACAAATAACTGGTGTAAAACTGCTAAACACATTAATATGCTTCATTGATTTTCATGCTACAACTGTAGTATCATTCATGGTGAGTTTGAAATTTATCGTTCTGGTCATTGTTTTCAACATTATATTTCATAAAAAGTTAAGAAGCAAAAATATAAACTCACCAAGCCTCAACATGGTCTCATTGATTTTACTAGCAGCTTTTTCACTCAGAAGCCCTGGATGGTTACTCTTAATAGAGAACAACGTCATAACCCCTGCAAAAACACAAAATATGTGATCAATTAAGAACCAAGAAATACCTTCATGAAAATCTCACCACCATTAGAATCCATCTTACCTCTTATAAGAAAATAGCCCCCAACAACGAGCACCACCCCAATGGGAGCCAGAACGAAGCCGGCACGGTATTTATAATTCTTATATCCGACAAAGCAAATACCGCTAACCGAATCTCCATCCACCTGTTAAAACATGTTAAAGTCAAATATTTAGAATATTGCAATTTTCCCAGGGAAAAGGACTTGGTAAAGTAGGGGGTTTAGATGTCTTACCTCTGCAATGGCCAATATAGCTACTGTCAATATAAAGGGAATAGACCACGTGACCAGGTGGAAATAAGATGTTTTTCCAGACAAGGGCTGATGGGTGGTGCCCAGGGCTTTGAATGATGTGTGCCAGGCATAGGTGAGCATAACAAACCAAATGACCCCAGACATAAGAGAATAATACACAATGACAAATATAATCACACAGGATAGCGTCTCGGTGGATCTGGAAAAGAGCAATGGACAACATCATTAGTCATAAAAATTCATCATCTATCATCAAGTCATAACATAAATAAATTATAAAACGTCCAGTGTGTAATATTTAAAATATTCTGTAATATGGTCATCTTCTGGTGAATTTTCAGTGGACTTCATACTTACGAAGGCTCACCAAGCCGCATTGTGTTGTCGCTTTTGCAGACGATTTCATCACGAGCTCCATCCATGAACTGAGCGAGCCATCCAATACTTCCGATGAAAAAACAAGCATTGACGTAAAACAGGATGACAGCCGGGTAACGGTTGGAATTCTTCCAGTCAGCAAGAAATGTGGCCTATGGGAAATTATGGATGGGAATGAGATGCAGAAAAGGCTTGAGAACAAATCTCTTTTTCTTATTCTACAAATTTAAAGAACAACAATTTGGAGAGGACAGATGATATCATCTAATATGTCGTGTAATCACTATAGATGTTGCCGGATGCATTTCAGTTTAGTCAGCAGCACACAACTGATGCTCAGTGAGTGACTTCTGTTCCCCTACCAGAGTAAAGAAGGTGCAGAGGAGAGTGATGGAGCCGAAGATGGCGATGTAGCCGTGCATGTCAGAGTGCTCGTCATCTGTGAACAGGGGATTGTTACACTGGATCCCACAGCCCTCCACATCCTTGTACCAGCTGGCCTGGATGTCCGTTTTGACCAAAGGAGCCTCACACTGTCCGGATATATTGAACTTGATCTTCTGAACTTCGTTCTGAAAGTCAACAAATCAATGTGTTAGCAGGATGGATAAATTTTATCCAAGCATTTCAGCCCTTATTTTTTATACCTGGCAACCCTTAGGAAATTTGTCCTTGTTTTCGCATTTGAGGAAGTTAGGCCAGCCTCTTTCCTGCTCAACGATACTGCAAGGTGTGCGAGTAGCCTGGCACAGGTGTTGGCTGGGCAGTTCCACCTTCCCGTTTTCGCACTTCGGCATGTACACGGCACACAGCAACGGCTGAATCACAGCCCAACAGCGAGGAGCGTTTCTCAGTCCTGGGAACAGGAGATTCGGAGTTAGTCGGACTCACACTGTTAGGATGGTTATGAAAATGCCATATCATGACTGTTTTAAGCTATATGTGTACAGGACTGTGCTTAGGTCTTGGGCCTTACAGTACATTTACCTTGGTTCGATGGTTTGAGTCAGTATTTATATAATTTGCCTTAGAAAATATAAGTTGACATTTCTAAAAATCCAGAGGTTACATTTTTATGCCGTACGATGAAGAGGCTTCGCAGGTAGGTGTCTTGATGCTTCTCGACAACATTTACACGGTTCTTCCAGGTTGAGTTTGTTAAAATAATTTTCTTCTTTTTTATCAGGTAATAATAGATGCAACGATGGAGCTTTGGCTATTGTCACACATCTTGTGCATGCAAAAATCTCACTGGATATCTCCAAATAATGGTCAAATGCAGCTTTAGAAATGTATACTCATATTTCTCTAAATGACACAAGTAACTGATTTAAAACAAATGGGGGGGGATGTTTTGCACACAATTGTGTATTTTAAAGACACATCTTGATTTTGTTGCATCACAGCATTGATACTTGTTTTAAAGATGTATAGGAAATTGCCCATATGTGGGCCATATGTAAACAGAGGTGTTAATGTTAGAGCAAAGAGATGAACTGGTCATTACTGGGTACTTGTGAAAATGAAGAATAAAGACACATTCTCCAAGTACAGAAGTAAGTCACTTGCATGATGTGTGTTTGCTTATAACTGTAAACTTTAATACAATACCAAACATCAAACATTTACAAATACCTGGGCATGCTTATAATAAGTGAAATGTTTATTTTACAAACAAACTCACCAGACCACATGGCCAGTTTCTCGAAGGCTTCCTCCTGAGTTTCAGAATCTTCAGCCAGGACCAGAGACGTATGGGTATAAGGCAAAGGTGAACCTAGACATGTGTTGTATTTCAGCACTTCGCATGTGGTGGTTTTCTTACAATAGTCATTGAATATCGTTTCGTTTGTGTGTAAGATAACGGCCCGGGCGGCCGTGGAGCTCATCGCCCACATCCAAAGCATCCAAAAGCGTCCAACAATGGAGCACGGGCGTCTGGAGGACATCTTGGAGGCGCAACAATGTAACAACTTGCTTCCGAATGGAACTCTTTAAAGTCGCGTGTTACAATTTCGAACCAATCCAATGTCTCCAGGGTGGATATTCCCTGGATTCTTCATCCGACATTTTTCCTCTTCAAATGTCTTTTCAATTCTTTTCAAAGTTGGATTTTTAGATTTCCCGCATCGTCTCATCGGCCAAACTTGCGCAATGCACTTTTAAAAACGCGTTTCTATTCTAAAAAGTTAGAAGAAAGTTTGAAGAAAGCCAACGGTGCCGTCACCATCCCCCACTTCGGATGGAGAGGAAAAACTCTTGCCTTGAAAAAGTTTGGGACTGTAACATGATCCCGGGACTGCGCGCTCCATCCCCCTTGAGCGCGCCCCTGTGCCCCGTTTACAGCCAAAGGGAACCGCGAGAAATGTCAGAACTCATCTGCTCATCACACGGACCGACCTGAGATCCAGCCGTGCTGAGTGTCTTGGACTCACCCCAAAATCCCCCCATGCCTCTGGTATGTGCGTGGAGGGGGTGCACGTACACACCAATAACAAAAACTTTAGCCCCCTCCCATCCCCCCCACACACTGGGCAAAACAACCCATGCCACCCTGAAGGACAACACAGGTTTGTGCTTTCTAATGCCCAACCAAAAGATCAGAACTGGGACATCCAATAATGCTCCATATAGATTACTATACACGCCTTATATCTTGTTTCTCATGGTGGGTTTATTTTCAAGCATCTCATGGCTGGTCAGTCTTTAAGGCCGGGAAGGGCATTCGGCTAAACCTGAGGGATTTTATGATGGTTGTTTACCATCAGAACAAGTTTCTGTAATCTATGACTGACTTCATCACATTGAATTGTCTTTAGGTTATTATTGTCCTTTATCTCATCCCACGGGCACAGAAGAATGCTGTGTAGAGTGGTATAAACTTTGTGTGGTTTGGTGTATCAGATTTAGGCCGCAGCACTTGTTGGTCTCCATGTGGTTGGTAAACGACGCTCTGTGTTTCCAACACAAGGCTTTCTTCAAAACCCTGTCTAACATGGCTGAAGAAGAACGAGCCAATGAGAGGAGCAGACAGGGACCACACACACACACACACACACACACACACACACACACACACACACACACACACACACACACACACACACACACACACACACACACACACACACGTCCCAGATGGAGGAGGCTGGTCCAAGGAGTCTTTCTTGCACTCAAACACATAGATATATGTATGTTTCCATACATTGATTTAATATAATATCTGTTTTTCATACTTCAATTATGATTTTTCACAAACCGTTGAACAATGTATATCCAAAAATAAAGAAGTTTTGTGATTTATTGTAATTAATATTAGTTATAAAAGTATTAAATAATTTGAATAAATTGTCCTTTTCAGGTTATTACAGATAATGTTGTTTAGTTACCAACGCTCTCCACACACCACACTTTTCATTCCTCTGCCATGTGCACTGCACATCTATGAATGAGTCTTTGTAAAGCGTGTTAAGGCTCACTACCTGCAAAATCCAACTTATGTTTAAGCTTAGAGGCGTTGCAGGTGTTTTATTTTGAGAAATGTCATATTTCTTTACACATTAAAATAATAATAAACTTTAAATTCTGTCATAAAACAAAGTGAAAATGAAAATTGCTTTTTGTAAACATTAAAAGTCTTCTCCTCTATTGTTCACTCTTATTGGCTGTTCTTTCTTCAATATTTTGTTAAAGTCGACCTTTCTGAATATTTGAAATAAATAAAATGTTTGTTTTGTTATGAAAAACATGTATGTTTGCTAAATAATATTTTTGTATATTATACAAATTTCACCTTCAGATAAAAAGCTTTTTAAATGATGAGACACATTTCACAAAAGTGTCAAAAAACTTTTGACCGGTAGTGTACATGTGCATTTTTAATAATTATATAATAATAACTGCATATAACAATATTTTTACATTTATTTATTTGGAAGATGCTTTTACCCAAAGTGACTTACAAGTATTGTGCAGTGGCCAACTTTCACTGCAGAGCAAACAGGGGTAGGGTGTCTTGCTCAAGGACTCTTCAGTCATCGTCTGCTGGCCCTGGGATTCCCACTGGGACCCACAACCTGCTGCCAACAAGTCAAACTTTCTAATCACCAGACCATGACTATTATAAATATAAGCTTTTGTCAAGAGATGCCAATGAATTAACATGTTTTATTCAAAACAGTTAAAAAATTCTATAACACTCTCAGGAACGTAAACACTCATCTCCAACAGAGGCATGTTATGTTTGTGTTATGACCAGATGTTGTCGATAAAGAGACCATTTATGGAAAAATACAGCCTTAAAGTGTATTGCAGATAGTTCTGTTGGTCATTGAGCAGGAACATTTATCCAAAGACACTTCAAAATTAAGTAAATCACATGCAGTTAGTCATTGTGTTATATGCCATCACAAAAATTATTTTCCCAAAGCCTGATTTATAGACTTAAAGTGATAGTTTACCCAAAATATGCACCCAAATCTTAGGTCACCTTTACTTACACTCTTGTCATTTTAATCATGCATTACTTTCATTCTTTCACAGAACATAAAGGAAGATATTTTGATGAATGTTGGTAAATGAACAGCAGTGGGACCTATTCACTTCTATTGTGTGGACACAAAACCAATGCAAGTAATTGGATGGCAGTTACTAACATTCTTCAAAATATCTTTTCATTTTAGGGCCAACTTCGACTAATGGAGAAAAAATTTGAAAGCAAAAAATATATTTATTGGTATACTCTTGTTTCCATTTGTTGGGATCACAATCCAAATCTGCTGCATGTCAAATACCTTGAAATAACTTTATTGACCTATTGTGTATCTCACAGTATATACACAAATATTCATTAAAGATAATACGAATGGCTTTGTTGCAAAACATAACTGATAACTCTCTGGGCTTTGTTCTCCTAACCCTTGTGAGTCAATTCAGGAAAGATGTATGTCAGTACATGAAGTTCAGCTCCAGGGGTCAGAGCGATGTTGAAGGTTATAGTTTTGTAATTTTATCTGATCCTGGATTTGATTTATAAGGACCTGGGAGAGCAGGATTCCAATCAGCTGAAAAAAAAAACAGACAGTAATAACTGTTATGTTACATTACTGGTCTCATAAATGTTACATCGCTCCTCCATATACCTGTGGGATGGCCAGACCCAATGCAATCCCTCCCAGCAGAAACAAGTTGCTGTGGATCCAGTTGACCACTTTATCAATACAGCCGCTGGTGTTTATAAATGCACTAGCAGCATTGTAATTCATGTTCTGCATATCTTGACCACACATTGTATTTATAACGACAGTCTGGGGAAGATTAAAAGAACAATAAATATATTTGATCACATATAAAATAGAGTATATGCACTGATATTAGACACAACCTCGTCTTTTGCGAGCAGGCAGCAGGAATACGGAACTGAGCAGCGTTCTCTGCTGAGGTTTTCTTGAGAACAATTGAAGTACATGTTCTGAGACCAGTCCATGTAAGAGATCCCTCCACAGCAGTTAAACTTGACGTTAAAAATATACAAATGCATTCATTATCCAACCGTAACAGTATCTCATAACAAAAATGCAAATATGTACAGGAAACATATTAATTCACAATTCTGACCTGTTTTTGCCCATAATCTATTAGATTTTGTAAGTCAAGATCATCTCTGTAATGCTTAATAGCATTAGTAACCATATCTGTTACTTTGCCACGTGCCTGTAATAAAGATGTGTGAACAACATTTGATTTTTACTTTATAAGACCTGAAATGCTGCATTAAACATTGAGGGTTGATTTACATTAGGTCAGTTGTGGTGTGGAATAATAATCTACATGAACAATAATAGACAGAAGATGGCGCAATATTTAAGATTAAAAACAGGATTGTGATGAGAACAATCCATAAAAAATCCTTAAAACAATACTTAAAAAGGGATAGTTAAGCCCAGTAATATTGACATGCACAATTCTGGTAAAGTAAGTATTATTAAAAAGTTTATTTATCATTGAACAAATATAAGCTCTACCTTTACTATCTATATTTTGTTTATTGTTGATTTCATATAATAAATGGAGCTGACCTATATGTAAGTCACTACTGGTTGTAAATTCACTACAGAAAAATACTGTGTATGAAACATAAATATTGTGAAGTCCTTCTAAAAAAATCATTACTTACTCCCCCTCTAAACATTTTCAACATGTCTTTCTTTCTTTCTTTCTTTCTTTCTTTCTTTCTTTCTTTCTTTCTTTCTTTCTTTCTTTCTTTCTTTCGCAGAACACAAAAGATATTTAGAAGAATGTTGGTAACTCGCAATCATTCCTTGTATTGGTTTTGTGTCCTTACAGTCAAACTTTCTTCAAAATATCATCTTTGGTGTTCCGTGAAAGAAAGTCATACATGTTGAAAATGACAAGAGGGTGAGTAAATTAACAGACAACATTCAATGATCACTTTACTAGTACAGTTCAGTTAAAATGGTTCAAGTAAAAATTATTCCACACATGCATACAGACATTTATATGGACATTTTAAAGTCACTTCCATTTTTAAGTGCTTTCCAAAACTGATCATGATGTTGTTTACCTTGTCTGAGAAAACAAAACCCAGAACACCAGCAACTAGCTGCAGCAGAAAGATTATAGTCAAGCAGATGCAGAACTGCAAGAGAACAAGGACACAACGACGCAAAATGAAATCATACTTTATCTTTTATTTTTCAAAGGTATTTTCTGTGTAATTCTGCTGAAACACGTAAACTGACCGTCTGCAGTAAGCAGATGTTCTCTCTAAGAGAACCAACACATCCACAGAACGTGATGAAGAACATGAGGACCCCCACAATCATAAGTAGCAGAGCAGGATCTATAGTGAGGCAGGCAAACGCTGTTTCTGCAGAGATGGAAATGATGATGTCCTTTGAATGCCTGACTCTCGTCTATAGTGTTTTTATTTTCTATTCTATTTTCTAAGCTCACTTACCATGTTTTACTATCCTGGAATAAACGCCAATGGATATCAGGATCAGTGCGATTACCTACAATGGACAGATAGATGACAATTACAGTCTATTTTGTAGTTAAGCTCCTCCAAAATATTCTCTCTAGGGTCTGGTGAGATATAAGTATTACCATATTTTTGTTTCCTCAATAATATAAGAGGATTGATATGATTTAGGTATTCAAAATGTTTAATTAGATGACAGTGAACCTGCACAATTACAAAAGTAGGTTTTCCAACAATAAATCTTTGGGAATCGCAAGAAGAATAAAAGGTTGTGTGTACAAAATATGTGTGCATATTCTTTGCATATTCATTTGAATAAACACATGCACATATTTAAACACATTTAGATTTACCAATAATATTAATTATATCAACATTTCAACATGGTTCCATGTTATACGTATATACGTGTATGTGTTTAGTTTTTGTCAATCTTAGTAAAAATATTTAGTATGGAAAGTTCATGACATTAAGAGTGGCAGGAAATTCTTCATGGAGAAGTGAAACATCAGAGCACTTTTACACTCCAGTACTCCCATCACAGAAGGTCCCGGTATGACACAATGTGACTCTCTCTCTGTGAACCAGCTCTCAGGTTACTATGAAACTCTGCATCCCTTTATCCCTGTCTGACAAAGCAGTGCTTGAGTTCACTTCAAAGACAGAAAACTGTTTAAGAACTTTTTTAGAACTGTTCCAACTTTTTTAACCAACTCTGAAACTAAAATAATCAAGGCTTGCCACCAAAAAGCTCTTGGATTCCATTAACTCGCACAACAGGAAAACGGACAATGCAAGTCAACATGCGGCACAGAATAATTTTTTACCCTTGTATTCTTAAAAAAATATCTTAATCTTAGTTAAACAGAACAACACAAATAAAGTAATTTTATCTCCAAAGGTAGACAATGGAGTTTGGTCATGAGTATTCTTCCAAATACATTTCTGTGTGTCACTCAGAACAAAGAAATGTATACAGATTTGATACAACTCAAAGCTGAGTACATGAAAACATAATTTTTATTTCAAAGCTCCTATTTTATGCTAATCCTGTTAAATATATATTTCATTTTATTTTGGATTATCAATTTAGTCAGTTTAATCAAAATATATCATATTTAAAACACACTGAAAAAAAACAAGAAAATATTTGTACCATTTCTACTATAGTTTAAGCTCAAACTTTAAAAACTTAGAACAGGTCTCTGGACCATAGATTTACAACCACAGATTTAGAATTATCTTGCAATCTAAAATAACACATTAACACAATTTGTAAAACAATATTTCAGCAATAGAAGTGTGAGGATTGCTTTGCACTCAATATTAAGCACCGACATAGCACAGGTGCATCACCAGAACCTAAAAACCTGTCAAACTAAAAAGAGGGTTTGGTGTCTTTCCCTTTAGCGCATTGAGAATTACAAAGAACCAACCTAATGTCAACAACAGACTATAGCCAATGCTCAGTATTATAGTGGCTTATGATAATAATAAGTGAATAGATGTTGAGGCTTACAGCACGAAATCCCCTCAGGTATTTCCGTATTTACAACAGCAATGCACTACAGAGTTACTTTTTTGCATGGCCTAAAGTTTGCCTCACCCAGTTCATTCATATCTGAGTGTTTCAAGAATGTTTTAAATATTTTGGGTATCTGTTTCTCCTAAAGAGGCGTTATTCATTAAGGTCTATTGTTCAGTAAATACTAAAGGGCAACAATTAAAGGAAGCATGGGGCACTTAACACATTGAGCTTCTCTATCAGCATGTGGATCAATGACAACCGCTGCTTAGCAACAGCCACGAATTCAAGAAAGTACTCTGGCAGTATCAAGAATTTAACAGAAGAGGGTTTTGTGGATGAGGGTTAATGTAAACTCATTATTATTCTAGAGAGACGTTATCGCACAGCACGCTCTGTGTTTCGGAGAAAATGAGGGTGGCTGTTTGACAGAACTTCTGAGATGTTTTCTCAGTTTTTACTCCATCAAGTCAAGATCGAACAGGTCCAGTTGCTGCCCTCCGTAGTATGAAAATGGTCGAAGTATTCCAAACATCCTCCCTAGAGTTCAGTCATTCACTGTTGTTGAGACATGCCCATAGGTGATGTTTTAAGTGTTTCTACCTGAACACCTGGATGACTAAAGTAACAGGAGACGCATTAGAAATAATTAAATCTCTGGGGAATAAAATAAAGCTTAAAAGATTTAATGGTTCTAATCAGAATTCCATTTGTTTTGATAGAAATACAGCAGGGAGGCTGTCTAGCAGACAGACACTAATATGACAACATTAAAGGGATACTTCACTTCTGTCATGAATGTTTGAGAAAGATATTTAGAAGTATGCTCGTAACCAAACCATTTTTGTTTAAAAATAACAATAGTAGTCAAAAGAACTTCTTCCTCATATGTGACATTCTTCAAAATATTCTATTTGGGGTTTTACAGACCAAAACTATTTTTTCCTACTAAAGAAGTACATGGAAACCAAAAACTGTTTGGCTACAAGCATTCTACAAGTGTTTATCAGAATATTTTTGTGAAGATCTGGAGGCTGGCAACAAGAAAAAGTTAAAAAGTTAAACATTAATAAGTCACACACAAGGAGGAACTATTTTGTCAACATTGCAATAGTTTGTGTTTATATATTTTCATTTCTTATCTATAATTCAAAGTAAGCATCACTTACCCAAAATATCATGTTGAAAAGGAAAAGCAGATATTTGACCACTGGGTTCACAAAAGAATAGTCTTCATCAGTTCTCCTTGTTCTTGACATGATCAAACAGTTTGATGTGTCCCCTACAAACTTTTAAGAACTAGATGATCATCTTGCTGAATCAGATTCGACTCTCTTGATGCTTAAACACATAAACTCACAACAACTCATGTGTGACATGGTGCTTTTAGTTTTAAATGCCATTTCCTGCTTTAAGACGGTCAATGAACTCCAAAAAGCCGAGCACAGCCTCCAATAGTCTCCCATGTGCAGAACAAGACCCAGTGGGCGTGTCCAAGCTAAACTTTTTGGACTCACCTGAGTTAGAAACCAATGTGACTCCAGGTTAAATCTCACACTCTTATGAATCATCAGCTGTCAAAATCATAACATTCATAATTATTGCTTTTCTGCAGATTTATTACCCCATTTAAACCCCATTAGAATTGAATTTGAGATTAAAGATCACTGTTGTAGTGTGTTTAAATGTTTACAAAAATATTTTAGGTTTTTAATAAACAGTGATGTTTTTATTATTATGTATACATGCCTTCATTCCTCTGCACGTGCTGTTGCTTGGTTACAACACTAGATGGCGCCATGGTAACAACATCCTTATTTTATACATATATAAGTTGTCATATACATTTTATTTGAGTTATCATGTATTATGTTTACGTGTTGCATTTAGTTTAACACACATTTGTAAGGAAGAAAAAAGAATATTGCACCTATGCACATGTGTATGTTTATTTTTCTATTTTTTTGCACATGTATATATATATTTTTTTTTCACATGTGTATATATATATTTTTTTTCTTTCACATGTGTATATATATATATATATATATATATATATATATATATATATATATATTTTTTTTTTTGCACATGTGTTTATATACATGTATATAAACATTCTTTTTATATATATATATATTTTGCATTTTATATATATTTTTTTGCACATGTGTATATTTGTTGTGCGTGATGTCTTTGAAATACGTAGTTTTGCATGCATGCACATTCTTAACTGGATTTGTGTCACACTTCAGTTCACGTGCGTTCAAAACAATAGAAAAACTACATATCCCATGATGCATTGCGCATCCCGCATGACGCTGACGTCAAGCCTCACGTTGGATTACGCAGTAGTCGTCCGCAATAAATGGCTTTCCCTGTTACACAGTAACAAGGGTGCCTGTGCCCGTTCACTTGGGTACAGAATTCACCGTCCTGGGGTCATTGACAGGACTGAAGCTGTGAGAGGTAAGATGCTCTTCTCATCTTTATCATGTTTAAACTAGAATGACAAATGCTTGGGGTGAACTGCCACTCCTGTCATGCCTGTCTAACAGGTTTAGGAGAGGAACAGGGGTTCCTATGTTGTTATGTATGGGGATATTTGTCAAGTTTTTGATTGTACAGTGTCATTATGTTGTTGTGTGTTTAGGTTTGTGCACGTGTGCTGTCTCAATATTTTGACACTTGTGTTTTTGAAACAAGGGGTCACTTTGGGGGAATAACAACAACATGTTGTTTTCTTTTTATTTAAAAAAAATTTAATGTTTTCTTATAAGAACTATTCAAATATTTTATGGAGTTGGACATTTTTCCTGTAGCTCCTTTGGAGTTTTTATATTGACATGTAAAGTTAACATAAAACAATTTAATAACATTAAAACAATGCAATTCCCATCATAACCATTGCAACCCACTCACAATGTTCTGATATATTATATATATCCACACATCATTCATGATATATTTTAAGTATTATATAGTCTTATAGTCAGGTGATGTACTGGGTCATACATAACAGATCATACGAGTTGCCCAAGCTGTACACTTTGTCCTTGGTGTGTTTGAGATGGGCTGGTGTTTGAATTATTTGTGGTGTCGAAGTGTCATCTGCAACACACAAGTATACACAATATAGTTTAATACAATGTAGTTATTTAAAACCTGCACATGTTTGCCTTCTTTAAAGTGAAAAGATTGGGAAGCCGATGTGGGCATTCTACTCTTTACTGCTCGCTCACGGTGCAACAGTCATGTATGTGAGACATCCATTGCATATCAGATCAACGCTAACTTCTCTGGCAAGTTGTAAAGGCCAAAACCTGTTCAGTATATTTTAAGGGCTTGTAACCATACACCAGCACTGTTTATTCACATCCGCCCCCTTTAAAACCATAGGGGATGCAGTGCACTCACTAAACTGTTATGTCATAACATGGTAATCCTCAACCTAAATTCCACTACTCTTATTTGTTTTCTTTCTTCACAGACCCAGCCCTAGACACCGTATAGTGAAAACAGGAAGTGTGAGTGTCGAAAGAACACAAGTGCATGCACGAGGTCGCCGGCAGCCTGAGATGCCTGCATTTGATCTGTTGCTATGGAACTTATAACTGTCAGAGAGGAACCATCCGATGCGGTGATGTACCGCGTGGAGCGACCTGTATTCAATGAAAGTTATTTGGAATCTGAACTTCTTCATAAGAGGAAGAGACCACCCAAGTCATGTATACAGAGATTTAAAGAGCAGCTTAGGTAGGGTCATTTTTATACGTCATTGTTGAGACCACATTGCAAATCTGGCACTGAAAATCTACTTAATGAATTTATAAGGACATACATTTTACAACGAATCTGCTTCTAAATGGTTGTCTCAGATTTAAGAGTTCTGTTGTGGGTTTATATGTGACCCTGTCTGTTAAAAACAAGCTGAAAATTTAGGGAAAACAAGCATTATGGTTTGATTTTTCATACTATTTCACTGTGATTTCAATCCTTGACCTGGTCTCACCCAATCAATATTAAAGTTATCAATGATTGATTCTTACAAAATGTTACATTGTTTAGCATGATATAATGTATTAAAAACATATACAAAATACTTAAATTGGGTTTTTCCAAACCTTAATTTATGGTGCATCTTACAAGGGCTGTGCAATTAATCAAACATTTTTTTCATTTTCAATTTTGGCTCCAACCAATTATGAAAAATCGTGATAAATGATAGTTTAACATTCAATTCTTACTGATTTGAATATTAAATTGTGAATAAGTTTTTATAAATTATTAATCTATTTACAAACTCATTCTTCAAAGTCAATGGGAATAATCATGTTCAATGATCATAATCCCATCTTTGGACAAAATAATTGTGATTATAATTTTTGTCATAATCGAGCAACCCCTACTATGTACCTAAAGTTAAATTAAACACACAATGCCTTTGTCAACTTTATTTGGAATAAACCTGTTAATATGGTATTCCGGGTACTCCTGGAAGTACCTAAAAAAGGTAAAACGGAGCTTTAACGTAATAGACGGCACAACATCTGAAGGCACAAATAACCATAAGTCATTTATGACGTCCTCTTTATTTTATCATATCATACAAGATTTGAATGCAACCAGTATGACCTAACAAAACACAATGTGTGTTTGAACTATCCATTAATCTCGTCTGCACGATCTGTTCCTGATAAATCCATGGACACGGACACTGTATCATTTACTCATCTATTGTTTTCTAGCTGCTCGTCTGAGAAAGCCAAATCTGTTGCACTTAGTTTCCTGCCTATTTTGACATGGCTGCCATCATACCCAGTGAAACAGTACCTGTTTGGGGACATAGTCTCTGGGATCAGCACAGGTGTGATGCAGTTACCTCAAGGTCAGTGTCATTTAAGACCAATGTAAACTAATAACCTAAACCAAATATCATAAGAATATCAGTCGTCTGATCTTTGCACATCTTTCTTTTCAACAGGCCTTGCTTATGCGATGTTAGCGGCCGTGCCTCCGGTGTATGGGTTATATTCATCTTTCTATCCTGTCTTGTTGTACACATTCTTCGGTACCTCAAAGCATATTTCAATAGGTAAGACTCGCTGAAAAGCATGACATGCCGATACGGAAATGCTTCAGGCTTGAAACATGACATCCTTGTTGAGTTTTGCAGAGTCACTATTAACAATCAAACTGATTTTTATCGTGAATGCTTGAAGGGAGTTGCAAGCCTTTCTCTAGATTAAGACAGGAAGTCAATGCGTGCCATATCGCATGTTTTTAATGTAAACATTTGATTATTGATTATAATTGGAGTAATTAAGTTCTGGAAACCGCCTAGTCTGTTGTTCCCAACTTCCTGATTTTCCGAGTCCTATTAAAGGAGTTTTTTTTACCAGGAAGTACCTTTTCCATGTTCTTTGCTAAAAGTAAAGGTCAACCATTCTCTTTTTTTGTATTTTGTAGAGAAAGCATTTCTAGGAACTGTACTAGTGGTGTTCCAGCCATTGTTTAAGGTTGAGTAGATGCCCTGCAGCGTTAGTTTTGTCTCCCGTTTAAGCTGATCTTCAACCCCTCGGTAGTCTCTGCGGGACATTTGAAACACTGCAGTGAAAATAGATCAAAGGTTGAAAAGTCAAAAGGTTACCCAAACTAGATTTGTTGCTTCAGTATTTTGGTGCTTGAAAAGGCTCTAGTCCAAGTTTTCCGATGTACAGAGGCATGTCCCCTCCTGTTTAAACAACACTCATGCTTTACCACTTTATGCTGTACCGGCAATAAAAAAAGTGCACTGGGACTCATTTGCTGTCATCCCTTTGCCTGCAGACTTTGTTTACTTGAAGGTGAAGAAGTGATTAAAGTACATTACCTGTTTGACTCTTGCAGATTTGCTTTGTCAGATTGCTTGTCAGTCAGAACTATAGATAGTCTGCTTTCTATACAACAATGGAATGCATTGTACACATGGGCTTTTTAAGGACAAATTCATTTTTCACAGTAGCTAAAGTAGATCAAAATATAAATGTCCCCAAACTTAAATGTATATTACAAACAAGATTTGCTGTTGACATGTGACAGTGTTGTTACAGTGTTGCAAGTTTTAGATTTACACAAATTTAAATCGAAATATATAATAGAACACAAGTTTGTTTGGTTTTAATGGTTTGTCTGCTAAATCTACTAAAAGGCTTTTAGTGTTGGTTACGAGACAAGGTATAGCATCATTTGTTTTGATATATTTGATGTATTATGAAATAACATTTTCTCAAAAATATTAAAAGGAACCATAAATAAAAATTATGGGCTAAATAGTGTGACAATGTCAGTAACACTGATGAAATAATTGACACTTGCAAATTAACACTACTGGTGAAAAGTTTTGGGACACTAACTTATGCATTTACGTTGACATTTTGAAAACTGATAAAAAAATAAATAAAAAAAGTCTGTTTTCTATATGTTATGTTTGTTTATCAATTCAATTCAGTTATTCTAAAGTTTTTAGAAACAAATAAGAAACACTAATTAGTCTAGTATCCCTAACCTTTTGACCGGTAGTATAGTATAGAAATATTCAATGTGGAGATTGTTTCAGAATATTTTTAGAATTAAGAATTTATTTACATATACACTACGAAATAATCCTTTTAGATATAAACAAGACTACAAAAATGTTTACATTTAAAAATTAAAAACCGGACATATTTAAAAACTGCAAGAAAATCACAGTTAGTTTTTTAAATGTGCACAAACAATTTAAGTTTATAAAAGACATAAGTATTTATTCAACAAATTATACTTTAATATTAACTTAATATTTTTGGCAAATTCTAATAAAATTATTTGATTGACTCAGACTTGCTACCTAAATTTGCTCAATTTAAATAGAATATTTCATTGATTTCACAGGTTTAAATTGTACTTGTATAAATCATATCAATTAAATTGCTGTTAAACTTTTTAGACTATGGGTATATGTTATTGTATTCCTGCAGGAACATTTGCTGTAATAAGTCTGATGATCGGAGGCGTCGCTGTAAGGGAAGCCCCAGACTCTATGTTCTTTGTCAATGGGACCAATGCCTCACTGGTGGTGGATTTCGGTGCCCGTGATGCCAGGAGAGTAGAAGTGGTTGTAGCTCTAACAACACTAGTAGGAATCATTCAGGTAAGCTATTTTATTTAAGTTTCCTGTTCATATTGTATGTGAATTAACCATCGAAAAGACACATTTAGCTTTGGATATCTTTTATAGTGGTTCATTGACTACCATATTAGGAAGATTTACCCCTGAACTTGGCCTACATTAGCCTACATTCATCAAAACATATAAAAACATATAAATTAAATTTTGGTAGTCAATTGGTCAAATCACATGTATGGACCCCCAGATCTATGAAACTTAGTTGTGAATTTTACCTGTAAATAAAAAAAAGTGGGATAATGTTACTGTAAACCTGTGAGAGAAAGTTTATTGGTGCCCAACACGTTATTTATAATAAACACATTTGATGGAAAAATGTTTACCTTCTACCCACACCGCGAAGTTGATGACGATTCTAACCGACAGTTGCCTGAAGTCCTTTCACTGTCTTTTGATATTTTGTAGTGTGTTCTGGGTCTGCTGAGATTTGGCTTTCTGGCAATCTATCTCACTGAGCCTCTGGTGCGAGGTTTCACCACTGCTGCTGCAGTGCATGTCTCGGTTTCACAGCTCAAATACCTGCTGGGGGTGCCCACTGCGCGCTTCAATGGGCCGCTGTCTGTCATCCATGTGGGTAACAAACACGATGAAGACACACAGTCAATACTTATACATGTTTACTTTTCCATAACTTTTGTCTGAACTTACATTTATTTAGCAGACACTTTTATTACAAAAACTATAGAATGTGCTGTGCTTTAGAATTAAACCCTTGTTTTATGGTTTTGTTTTGAACACAGAGCATTGAAGCTGTCATCAAGAACATCACAAGTACTAATATTGTCACGCTTATTATTGGACTGGTGTGCACCGTATTCCTGTATGGTGTTAAAGACCTCAACGAACGCTTTAAGAAGAAACTGCCCATCCCAATCCCCGGAGAGATCATAGTGGTACGACTTTTAGAGGGGTAGTAACCCAAAATGGAAATGTCATGAATTGCTCACCCTAAAGATTTACAAACCTGTATAAATTTTTCTGTTGGATTAAACTCCAAAAGGTATATTTGGAAAAATGATAGCAACTGGTGCACCATGAAATACCATAGTAGAATTAATTTGTGGATCATTTTTCATTTTTTATATCAGAATCAGGATGAGCAGTATTGTCACGTATGCTTACGCACACAAGTTTGGTTTGTTTTGGTTACAGAAGCTTCCAGTAAATTTTGTATGGTGACAAGACAAGTGACAAGTAACATAGGTAAGAAAAAAGTAGAAGATAAAAATCGTTGAGTTCATCCCACAGTGGTTGAAATGCAATTTTATAGAAGACCCTCGGATGGAAAAGAATATGTACAGATGTTTTATTAATGTACAAGTTATACGGTGTTATATGTTAGATGTCTGATGTGGACTATTGCACAAAACCGTATTGCTATAGAATATCTACAGGTGTTTAAAGTAGGCAAATTTACAAATGATTAATGTGCTAAAACAAAAAGTCTGACCGAAAGTTATTAATTGCACACATTTATTGCGCAAGGTGAACATTTAACTGTACATGAGGTAGATGGCCTGAGGAAAGAAGCTTTTTCTATGTCTGGATGTTTTTGTGGTCCATGCTCTGTAGTGCCGACCAGACGATAATAGCTCAAACAGAGATTGTGCTGGGTGTGAGGGGTCCAGAGTGATTTTGCGAGCCATTTTACTCACTCTGGATGAGTTCTAGAAGTGTGGAAAGATAAGTGCAAATGATTCACTCAGCAGTTTAGTCTATTTTCTGTAGTCTTCTGAGGTCGTTATATAGTATACAAATTTGTTTTTGTTCTTTTAAAAACAATGCAGTGTATTTGTATGAATATATGCAAACAAACAGACTACCACAGTAGACAAATTGCTGTGTAGTCAGAGGTGACCCAGAAATATCAGTTGCTAACATTCTTCTAAATATTTTTCTTTTTGTTGAGTAATTAAAGAAATTAAATTTTTAGGGTGGAGTATTCCTTTTAGCCCTTGCATATAAAACTTTGCCAACATGTTAGTGTGTCTGTTAAATTCTAATTGCTTTGCATTTAATATTGGTTCTTTAAAGGTTATTGTCTCCACTGGGATCTCATATGGGATGGTTATGTCTGAGAACTACGGTGTGGATGTTGTGGGTAAAATTCCTACAGGGTATGATCCACTTTGCATTAACATACATGACTATTTACAATTTTAAATGATTTAAAAGTTCATAACAGCTTATTTCTTTGAAGGTTGCTGCCACCCAAGGTTCCAGATTTCTCAGTCTTTTCCCACGTCTTCACAGATGCTATAGCTATAGCGGTCGTTGGCTTTTCAATCGCAATCTCACTTGCCAAAACCTTCGCTCTCAAGCACGGATACAGCGTGGATGGAAACCAGGTAGAGGATCATTTCTAGTTTACAGTAATGTGAAAAAGTACTTGACGGTACGCCATCAATTTTTGGAAAGATTTTGTGTCTCTTAGAAACAGCGCCATGCACCATTGAATCATTTTATGGCTTTTTGAAAGGCTAAACCAGCTGGAGCCTACAGTTACTTAGTTACTTTCCATTAAGCAGATCCTTTTGTCCTAAGTGACCTATAGGACATTAATTGCAGGAACAAATCTGGAACATCAGAGCAAAGCACCATGCCAAGTGTACTGCAGAGAATGAATTTAATCTTAAGATCTCATGACTAGTTTTTTTTTTTTTTTACAAGCTCACAGGGTTAAAGGAAGGGTATCAGACCTTTTCATGTTTTATTTAAGTGGTTTACACTGTTAAACATGTTGAGCTGTCATGTTCAACCTGGTCCGTTTGTTAAAAACCAATACTTGACAGCGTACGTATGCCTGTCTTGTTCAGCAGAACACAAAAGAAGATATTTTCAAAAATGTTGGTTACCAGGACCCATTTACACCCATACAATGGAAGTGGGTTGTCACAGCTGTTTCCAACTTTTTTCAAAATATTTTCCTGTGTTCTGTGGAATAAAAGAAAGTCATATAGGTTTGAAATAACAAAAGGGTGAGAAAAGGATGACACAATTTGTCAAGACAAACTAAACAAGAATATCAGATTTCAAAAATGATCCACTTTATAATTTGTTACTACTTTTTGATTGTAGGAGGTCATCGCGTTGGGGCTATGTAACTTCATCAGTTCATTCTTCCACACGTTTGTTGTGACCGCCTCAATGTCTCGAAGTCTGGTGCAGGAAAGCACAGGAGGAAACACAGAAGTAGGTGACACACACACACGTTCTCCCAGCTTTGAATGAATTGTTCCTGTGTCGATGACATCACAACGGCTGTGCAACTGTCATTAAACCATAAAGATAAGATAAAGAAGCTTGCTTCCTGAAAACTGTGTTTAATTATGATAATATGTGTGTAGATTGCAGGACTCCTGGCATCTTTACTTGTGCTGCTGGTGGTGGTGGCCATTGGTTTCGTCTTTCAGCCTTTACCTACAGTAAGTGCAAAAAAGACCTAACCAAAGAAAGTAGATCAGAGAAACAACTTAAAATATGTGGCCTTTCTAATCTGACTTAAAGACCAAGACCTTTTATATTTTTAATAGACAGTGTTGGCTGCTATAATCATGGTCAACCTCATGGGAATGTTTAAGCAAATGAAAGACATTCCGGCATTGTGGAGAACCAGCAAGATTGAACTGGTAAGTATTTTAGAAGTATTATAGATTTCTGCTGTTCTTACTGATTACCATCTACTCTACTTTTAATAACCCCATTGTCCTTGAAGGGCTCATGAAAATACATGGTTAAACTTTCTACTCTGTAAACTTTATGGTAATGCATTTAGGGGAATTTATGGAATGTAGATGTGTTGTTGTTAAAGGGGGGATATCACAGCCAGTTTGTGTCAATCTTTTGTTAACCCTGAGTATCTTTACTTTTAGAATCTCGTAACTTGTAACCTAATGCGGTTTAATAGGTTAAATATTTAAAATAACCTTTTCAAGTCTTTGGCTGTATGGGGGGAGTGTATTGAGCACAGAAATACTACATCATGATTCTAACTCGGTTTTTGACAAATGTAACTCGGTTTTTGACAAATGGACCACGTTGAGCATGACAACTCAACATGTTTAACAGTCTAAAGCATTTAACATTCTAAACAGCATGATACCCCTCCTTTAATGAATGATGTTTGAATTCAGGCAATATGGCTGGTGTCCTTCATCGCATCGGTTCTTCTGGGTCTGGATTATGGACTGGTGGTGGCCATAGGCTTTGCCATACTGACAGTTATTTACAGAACACAGCGGTAAAATACACTCTTACATTATTTCAATGACAAGTTATGCGCAAAACATTGTTATAACGTGTATTTTTATTAGTTACATTTTTATCACTTACATTTTTCTAAATTATTTTTCTCTTATTTTGTGGATTGATTTTAATATTAGATTTAAGTGAATAGAGGTGTTTTTCAAAGTTACAATTATTTGTAATAGATGTTATATCGATTTGTTGTAATATTAATGTCTTATTTTGAACTGATCCTTCTGTTATAGTCCCCAAAATGTTGTTCTTGGAGAAGTCTCAGGTACAGGGCTGTATTTTGATGTGGATGAATACGAAGAGGTAAAGACATTTCTGTAAAACTAAACATCTTTTTGAAACTTTTTGGATCTTTAGTCATGAGACTATACTTGCATTAATAACCCATACTTTGTAGGGATAGATTTCCCCATAAATGAGATTTGTGTCATTTGTTCACCCTCTTTTCATTTCAAACCTTTATGACTTTCTAATGCAGTACACAAAAGAAGATATTTTGAAGCATGTTGGTAACTGTACAGCAGTGCCACCTTTTAACATCTATTTTATGGACACAAAACATTTTTTACTTTTGTATTCTGCTGAAGAAATGAACCCTTACAGGATTTACTTTAAAAAAGATTGAGTAAATGATGACAGAAGTTTTCATTTTTGGGTGAACTATTCCTTTAATATCATACATGCTCACTATGCAAAATTGTCATGTGTTTTTGAAGTCAGGCAAGCCCAGTAAGACATGATTTAATCCATTATCCTTTTTCCCACAATCTTTTTCATCTTATCTGTGTGTTTTGTTCTCTTGCTCAAGGCTGAAGAATGCCCTGGGATAAAGATTTTTCAGTATCATACCTCAATCTACTTTGCAAACAGTGACTTGTTTGTAAGCGCCCTCAAAGCAAAGGTGAGCATTAATGCTTTTTATTAAATCAAATGAGATTTTTCTGTATTTTTTGTTTTGTTCTCTAAATATGTTTGAAAGGCTCTGTGGTGATATAATAGTGGTTCCCATGAACAGCAGGTTTGACCTCACTCCTCTGTTTAAAACACATGATAGTTTTGTTATTCAGTACTTTTTGTTTTGTGATAGACCGGAATCGATCCAACGAAACTTCTCGTGTCAAGGAAGTCACAGCTCAAATACGCTCAGAGAGAAACTGGGGGCAAGAAGAAATCGAACCATGGTTCACCTTTAAAGAAAAATGCTGTTGTCTTATTGGTAAGCGTAGGAAATGTCATATTCCAGTGGTATTCCTTACCAAAGTATAAATATAATTGGTAACACACAAATCATTGGTCCCACTGTCTTGCATTGGTTTTGTGTTCATACAACAGAAGTCAATGAGGACCAGCTACCAACAGTTTTTTATAAATATCTAATTTTGTATTTTGTTATAGAAAGAAGTCACACATGTTTAAAATAACAAGAGGAAGTGAATGAAAAATATATTTTTCCTGTCTTATTGTCGTGATTACATTACGAATCAGTCTTTCCAGTAAATGTTGTCTTAGTTATGAGTGATACAAATTGAGTGTTATAAAGATTGCGCAAACAGCTTCAACCTCATGGATTATTGTCTCGGAGATTGTGCTTGTTTTTAAAAAGAATAGGGAAATGTACTGCAAAACTTTTTGGAAAAAGCATCTTATAAATGCAAATTTAATGTAAAAATCTTGTGATGCTGCTACAGGACATGGAGTTGGGTGTCACTAGTGAGGTGGTGTCCGGGGCAGACAAGGAAATGGATGTGTATACTAATGGACAGACCAGTAAAACCCACACAGAGTCGGAATCAGAGGATGAGTTTTTCCTGCAGCGACTGACTCCCGTTCACACCATCATACTGGACTTTACACCTGTTAACTTCATTGATTCTGCAGGGGCCAAAACTATCAAATCTGTATGTTGACAACCCTTATTGTCATTGAATGCTTTTATACAGAGACAGTGTTTTTTATAATGTTTTATTTTTTAAATTAGTTTATTATATGTGATTGTAATTTTTAGAAAAGATTCAGAGAGAAAGCTGAATTATTAAGATAATATAAAACCTCAAATTGCTGTAGATAATGTTTAGAAAGATAATGACAACACTACTGATACACTTGTTTTTATATAATTGTTTTTTTATCCTGCAGTTGATAAAGGAGTATGCCACAATCGATGTGAAAATCGTCCTTGCTGGATGTAGCAGTGAGTGTTATTAACTGATTTTTTATTAATGTCATGTTGTTTCAAGAAATGTTACATTTTGAAGGATACTTGGTAATATATGTGTTAAGTGAAGTTTGTTTCTTAAATCTTTGTGGGAGGCATCTCCACCTAGAGGTAAAACTAGTAAATGGAAATAGATGGAAGAGAGCCACTACCGGTCAAAAGTTTTGGGACACATACTCACCTTTGTATTCATATTTTCAACATTTTAAAATTAAAATTAATAATATTTATAATAATGACATAAACCAAAGAGAACTGGGGGAACGTTTTAACTACAAAATGAAAAATAAAATGATTCATGTTCTATTTCATCATCTTTAGTGTTGTCCCCTTTTGACTAGAATTTGCAGAAATGTTTCCTTATCAATTTATCAAGTAATTCCACAATGAATTTTACCATTCTGAACTCTTATTGGCTGTTCTTTCTTCAATAAACAATCATCCATTTCTCAAATTAGGTCAACCATTTATTATAATAACTTTTATGTCTTGAAAAAACATAAATGTTAGCTAAATTATATTTTGTCTAATAATCTTATTTCAGATATTATCCATAAACTTTCAGATCAAACGTTTATTAAAATAATGAGACGAATTTCTCAAAAGTGTTCCAAAATTTTTGACCCATAGTGTATAATGATGGTTGAAATGCAAATGTAACATTTTAAAAATTATGTTTTTGTGCTTTGCAGGAACTCTTTTATCTGATCTCAGGACACTGCAGTTCTTTATTGAGCCCATGACCACTGACCTCATTTTTCCTACCATTCATGATGCCGTGTTACACTGTCAAAACAAAAAGGACTTGGTCTCTTGTCCTGACAGCCATTGAACTCAAATCAATAACTGCACTGCATTAGAGGGACTTTCGGCACGAGGTGCTGTTAAAGGTCTGTTACTTTACTTTATGGTTGTCGTAACGAAAGGAGGCCAACACGTTCCTGGTGTAAGGAACAAGCCAAGACATTTTTCCTTTTTTTAGATGGACACATTTTACATAATGTGAATACACCAGCATATGGGCTTAACATCATTGCTGCTGTAGATTTAATGCACGCACTGTGATCTTAAGCTCTGCTTTAGATTGTTACCGACTGAAGTCAGTTTTTATCTTCTTTTGAGTGCCACTGGTGTAGTGGTCTGGCACTAGTATTGACATTCCTGTATGCTGTTTTACAATCACCTTTTTTTTTGTTTTTAGAAAAAAAAACTTTTAAATATGTTACACATTATGAACATGCTGAGCACAGAATTGCACTGTTGTGGTGACCGGTTTTTGTTTCATATTTTAAAATGTTTGAAATTGCAAAATATTGTTTGTATTTTTTGCTTTGCATTAAGTTCATGTATTTTTTTCGCTCAAACATTATCACTTCATGCCAATGGGTGGTGAAAGTGGCTTTCAAGCTTCTGGGGACATTATTTTAAGGGGTTTAAGTAAATGATTCATTAAACAACCTATTTCCATGAAGTGATTTTCTACCGTTCCATTTTATATGGAGCATTACATGGAAGTGTTTCTCAGTTTGTCCTCGGGCTGAGATCCTCAGAGACATTTGATTAACAAGTCTGATCACTTTGAGCACTTGTTTGAACAAATATTCACATATGCTTTTGAGATCTTCTATGCTATTATTTAAATGTTTTTTCCTTGCTGCAGTAATGAAGACCAAAAACCAACTGCATAAAGTGCATTTTAATGTCTTTGTATGCTTTGTGGATTTGAGATATTTTTGTAAAATAGACGAACTTTAAATTATTAAATGTTTATTCCTCACAAGTGCCTTTCATTTTATTTGTAATGTTTTCAGAGATGTAATAATAAACACGGCTCAAAAAAATTGATTATATGGATAATGTGTTTATTAGTTCAATATTATCACAGAAAAGTGACAAGATATTCGTGAGAATCTGTTTAATCTACCAAGCAGAACACACACAAAAAAAGAAATCAATTTAGTTATAAGTCATGTAGCGAGGAGTAGCACTGAACTTGGCATAAGATTTGATGACTTTGTTCACAGCCTCCAGAAAATCTTTCTCCGTAGCAATTTTTCGTCGAGCTCGGATGGCAAACATGCCTGCCTCTGTACACACGCTACGGATCTCAGCACCTGGAAAACACAACCATAACAAATGTTAACTATAGCAAATAAAGATGACGTGGTTGCTTGTCAGTAGAACAAGAGATCAAAACACACCTGTGCTGTTGGGACAAAGGCGTGCTAAAAGCTCAAAACGGATATCTCTTTCAACACTCATTGAGCGGGCATGGATCTTAAAGATGTGGGTACGCCCCTGAAAAAAAAAAACAATTACAATGGGAAATTGTTCACAATTTGACACAATGTTACTTAATAAGAAAAACTATTTTCCAGTTAAACACCATCACATATTTATCACTCACTTCTAAATCAGGCAAGCTGAACTCAATCTTTCTGTCCAATCGACCAGGTCTCATAAGAGCAGGATCAAGTGTGTCTGGTCTGTTGGTGGCCATTAATACTTTAATGTTTCCTCTGGGATCAAAACCATCCAGCTGATTAATCAACTCCAGCATAGTTCTCTGCACTTCATTATCACCTCCAGCTCCATCATCGAATCGGGCACCTGGAAGAAAACCGCATTACTATGAAGAACAAAGTTGTAGATATAATTACTACCCATAACAACACTGTCCTTATGGCTATATTATGGACTAAGACCTTGAATTGTCAGCGGTCCCATCTGCACCTGAATGCTTCATGGAAGCCAATTGTAATGTGTGTTTTTTATTAACAAAAAGAAATCACCTCCGATAGCATCGATTTCATCAAAGAAGATTAGACAGGCTTTCTTAGTTCTCGCCATCTCAAACAGTTCACGCACCATCCTGGCACCCTAAATAAAACATAATTGCACATAATCACAAAAACTGAGTTTTGTTTTTATAGGGTGTATTTCTTTCTAAAGGACAAAAAAACACTTACCTCTCCAACATACTTCTGAACCAGCTCAGATCCAATGACCCTGATGAAGCAGGCATCAGTACGGTTAGCAACGGCTCTGGCACACAGGGTCTTTCCTGTACCGGGGGGCCCAAAGAGCAAGACACCCTTTGGAGGCTCGATACCCAGGTTCACAAAGCGTTCCGGCTGGCATAGAAATAAGACAATGGATGAACATTAACCAGAAATGTCTCACTTTTTACTTTAAGACGAATGTATTTATGACCTACATGGAGCAGAGGGGTCTCAACCACTTCTCTGAGCTTTTCTATCTGCTCCTTGCATCCTCCTACATCGCTATAGGTCACATCAGGCTTTTCCTCCACCTGTTCACATCAAAAATCTTTTGAGTAACCTTATAAACAAGAGCGAGGCTACATTTTACAGCTCGCAGAAATCTGACAAGGTGGCCAAATTTACACAAACTAAAGCTCACCTGCATCATAGTGACAGTGGGATCAATTTTGGGTGGCAGTGGAATGTGGATCTGATACTTATTCCGGTCAACCCTGTGAACGAATCGAAGATTGTAAGATCATTGAGAAAAGTCAGCATGTTTCTAAAGAATGTGCACAATCCATAATTTCTTCCGTACCCAACCCTCATCCCTTCTTCGATGTCAGTTGGAGCGACCTGATCGCTCAGATCCACTACAAACTTAGCAAACTGTTTCACATTGATGATGTACTTTGGATCCTCAGAGTCAGCGTTGATTATCTTGGTGCATCTATGAACAGATAAAAGTAAAGATACAGGTCATTTTTATAAACATTCATGGTGTCATTTGCACCATCATACCTGGCCACTTGCAGAGGCTGTTCGCTCTGCAGAGTCTGTTTATCCGCTGCCAGATCCCATAGCGCCGGAGGAGCCAGACCTGTGTCAGATTCTTTAATACCTGTTGTACACAAAACATGAATATATTGTCAGATCCACAAATAACACATCATGCTTCAAGTTGGATTCGGACAACAGGACTGTTGTTACCTGTGAGCTCATTAATTTTCTTAAGAAGCGATTGAATATCATCTTCCACCTGTTTTATCTGTCTGGAATAAGTGCTTTGTCCCTGTTCACAACAATGCATGAGTTATTACAAATGACATGAATCCATTATTAAACACAGTAAATATACAAACAATGTGTTTTGGTTATGAATACTCACATAAGTTTTCAGGAGAGCAATGTCTCCCTCATCCAAAGCTGAGGAATAAAACAAAGATCAAGAAGGATCAAGACCATTCTGAGAAATATCTGTTTAATATGACTCTCTTTATTTTGTCATGACACATCTTAATTCTAAAACAAAACCAATGCAAGAGGTGACAAACATCTCAGCAATATGTTTAGGATTAACAGAGTCACTATTTGTTGACATCACTGAAGCTGCTAAGCAAATGCTAACATTCCTGCTAGCATCATCCAATCATCACAACACAATTCAGGGTCAGGATTAAGTTTATACCTCGGATTGGTTTGTCATCCTTTTCCTCTTCTTTAACTTTGCGTTGATCAGAACCTAAATGGTCAGGCATGACTGTTTTGTGTCTTTCAAGTGAACCCGTTCAGTGACTGTTAAAGCGAGATTACACAGCAGGTTTGGACAGGAACAGCCACAGCAGTTTTGTCTTCCGGTTTAAGCGGAAGCAGGAAAACCTCAAAACATAATAAAAGTCTTTGACTTTATATTCCTGAACGCCTTCTCGTGTTTATTAACGGTTGTATTGGGTATGTTTTACCAATAGCTTTTAGTGTTATTATTTGGGTGTATTTTGAGCATTGTTTATTTTATTCTGAATTTTTTTAAATTGACATTAAAAAGTGTATGTTTTATAACAACACCACAGTTTGTATTCGTTTAAATGATGCATCGTAATTCTATTGTTAACCTATTTAAATAAATAAAAAACATTTCTCGATGTAAACACTTTATACAATATATTTGATGTATGATTATATATATACTCATATGCAAATTTAATATATTTGTATATTTTCACCACTTGCTGTCGGACTCTTATTTTGAAATATCCCTCCACCTCGAGTCACACAATGTTTGCCTTTAGCAATGTTATTGTTTTCATTTCTCATCCCATCAACTGAGATTCTGTTTTTAGGATCATAATTATTCTTTCTAAATTATTATTTTAATTATTCAACCTTATATGCGTTTTCAAAGACATTTATTTCAGGTATTATTGCATTTTTACTCTGTTAACTTGCTAACGTAAAAAGTCATTCTGCTTTGATTCGTTGTTTTGAACTTGCACGTGTTCTTGAGTATTTAAATTCATGATATTCAATAAAAATGATTCAAATGTATTTACTACATACTAATACATTTATCCTTCTTTACAGATTTAAGAATGCATCCATCAATGCCTTAACTAATCTGTCAGGTAAACACAAACACTTTTTGAACATAGATCAATGATTGGATTTTATTCTATGTTTTTTTTTCTAATGTTTTTTTTCTCTTTAGTATGAATGACATGAACCTCAGTCCAGTGGGCATGGACCAGCTCAGCGTGCCCGCTGTGAGTGCCAGTCACCTCTGCCTCCCCTCCTCTCCAACCCACAACCCCATCTCAACTCCAGGTCAGGACACAAAAGCACCAAAAAAGTTGTGTACGAATGGTCATAACACCGTCTTGTGTTTGATTTCAGGCATGCCGGTCGCCATCCCAAGCTTGGGTCCGTCACTTGGACCTCTTCCTTCAGCACTGTCCCTTATGTTACCCATGGGCCCTTTGGGCGACAGAGGAGTGATGTGTGGCCTTCCAGAGAGAAATTATACATTACCACCTCCTCCATATCCCACCCTGGAGAGTAGCTACTTCAGACATATCCTTCCAGGTAACATTGTGTAATTTTTACTCGACGCCACGCTTTATCGAACCCCTGATGGATAATCCATTCTTTCTCTTGTTTAGGAATTTTGTCATATTTGGCCGATCGTCCACCACCCCAATACATTCATCCCAGCAGCCTTAACATGGACGGAACTCTTTCCGTGCCCAACAACAACCCCTCCGTCTTAGATCCGTACAGTGGCCCAGGCGGCCCCTTGGAACAGGGCCTGGTTTCCCTTGACTCACGGCAGGTCGGAGGCCAGGGAGGCTCTCACGAAGTGCAGCTGGACACGACGGGACTGACTATGGAGTCACGTGTCAGTAGTCCCATGTCTCCCGATGGAATGGAAGAGGACTTGGCAACCATGGAGGGTGTTGTGGTGGCAGAGTCCCAGCAGCAGCTCGGGACCAGACCTCAGACTCATGACGGTTTAGCAGGTGTGGATTCTTCAGGAGGTGTCATGCCTCTGCACGGAGCAGGGCTCGAGCTGCCAGTGGTGATGGAGCAGGAACACATGGGTGGAAGAGTAGTAACGAACACTACAGGAGCAGGTGGTTCTCTGGGGGAAGCCTTGCACTCCACTGGAGAGCTGAGCTCTGGGGTGGTTAGCGTTGTGCTTACTGGTGCCATGCCTTCACAGACTCAACTGGAACCAGTTTCTTTACATGGACCTTCGGGTATGGGACTTGAACCCGTCAATGTGTCATCTATAACAGCAGAAGTGTCTCTAGGGCCGGACAATAGTCTGGTGTTGGTGAACTCCACATTGCAATTAGAAGACTCAACATCCAATAAGGAAAACATGGCAACTGCCTTTAACATTTGTAAGTTTTGTACCATTTTGCGGCTCACATGTGTTTTTGTAGTATTTTAATTAGGCATGCTCCGATCAGAATTTTTGCCACCAATACCAAGTACCGTTTTTTTTATCTGTCGATACCTGTGCCAAGTCTGACAAGTTTATAAAAACTGAAATATAAACTCTCTGATCAACGTTAACATTTTCCAGATAATTTAATACTATATATGTTGCCTGCGATCAATTGGAGCACCCTTAATTTTAATGCAATATGTTGTCTTCAAGGGTGCACTTTGTGTGAACGGTCATATCCTTCTGACTGCCCAGAGCATGGACCTGTCACATTCATCCCAGACACGCCCATTCAGAGTAGAGCCCGCCTATCTCTGCCCCGCCCCCTTTGCCTCCGGATTTCAGTAACAGATGAGCCTATTGGTAAGTTTAGTTTAGATCACTGTTGTAATATTAAAACTACTTCATATTTTCAATTAAAAAAAATGAGGGAACTGATTTGATGATTAAGCACTGCCGGAAAAATACATGTCTGTCTTGGGGTTCTGCATATTTTTAACTAAAATTGAGTATATGAAAAGACATCAACTGATAACATGGTGCTTAATTATTTGAAAAATAGAATGATTTTTCTATCTCCTGAAAAACAGCAGTTTTGGAGCTACAAGATTTCTGCCCAACAGCGACAATATGTTAGTTCATTTTGAATTTTTTTGAGTTTAATAGAAAAAAAGGTTGTTGATCAATTTAAATCAAACCAAAATCCAATTACATTTTTAACATTCAATAAATAATTCAATAAAAATTCTGTTGCCCTGATGAATTCTGTTCTTTTGTAGGTGTGTTTGCAAGAGAGACCATACCATCACGCACCTGCTTTGGGCCTATGGTTGGACAGCATTGCAGTAGTGTAGAACTTACAGATTGGTCTGACAAAGACACACCACAGATATGGAAGGTCGGTATCACATTTGTCATCATCAGACTAACATATTCATGTTTTGTTACTACCCAGATAATAACAATACTACATCATTGTTTCCTTATTGCAAAATAGATGTTCCATAATGATATCCAAGAGTTCTGTATCGTAACCACAGATGAGCATGAATGCAACTGGATGATGTTTGTGCGGAAAGCAAGGTAAAAACTTTACATATCCTTGCCTAATCATCAGACATATGAATAGTTTATTTTGAATTCAGTCTTTAAATTTATTCCATCAATTTATTTTCATAGGACGTCGGAGGAGCGGAATCTTGTGGCATATATTGACAACGGGAAGCTTTATTTCTGCACCTCCAGAGAAATACTACCAGATCAAGAGCTGCTGTTTTATTACAGCAGGGACTATAGCAGGCAGCTGGGTAGCGTCAATGAATCCTCTTTTCGTAGGGCCAAATATAAAGAAAAACATTTCTATATTAACACTGAAAATGTTTGCATGATGTGTTGGTTTGAAATAAAAAGTGTGTCCGGTTTTATTTAACTAACTAGTCTGCAAGCTTTTATTTGACTTCCACAATCACTAATTAATCATAAATGTATATAGTAACGGCTATACCTATATCTCTTCAGGTGTACCAGCGGTGCCAGAAGGCCAACTTTGCCACTGTGGAAAAGAATGTGCCTCCTTTACTGAATTTAAATCTCACTTGAGCAGTCACACCCAGAGCCATAGTCCAACCCAGGACCTCCCTTCTCACACAACCCACAGCCAATCGCAACAGCAGGAAAAGGTGACCAGCGAGGGATCCCTTTCAACCTCTTCCCCACAGTGGCAGTGCCATTCGGATGTAAACGAACATTCGAGCGGAAATGGGCACGCGCCCGGTCGTGAGAGAAAGTTTAAATGCAGCATGTGCACAAGAGCGTTTACCACATCCACTAAACTAAACGTGCATTTCATGGGTCACATGGGCATGAGACCTCACAAGTGCAGCTACTGCAGCAAAGCTTTTAGTGACCCCAGTAATCTCAGAAAACACCTTAAAATCCACACAGGTAAGGGCATTTGAGAGATTTGTTTTCCTTCAGAATGCTGTGACATTTCGAAAAGTTGGAACATGTATGCTATGGTTTTTTCTGCAGGTCAGAAGAACTTCAGGTGTACAGTATGCGGGAAGTCTTTTACTCAGAAAGCACACGTCGAATCTCATATGGCTATACACAATGGTATCAAGAACATTAAGTGTGACCATTGTGACCGGATGTTTGTGCGGAAACAAGACCTGAAGCAGCACATGTATTCCCATTCACTGTAAGAGCAGGTTTCATCTCTATATTTTGTGAAAAGCTTTACGTAGCTTTACTGTTAAAATGTTTTAATTAATCTCTTTAATATTCTCCTTGTTGTTTTTTATCTTATCAAGAGACCGCCAGATCACCTGTCCGAAATGTGACAAGCAGTTCCTGAAGACTGACCATCTCAAGAAGCATTTAAATTCTCACGACGGCAAACGGGATTTTATCTGCGAAAAATGCAACAAAGGCTTTCTCACAAAGTACCATCTCACACGACACCTCAAAATCTGCAAAGGGCCGAAAACCGGTCGAAGGCAAGCACAGGGGGAGGAAGGGGAAGACGAGGAAGAGGATGATGAGGACGATGATGAAGACACAAGGGTTACTGAAGGACAGACGAATCCAGATAATGAGGAGTGTAGAATAAGCATGGGGACATATTCTTCAGAAAAAACATTATGACATCAAATTGATAAACTATAAATGTTTTATTTTGTTTGTTCTCACATGTATGGTGCCAAAACCCACTAAATCACAGAACCCAACACTATAATTAAACATTAATGAGAATGATGAATTATATATTTAAGTCATTGATAAGAATTTAATGTTTTGTGTATATGTTATGTATATTTTCTGTGTAATGTATTTGTTTACAGTGATTTTGGACAAGCTGTCATCTCTGTACTGTACATATTTAGACAATAAAGGATTACTTCTTTACTTTACACCCAATTCAACATCAAATCAAATACATTTATCATTGTTATATAATGTTTTATTATACATTCGGACTACTCTTTGTGCTTAAAATATTTGTTGTAATAAAATAAAATCTATTTTGCTGCTGTAAAATATATTATTGTTATAATTCAACACCAAAGGTCTATTTAAAAAAATGTAAAAAAATTATTTTAAAAATATTCATTTTATTTTTTTTAAATATTTGAGGTACATATGAGCGCAAAATGTATTGGTCGGATCTGCTTACGTCACCGCACTCAGTCCAGAGTAATCGAGACCGATAGGATTCGTCACATGTGCGACGCAGCTGTTGGACTCTGCACATTTCTCTGATAGTTACACGATTTTCATTACCATGGCAACGTCCGTGAAGCTGAACACAGGGGCAAGTATGCCCATCATCGGACTGGGCACCTGGAAGGTATGGGGTACTTACTTTTGTTGCAAAGAGATCAAATTACATTACATAAGTTGTGCTGTTCAAAGAGTTTTTAAAAGCATGAATAAACAGAGAAAGCTTTTCTAAGTAATCTAATGTTTGTGGTTTACAGTTTTGAATGATGTCATAACCAAACAATGGTCAAATATGAGGAAACATTGAAGCAAAGTGGGCGTGTATTCACAAGTTTTGTTTTGTCACTGTGAATAAGCAATTCAACATCTAATAATCTCAAACATTTAAACTTTTATCAGATTATATATTTGATAACCTGAGCCCAAGGACAAGAGTTTATCTCAAGGGTTGGTACTAACCTGATACTACTCAAAACAGCTGGGTTATGGAAAGGAAATTACTTAAATTTACCTTGCTCAATACACCTTTTTACTGGTTTTCCCTGGTTTCAAGCTGGTTTATGAGTGTTTTCCGGCACTTTCTGCATGTCAAACTGGTTTTAGTTGGTCAGGGTGGGTGATCAGCTTGACCGAGCTGCTTAGACCAGCCTGTCCAGTCTAGGAGACCAGCTTCTTTCATCTTAAACCAACTAAAACCAGTAAACCAGTTTGACCAACTCAACAAGCTTTGCCAGGTTGGGAGGACCATCTTAAACCAGCTAAGACCAGTCAACACGATTGACCAGATCACCAAGCCTTATCTACGCTAGAAGGACATCTTAAATCAGCCTCAGCCTTTATCTTTAACTAGATAAAACCAACCAGTTTGACCAGATTAACAAAATGTGTGACTTTTGTTGGATTAAAAAAACTTGCTGTACTGGAAGGATCATCTTAAACCAGCCTCTGTTATCTTTAACTAGATAAAACCAGTTTGGCCAATTCGACAAGCGTTTCTAGGTTAGAAAGACCATTTTAAGCCAGCTGAGACCAGTTTGACCAGATTTACAAACTTTGTAGATTTGGCCAGATAAACAAACCTTGCCGTTCTGGAAGGAAAATCTTAAACCATTACATTTACATTTACATTTAGTCATTTGGCAGACTCTGTTATCTTAAACAAGGTAAAACCACTTTGGCCAACTCGACAAGCATTGCCAGGCTGGAAGGACCATCTTAAACCAGCTATGACCAGTCAACCAGTTTGACCAGATTAACAAATTTAACCGCTCTGGAAGGACCATCTTAAACCAGCATTTCTTATCCTAAACCAGCTAAACTAGCCAACCACTTTGACCACATTAACAGGATTTGTAAATTTGGCCAGTTTAACAAACCTTGCCGTGCTGGAAGGACCATCTTAATCCAGCATAGGTTATTTTAAACCAGTTTAATCAGTTTGACCAGATTAACACATTTTGGCAGTTTTGACAATTTGACCAGATTTAAAATTTTTGCCAGTTTGATCAGATTAAAACCACGCTAGGAGGAACTTAAGTTTGGTTTTATCTGTTTTTCCGCAGTGACAAAACTGGAATGAAACATAAAAATGAATAGAAGAAAAAATGTTCTTACGTCACAAATAGATACAAAAATTAAAATGAATTAACAATGGTTATTATTTCTTTTCTCCAACTTTGAGAAGTCTCTGGGATATTTTCATGGCAACTCTGTCTCAGTCTCCTCCAGGTAAAGTGACGGAAGCCGTGAAAGCAGCTATTGCTGCAGGCTACAGACACATTGATGGAGCTATGGTTTACCAAAATGAAAATGAGGTTGGAGAAGGAATTCAGGCCATGATAAAAGAAGGAGTGGTTAAAAGAGAAGAGCTGTTTGTGGTCAGCAAGGTATGCCAGGCTTCACTAAACACTTAATTGAATAAAAATTCTTGTAGGGGTTAAAATTGCATTAATTTTTTTCTTGGCAGCTCTGGTGCACCTTTCATGAGAAGTCTGTAGTAAAGGGAGCCTGTCAGAAGACTTTAAGTGACCTCAAACTGGACTACCTGGATCTTTATCTTGTTCACTGACCAATGGGCTTTAAGGTGATTGATTCTTTTCTAGTAAAATGTAATCTCATGTTCTTGTAGCAATTAATTTTCTTTATAATTATAGAGATCTAAATACAACATCTGATTCTTAACTGGTTCACATGGATGCAATTTTTAGGCCGGATCAGAGCTTATTCCACTAGACAGCGAGGGGTTAACAATGAATGACGACACCAATTTTTTGGACACATGGGAGGTAAGATTGCATCAGCAAAATGAATTTGAAAATGGTGAATTTGATCTGTTATAATCATAATATTTGTGAATCAGGCCATGGAGGAGCTAGTGGATGCCGGTTTGGTTAAGGCAATTGGTATCTCCAACTTCAATCGAGAACAAATCGAAGCTATTCTGAACAAACCAGGACTCAAGTACATACCTGCCAACAATCAGGTCAGTATACTCTTGAATGTCCATCCTCATGGTTTCATTTGACTTGGGATTCAGGATGGAGGGAAAGGTCAGCATTTATTGAACAAACATCATTTAGCCCTAAGCAAATATTTAATGCAGTTGTCCCTTTAATTTCCTGTGGTTTGTCAAGAGCAGACACCATTCATTGTGTGATTATAGTCTTGAAATGTCATTAGGAAACTGTCTGCAGGGAAAATGCTTATCTTGGGAGAGGCTTCAAGAACAAGGACATGCTTTTTTTGGTTAAACAAAATGTTTGCTTTTAGGTTGAGTGCCATCCTTATCTGACCCAGGAGAAACTGATCAGCTTTTGTCAGTCAAAAAACATAACAGTGACTGCGTACAGTCCCCTGGGATCACCAGACAGGCCATGGTAGACAAACCTTAAATATATTAAACATGTAGATTGATGGTGAATATCAAATAATTTTATGATGTTGACATGGAGACAACTTCTATTACACTTTAGGGCCAAACCAGAAGATCCCTCACTTCTGGAAGATCCAAATATCAAAGCCATCGCAGAAAAGCACAAAAAGACAACTGCCCAGGTATGAAGACTTCAACTATTTATTTACAGATTGTGATTTTCTCCAAACATGTTAAACCTGATATACTGATATACAGGTCCTGATCCGCTTTCACATTCAGAGGAATGTGATTGTCATCCCCAAGTCCATTACACCTCAGCGGATTCAAGAGAACTTTAAAGTAAGTGTATCGCATTTGGAACACAATGTATTCCAGTGCAATGATATTTAGTGGGTCTTGATATGATCGGCATTGTAAATGTAGGACTAGGTGGAAAATACTATGAAAGATATTTCTTTAATGTGCATTAACAAATAATAAAATAATAAATATAAATCAAACCCAGTAAAACCATTAATAACATAGGTCCTCTATTATGAGACAGCTTTTGAAATTGAAAAAGTTGTTGAATTGTTTCACACCCAAAGGTCTTTGATTTTGAATTGAGTGATGGGGAAATGAAGACCATCTTGGGATTCAACAGGAACTTTAGGGTTTGTCCAATGCAATGGTGAGTATAAAGTCCTATTTAAAGAAAATATGCACCCACAGTGTTGCATAACTGCATTATTACCACTAGAAATCCATTTTTTTTCTCATTTGTGTTTTTAGGGGCTTGAAGCACAAAGATTACCCATTTCATGCTGAATATTAAAAAAACATGCCCATAACATGGTGGTGGGTCAAAGTGAATTTCTGGTGCTTCTGATATCTTTGATTTAATGTGAAAATGTTCTGTACTTGCGAAACGCGGCATACTGTTACTGAGAAAAATGAAACTTTGTTACAGCATGACATGAATGAAAAGCACTTGCTCAATGTCTTGTCCATAGACTGTAGACATTACAGTCTTGTTTGTGTGTGTTAATGTAATGAAAACTGGTACAGTACACAGGCTTGAATGCTTCTCCATAATATGTCTAAGAAACGATCTATCAAAGAAACATTTAAGAAAATGTGCACTTGTCAATTGCTTTATCTGAAATATGGTGAAAAATTTGCACAGAAACATTGTATTCATGAAATAGTTTTAATGTGGCACACTCCTTTTCAAAACATAAGAAAAAAAACACTTTTTTAGTTTGTTTGCTTCATCACCTGTTATTTTGTGTATCGATTGATGCAATGAAAATAAACCTATTTTCCTCAAAGTGCTTTCAATAATGTTTTTGAATGTAAAGAATAATCTCAGTTCTCAAGTGTGTAAAATCATTCAAACTCTTTTCTTAAGCAAGTTTGGCCCCGCAAATTGCTGTGTCATTGCTGATCACATGCTGACAACAGTTTTATCTTGTGTAATCTCTGCTGTGTCATATACAGACAGATATACTGCAGTGATCTCAAAAGGGAAATTCAGGATTCAGCTTTGATGTGGCCTGTTCATTCACGTTCAGTATTCTGCATTTAGTGGATAATCCTTATGGTTGGATGCCCTGAAGAAAAAACAAATAAGACTTAATACTACACTAGTAGACACAAAGGTTACTTCTTTACTTCATAACTTGCTCACCATTCCAACATAAAAGCCCTCCAGTTTCTGTTAAAACTGAAGATAGTATCCATGTCCTCTTTAGTTAGTTTAAAATCAAAGACCTTCAGCAAGAAAAAAATCAATTGACATACAAGTATAGTGTGTATAGAAATATGTATAATTTGAATATACTTAAACCCACCTGGAAATTTTCTTTGATTCGTTCAGGGGTGATAGATTTGGGAATGACCACAACATTTCTCTCCATGTGAAAGCGAATTAAGACCTGTAAAGCACATTTTGTACTTTGATTATACTTCATATGATGATAGAGAAAGCTTTGCAAAGTGTACATTGGAAAAATTAATAGAAACATTTTCCATAAAGCAAGGGTTAACTCTTTTTTGTAACTCTTATCTGTGTTTTATTGAAGTATGATTAGAGCAAATAAACCTTCATAAGCGTATCCTAAGTAATAAACCTTTTTTATTACTTCGCACCTATTATTCTTATACGTTACTGCATTTACACCTACCTGTGCAGTGGTTTTACCATACTTATCAGCAATTGCCTTGATCTTTGGCTCTTGGAGGAGAGATGGCTCATCTGCTGCTGCCCTATAGAATGTCAAATTGTTATGTAATATGCAGCACCAAAGCATGTATTTAAACCAGTGTTATATAGTTACAAAGGTATTTTATGTACATATTGTTTGTATGGAGATTCTTCATTTAATAGCTACTATAGGCACCTACCATGGTCTGGTTGGGGAACCCAGAGGACTGTATGCAGTGACCGTAATGCCTTTCGAGTGACAGTAGTTTATAAGCTTCTCCTGAGTCAGGTATGGATGACACTCAATCTATGAATGAAAACATATCAGAATGACTTGCTAATGCGAACCACGAAGATCAAGCTGTATCTGTTTTATCCATTGCAAATAGCACAATACCTGATGGTTTGCAGGTTTATACTTGAGTCCTGGTTTGTTTAGGATTGCCTCTATCTGGTCTCTATTAAAGTTTGATATGCCGATGGCCTTAACCAGTCCAGCATCCACCAACTCTTCCATTGCCTTTTTGATGGAACCATCATTGTCAGTAATAAAACATAACAAGTATTGACTCTAAACTGTATTTCCATTGTTGCTTAGTACTATTTATTACCTCCCATGTCTCCAGAAAGTTGCTGTTGTCTGGATAAACATGACCATTCTCATCACATGGGAAAAGATCTTTTCCAGGCTGCCAGTAAAAATTGTGTTTTTACAGTAGTGTACTTGGTTTTCTGCTTTTGATGCTGTCATAGTACTTTATATTTGTATGCATGCATTATTTAATATAGTATAGGCGATTCTTAATATAAGCTACCTTAACACCCATAGGAAAATGCATTAGGTAAAGATCAACGAAGTCCAGTTTAAGGTCACTCAACGTTTTTTCACACGCCCCTCTGACCAATTGCTTCTCATGGTGTGTGCACCAAAGCTGCAAAATACACAGGATTTCATTTTGCATTTGCATGAAGAAAAAGCATTACGTTAAAGACAAATATTTCTAGTTGGGTAAAATATAGCATGCATAACCATGAGTTACAAAAGCTCAAAAGTGTGACAAAACAGCGGATAAGAACACAAACAATGATGTACATTATACAAATACATACCAAACTATATAATCAGTTTAATGCTTTGTAAAATTCAAAAGCACATGACCAGATCTGTGACACCATGTCTCCAGTCTTGTGCCTCAGATAGAATTAAAATGTACCTTGCTGACTATGAAAAGATCTTCTCTTTTCACCACTCCCTGGTCAATCATTTGACTTATACCAGCTCCAACTTCAGTCTCGTTTTCATAGACATGAGCCCCATCGATGTGACGATAGCCGGCCAGGATAGCTGCCTTCACAGCTTCTGTTACCTTTCCTGGTTCAGACTGAAAGTGTGGAACATTTACTTTAGTTTCAACACAGTTTAAGAAAGCAATAGCAGCCAAAACAATGAATCAATGAAATGCATCCGTAATTCTACATAGTAAGTATATGTTAACTGAAAGATGGAAATAAAAAATGTCAGGTCTTTGCATTCTGAATGTAAACAAACAAATAGTTGTGTACAAATATTTATTGTAAAAAATTAATTTTTTTTACAAATATTTAAGGAAAATTATTACATTATTAAATGTTTATTATAACTGGAACTTTTTAAAATAAGAAAATAAAAATGTATTAAATACATTAAAATATTATAAAATATATGACTTTCATATATGTATTCTATATAATTTCAGACATATTAAAAACTTTTATTCTGGATGTGACTAATCACAAAAAATAAGAATATGTAAATATTAATACATGTTTTCAATAAATTGCACTGTTTCTGTAAAACTGAAAATGTGAAACAATGCATACTTGGTAAAAGTTCTGCACAATTAAATTATTACAGTTAAACAACTGAATTAAAACCATTCATAAATAAATTGTTCTGAACAACAGATATAAATTCTTACCCTCCAGGTTCCCAAGCCAACAATAGGCATTTTAGCATCATTATTAAGAGTAACAAACGTCATTATTAATATTGAGTTAAAAGCACCAGATAGAATGCAAATCCCTTGTTAGTCTGCACACTACAAAAGTGTCAGTGAACCACTAGTAGACGCCTAGTCATGGAGTCTTATCAAGATTTGATTGGCCAGGTCTGAATCCACCTCTTAAAAGGCGGTTTCTCTTATATTGTGCTCGAAACAATATGTGTAAATTAAACTTAATATAAAAATAATAATACAGTGTAATGTACTCTATATTTTTATATTTATATTTAAAAGTATTTAAAGTCCACGGAGCAGGCTAGGGCTTTTATTTTGAAATATTTTTTTCCCCGCTCTTATCTCGGTACTATCGGACTCAACGACTTGTTATGCCGCCAAATTCAAAAAGGTAAAAATAGCTAAAAGCGGAGACTGGAGGGCAAATTTTGTGTATTTTTAGTCAGAATTTTATTTTTTAATGTATTTAAATGTTGAAAATGTATGTTTGATTATAAATGCTTACCACAGCTAAGAAATATTTATATATTAAACACTGACGTGTGTGACAGAACTGCTACAGGAAGTAAGGTGATAGTAACTAATTGACACACGAGTATGCAAATAATAATTAATAGTTTGTTGTTAAATTGTGAGTAACAGTTGAACAAATCACGACTTTGTTTATTTGAAATCCGTTATTCAAGTTCAAACAATAACTGACGAAACCTAAAAGCTCATTTAAGACATTCCTCGCTTTATTTCTATCCGTCTACACTTTATAACAAATATTATATGAACATTGAAATGTGAAGATAAATGTTAAAGTCTCATAGCCAGCATAACCATGGTCAAACAAAGATAATTATTATATCAAAATATAATAATAATAATAATAATTAATAATGTTTTAATATATTAATTATCTATTATTAATAATAATAATAATAATAATAGATATTAAATATTTTTTTAAATCTAATAATGCATTTTGATTGATCATCTCTACAATAATTGTTAAAAAGCATCATTTTTGTGTGCATGTGTGTCATTTCTGTCCCGTCCGCTAGATGTCAGCATCACAACTTCACTTAAATGAGCTTCACACATGCAGTTCCAATACCAAATCACAGGAGTTGTACGAGATTTATTACATTGCATTCAATTTATTGGTCATTTACATAAAAATGCGTTTTTAAATTTATTTACATGTTATCACAGTTTTACATTTATATACAATTTCTTACTATTTCTATTCTGGGTAATCAGAATCAGAATGAACTTTATTACACATACGCGGAATTTGTTTTGGTTACAGAAGCCTTCGGTACACAATGTACGGTGACCAGACAAGTGACCTAGTAACATTGGAATCGAAAAAGCAAAAATAAAGTTCATCACACAATGGTGGTCTGGTGGTTAGGGGGCAGAAGGTTGCAAATTCGCAAAAAGTTCAATCAGACAATGACTAAAGTGATTCTAAGCAAGACACCTTACCCTTATTTGCTCTGCAGTGATCATAAGACACTGCATAAAACTTGTAAGTTGCTTTGGATAAAAGCATCCCCCAAATGAATAAATTAAAATGTAAATGCAATGTGACAGAAGAGCACTGGATGGAATAGAATATGTACAGATGTTTTATAAATGTACAAGTTATACGGTGTTATATATTAAATATCTGATGTAGAGTATGGCACACAACAGTATTGCTATAGGAAATCGAAAGGTGTTTAAAATATGCCAATTTATACATTATTAAGGTTCAATAGACAAAAAGTATGACGGAAAGTTATTTATTGCACACATTTATTGCACAAGCTGAACATTTAAATGGTCATGAGGTAGATGGCCTGAGGAAAGAAGGTTTTCTATGTCTGGATGTTTTTGTGGTCCATGCTCTGTAGCGTGACCAGGGGCCTCATTTATAAAGCTTGCGTACGCACAAAACGGAGCTGAAAACATGCGTACGCCAGTTCCTGCGCAAAAGTTGGGATTTATAAAGAAAAACTTGACGTGAAAACATGCGCACCTACACGCAAACTCTGACCCATGCGTACGCACATTTAGAAGACAAAGCAGTTTGGCGACACTGATGGGGAGTTGAGGAACTGACTGCGGATGAAGGGAATTAACTCTTTGAATTAATTTACTTTGACATATTTCAATATTTACAATATTTACCAGTTGCTCATAGGTCCTGGATACAACAAAAAATACAAATAACATTAAATCACCATTATGGGTCCTAAAGATACATACATGCATGTTCAGTTTAAAGACATAAAAGGAAATATATGCTGAAAGTACGTAAGTGTAATGTCTTTCACTTCCATTCTTAAATGGATGTATGCCTATCACTCATTATGTGATTAATGTGATAAGTTGTAAATGATTAAATATGATCGCTGAAAACATAAATAGCCTACTGCAGCAACACTTCAATGCATATTGTATGATGGATGCGCTGGCACTGCTGGCAGATTATGCCAATGGCAGACTTCGGAGGGACACAGAACACCAGCGTGAAGAGCCTGGTGAAGGGTCTGCAGAACAGCCTCAGTCTGCACCCGTCCACTTCCAGCCGTGCGTATGGCACGGGACTCCCGCGCTTGTGCTGGGGACCTCGCGAAACTCCAGAGCCCTGCAGACTCTGCGCTGCAAGAATAAGAACTAAACCAATTGTGTGATTTATTTTATTTAATTGAGCACGCAAGCAATAAAGTTATTGACCTGTATCAGCACATGTGTGTCTCTCCCTCTCAGACACAATGCCACACACACTGGTTTGGCAGAGAATCGGGGGCACCTTTGCCCTCACCAGTCGCTCACACATTCTGTCGGTGAGAGACAAACCGTTTCTTTATTCCCATCTTAAGATCGGACATCTTCTCTTTATATCTGTACGCATGCTTTTATAAATCTGAATATTTTTTTGCGTACGCTCTTTTTGGCTTTTGTGCGTACGTAGAGTTTTAGTCAGGATCCTACGCACACTTTTATAAATGAGGCCCCAGATGATAATAGTTCAAACAGAGAGTATGCTGGGTGTGAGGGGTCCAGAGTGATTTTGCGAGCCCTCTTACTTACTTTGGATAAGTACAGTTCTAGAATTGTTGGGAAATTAGCGCAAGTGATTCGCTTAGCAGTCCGATAATTTGACCCCACTCACTGAAACTCTTATCCTAAAAAATGGACATTTAATATACAGTTTGTAATAAGCTTGATTATTATTCTGTTACATGCGAAAAATTCTGAATATAAGAAATAAGATATATTTCCATAAGTTTGGATATTTACTTATGTCCCAGTTCCCTTATCCTTAGGTTGCCACACCAAGTGTCATCTTGAAATGAACAGAAACTTCTTTAGTTTTATTTTATCGCAGTGTAACGTATTATCAATTCAGTTGTATTAGGACTCACAATAGCAAAGGGCAGATATTTGTGGGAGGTTGTTTGGAGTCAATATACTCTAAAAGTGTTTCCAGCTGGGATGGGAGAGACTGTCGCTTGCCCAGCTGCTGTGCACTGACCTTCTATTTTCGACAGGAGGGAGAGAGTCATTTAGCAACGTGAAAGATGCACACAGATTCTAAACATCCTTTCAACTGAGTTCGATGTTAAACACGTCCAAAAGAGCCTTAAGGAAACACAAGAGCCTTGTGATTTAAGTCACATGTTGAAGTGGCTTATTATATCTTGAAGGCCGGCATTTGTTTGTAAGAGCATGAAGAATATCATTAAACGGGGAGTGAAAAAAGCTGAAACCAAGATATGTGAAATTTCAGTATTTGTTGGGTTGTTCACACTTGTCCGTAACTTTGGTTAAAGTCTTCTGCTCATTAGCTTTACAGGACTATAGTAAACACAAGGGCATTGTTTTTTCTTCCTCCATTTGTGTTATCTAATTTCCCCTCTCATCTCAAACAATCAATTACATGACTGAAGTAAAGCCCTTAATGCCTTTAGCTGAAAATTGCCTTTGCGCCCATGCAAGCCAAATAAACCAGATTAGCCGCTGATGATTGAATTCCAGAAGTCTTAGCTCCTGACTGGGAACAAATTTCCTCATGTGCCAAAGTTGTTCAGCAGCCGGGCCATAAGTCTTGTGTGAACACCTCACGATTTGTGTCCTTGTCTTTGTTTTTCATGACTTAGAAATAACATTAGTGGCCATTTCATTGTTTTTTTTTTTTGAAGAAAGACCCCCTGTAATGAAAATGTTTATGTGATGAAAGTTTAAAATGTGATATGTTTTATTAAAAAACTTTAAATATGTAATTTTAAAGGGAAACTCCGACCCAAAATTAAAATTCTGTCATGAATTACTCTCAAATTGTTCCAAACCTGTATGATTTTTATTTGGTTGAACACAAAGAAAGATATTTGGAGGAATGTTATCTACTAAAATGTTTGGGGCACCATTAAATATCATATTCAAACACAGTGCTGCTATCTTAGTTGCATGCATTTCAATATATACCCTTAGTATATAATACAACTAAAACATGTATACAGGTATGGAACTTTTTGTTTGTGAGTAAGTCATAATAGGATGTTTATTTTTATTTGGACAATCCCGTTTAATTGGGACAAGTATTGACTACAGGGAGACATTAAAAACGGAAATAATAATAGGAAAATGCTGATGTGAATTTAAATAACAATACAAATATTTTAATATTTAGTAAAACCTACTTTTTATCAATTGTTTTAATTTTAATCGTGATTTACTTTTGGTTAAACAATTTTAACTTCAAAAAATGAAGCTGTAATGTCAATTAAGTATACTGTTTAAGTTGAGTTAATGTATGCAAAAAATTAAGTTCTAAGTACTCAAATATTCCAAATAAATATTAAATATAATTCGATAACTGTTTTGTGAATTTAATATTTCTTTTTATTAAATAATAAGTACAAAAATATTTTACTTAGTGTATAGTAAAATACAAATGTTTTATTTGTTCTTTTCTGCTTCACATCTTTAAAGGACATCTGACCTTTTGCACAGTTTTGTTGACAGAAGAATAAATGAACCTCAGTTCAACACATCCTCCATATTTAAAATAGGGATTACCTGTCACCTGCTGAAAGAATTAAGAAAGATTTGACGCAACAAAAAATTTGAAAACAGATTATATGAAAACTCGTAATATGTCGATTTGTTTAGCATCATGTATAACAAGTCCTCAGGTAATGCAACATCAATATTATGATCAATAGCCACATTTGATGAATCACATCCCCATGACAGAAATTACTGTCCTAGTTTCATATGTTTGAATAACCCCTCAATGATATTTGTAACGTGTTGAATGGTACTGTATATCCTTTGTACCATATAAAATTTGTTGGGGGTGTCACAGAAACCAAACTGGGGCAAACAGAAATTGTTGGTTATTAATTTTAAAGAAACATTGGGAGTAAATATACACACACACAGTCAGATGCGATCCCACGAAGGCGGCCGTCTGCACGAAGTGAATGTAAATTTGTGCGGTAGGCTTGTGTTATTTAAAAGCTCTTCTGAGACCGTGATAAAGTTTTAGCAAATACATAAAGAGCCCTGTCTGTGCTTAATGAGCTAATTTGTTTAATGCTAACTTCACCACCCAAAGAAAAGCTCCCTAACTCCCCTCAGACACTAGACATCGGCGGGACTATAAATAGACCTTTAATAGATTAATGCGCTTGTTATGATTTGTTGCCATGTCACAGAAGTAGTGACAAATGGTGTTTTTTACAATTATCATATTATCTGTTGCTCTCGCTCTGTCTGAAGTAGGTAACCCGTGGAAAGAGCAGTGGAAGTCAGTACATACAGAAATTCTGTCTGATCATTTTATTTTGCTGCCGCATGTGTTTCTCTGCTTGTTCTCCTGCCTTTTCAAGCTTTAATGATGTGACTTTCTCTTTCAAACACTCAGACAGGACCGGTCTTCCAAGAGTTTCACAGCTGTTGGCTGTGTCACTTTAGCGGTCCGGATTTCTTTGTTCAGATGGAAAATTCAGAAATAGCAGGGTCTCACAAACTCATTTGAGCTCTGTTGCCCCCTTAGAGACAAGCCTCCATCCCTGAAACCAATTAGAGCAGGAGGACTCCCTTCAGCGGTCCACCAGAGGAGTCTTCAATGTGGAGAGAGAAAAAGAGCGAGGTGCAACTGTCGTTTCTCTGGAGAAGTTATCAAAAGTGTTTCTGTTTAAAGGTGAGATGGAAGGCCTTTTGAGTGTATGTTCACACTATGTCCATCAGACTGTTGTGTTCATTAAAGGCTTACTTTGTTCCTTGGTTTTAAATTGTTTATTTAATTGTTATTGCTATAATATATCTTAAAATGTTCAAACTTTATTAAATGAGAAATATAACCAGCGAATCACACTCCAAAAATTAGCATATATGCTGTGAAATCAATAAAATATACTGTTTAAATAAAGTAAATCCGAGTAAAAGTACATTTTAACTAATAGTTCACCCAAAATTTTGAGCAGTTTTGCTTTGCCACTGTAATATTTTATTTTTAAATATCACTGTCACTTGTTCAAAACTTGGCATGTCTAGATTCGGTGAGGTTTAAAGGTGAGTAAAAAGTGGAAAAGTCAGCCAAACCTTGTGTTTTTATACCTTTGTGTACCATCTGCTGCTTTATATACTTTTAAAGGTAGGGTAAAGGGATAGAAATTACATTTGAAAAAGGTCTGGAATTGTTTCACTGCTACATTTTGGTGCTGAATCTGTCACAATGTAATGTTGGCTTTTGTTAAAGTATATGACAACACATATTGGATAAGATGTGTTAATCCCACTTTTTATGTAAATTGTCAGACAGCTCTATCGCCCAAGTGGTCATTATGTAAGTAAAAATAAATAATAGGTAATTAAAATTAACAAGTGACAGATTAAAAAAATTTGACAAGAAAGTTATTTACCTTCTAAACATTTTAAACTTATAAGGCTTTCTTTCTTCTTCAGAAAACAAAATAAAATATTTAAAAAATGTTAGTAACTATAAGAAAGACATACAGGTTTAAAACGACAAAAGTTAATGAAATGAATTTTTTCAGTTTTGGGTGAACTTTCACTTTAAAGGAGAAGTATCACTCTGTTTCATTCATTATAATGCTTTAGACTTTAAAACATGTTGAGTTCTCATTTATCCAATTGTAGGAACAATGGATATGACCGCGATTCTACACTACAGGTGATCAAGATTACCACAAGAGTGTCTGAAACTGTGTGTGATACTTCTCCTTTACACTTAATGGTGCCAAAAGGATGGAGAGATCCAGTAGACGTCCAAAAACACTGCAAAAGATAAATCTTTATTTTCCAACAGTAAAAAGTTAACAAGTGCAATTACAACTTAACATCCTCCCACTCATAAAATTAAAACAGAAGAAAGATTAACAAGTGGACGGCCATATCACACTTCAACTGAAGTTCCAACCACTATCACAGAAAAAGGTGCTAGGCATGTACTACAGATTTACCATAAGGCAGTTTATACCATTATAATTTATTACTCCAAAACAGAATGTTCCCTCCACAAAGGGAAAACTATTAGATTCACCTTAAATAGTTAAAACAAGATCACAACAATTTCTCCTCTATACACAACACATGTCAGCACAATGCTGTGTGTTATTGCAGGTGAATACTCACATTCTACTCTTGTCTATGTCTAAACTGTTCAACTCAGTGCACAAGTTCAATCTGGATAGAAATAATGGCTGTCTTTCTACAATGAAGTGACCATTATTCTTGCATGTATAACATTTACACTTAATTAAGCAATCCCACTTTGTCAAGTTTTATTTCGTAGGGTTCATAGGTCAAGAATGACAGATGTATCTTAATAGTTTTCCTATTGCTATTGCTGAAAAAAACAACACCTTTCAGTAGTAACATACGTTTCAAGTTCTTAGAAAGTGTCTTATAACGATGATGTAATTTCCTGGAGACAGAATGAGTTTTATGTGCTTTGTCGACATTCCAAATGACACAATGTGATTAAGTTATGTTCTTGTGACAAAATTTGGTTGCATTTCTGTGGATAGCCGATCCCGTTCTGCTACTTCAAGAAAACCAGGCTAATGGCTTCACAGAAACATAGTGTAGACCATCTCGTTTCTAGCATTCAGGTAAAGTCTTTATGTCTGCATCTTAACCTTCATTACAAGGCAAAGTAGTAGGTTTAAAAGACAACATCTAAGTCCGCTTGAAAGTAAATGCAGCTGATTCCAGACGGCCATCTGTGTTGTCGAGCTGACAATCATTCTCAGCTTTAGCGTGTAGAGAAAATGTCATTTAGCATATCTTCAGGAGGTAGACTTCATGGTCTGTCACAAATGTTAAGCCAAGACGAGAGCTTTCCAAGTGAAATCTCTGTTTTTCCGGCTCACTCATACACTGGATCAAAAGCTGAATATCTAGAGAAACATAAAAAGAAAATATTAACATTTAAAAATCTTTTTTTATAAACCCTTCATCATTTTTGACGCTTCTATTATTCAAGGTGCCCCAAGAATCAGATATTCCAATAAAAGATTCAAATGTTAATTATAGAGAGCTAAATCCCTGTTTCAGAATACAGATACACTTGAAATGTGTGCCCTATGTCAGTATGTATAAAGAAAATGGTGGAGCATCTCCCAGTGGATCAGATGTGTTGATTAAACCTTTGTGGATGCACACAACAGCTCCATAGCCACGGGCAAGCCGTAGCTTGATCAAGCTCTGTGTTTGCAAGCGTTCTTATATCTCCTGCTTGCATAGATTTTGAATAGCTTATAAGGACCGAAACAAACCCCAGACCGACACAAAACAGAACTTTTTCTCAAATTCTTTTAAGGTAAAGAATGGTAATTTATTGTACTTTTGTAAACCCACCTTAAACCCGTAAATCTACTTTTCTTTACACATACAAGATCATTTAGTTGTTGTTTAAAGTATATTACACCTAAAATTAATAGATGATGATGAACACAGACTTATTTGGAAGAATGCTTGTAACTAAACACTTCTTGGACCCCATTGACTTCTGTAGTATGTAAAATGACTTCATTAATGATTTTCTTCTTTTGAACAAAAATTTGATTTTTTTTATGTAGGACACTAAAGAGTTCTGGGAAACTATGAATACTATTGTCATTTCTCCTACTTTGGTAGTCAATGGGGTATAAGAATTTGTCCAAATATCCACTAAAGAAAGAAACATATACAGATTTGCAAAGACTTCAGAGTAATTAATCACAGAATTTTCATTTTTTTGTGAACTATCCCTTTTAGTGAATGTTGGTAAAATGGTCAGTTGACTGCTGGCATTCTTGAGTCATCACTCTTACGAAGGGCATAAACATTTGGATTCCTCTGCCATTTGAGCAGAGGCTTGTTTATCTCATAAATGGAAATGTCATATAAAGACAAACCATTCAATAGTCCTGTTCCTGCAAAGTATTCCTGTTTGCAGTGATAAATGTCTTTGTTAGATTTTGAAGAATTTTGCAAAAGTTTAAGGAATTTCTAATTCTTTGCCCTACTTTGGAGAGGGGGATGTCTACACAGAGCCCCCGGCTCATTTATAATGTAATACAGAATGCTTTTAAGCAATATAGGCCATGAGCAAAGACAGGTTTGTTGGTCTTGGAGAACACGCCTCAGAGGAACGCAACACTGTTCATGCAGAGCAGAGATGTCTCAGGTTCACACACAGGTCTTTCCCAAATCAACAGGCAGCCTAGCAGAGGCTAAAAATAGCACATTCTAGGTATGTGCTTTAGGTAACCTAAAATTTAATGAAAGGAATCATTCACATAGCCTTATGCAATTCCAGATGAAATGCATACAATTTATCTGTTTTTTTTTCTGACAACGGTTGATAAAGGCCCAAAATGAACCCAAAGAAGTCCTACAATTCGGATTGCATGTGGTTGAAATATTAATGTTTTGAAGTTCTTAACACTAATACTTCCAAATGTCCAGTTTGTGGCACCTAGTGATAGAGTTATGAATTGCAACCAACGGCTCTACGGTGGCTAACACAGGACAAAGATGTTGTCTCACTTATTTTTTCATTGCATAACAGAAATTAACTAAATTATTTTCCACTGAAAAAAACATTTAATGTTCCCAAAGATTCTTTTAAGTTAATGTAACTGTTTATTTTAGTTATATCTCCCAAGCCAAATGGAACTTTTTTTACTGTGTATGTGAAAATCCAGCAAGAGTTATATTTGTAATTTATCTATATAATATTGCCTCAGTAAGATCATATCAAAGATTGAAATTATAATGAGCATAATGGCAAATCAAGCTTTGAAGCTCATTTTCTCAGAATTATATCCTGGTTTTCACAGACAGTGGCTGAAAAGCAGTTTGGCTTTGTAGGGCTACTGTAGGACCCGCATGGTATGTGGATTGAAATAGCTCATCCTACCGTTTATTATGTTATATGTTTATACACCTCTGACGACATAATAATTATATTATTTCTGTCAATAGACAAGGTCTATCCAAAAACACTATGCCTTGCACTTTAAAATAACTTTATAGTTAGTATAAAAAATTGAACAAATTGGTGTTGTCTCCCGAATTTAAATGGTATCTGTGTGAAACTAGAAAAAGGAAAAATGTGGGGTGGGTATTGATTTCTAGAAGTAAGAAGTCTGTACTCATAAATAATTTATAATAAACAATGCAATATTCCATAAAATATTGTGTTTGTGTGAGCCAAAGAATTTTCTTTCTTTCAACTCAACCTGGGCCAAACCTCTGGGCTGAGATAACGGTGAGTCACTAAGATATTTACACAGGATTAGAGCAAGCCATAGAATTATCAGCTGGCCTCACTGGCTTTGCTCCTTTTCAACACCACAAACCAAGAGATGATTGCTTTGGGATAGGATGCAGAGGCGTTTTGACGGGCGATGGCAAGCAAGTTGTTTTGAGCTTTTGTTGACATTCAGAAAATAAAGGGTCAGTTTTCAGTGCCTGAAGTCCTTTCTCATGGTATAATGAATATGTAAATATCAGGATGTAGACGATCTTAAATGGCAATTTCAATGGCTTGTGATTAAAAAAAAATTCTTACTGATAGACTCTATTAGGTGGAAAATACCTTACATTATTGTAAAATTCTAAAACTCTAATTCGTTTAAAGGGATACTTCACACAAAAACAAAACACTGTCATATGCACATTGTATATTTGAAATTACAATATTCCCAAACTAGATGTCCTTTTATAATGGCACTCACTGACTTCAATTGCATGGACACAAAAGCACAAAAGAGTAAACTCATTATGTTTTGGTTTTGTGTCCGTATTAAATCCCTGTTAAGGCTTGCAATTTAAATCAGAAAAGCAGAACCTGTCTGTTAAGGGATAGTACTTTAACACAAGTCCTAGTTGTTGTTTAAGATATTGTTCACTTTTGTCACCATTTACTCACATTAGAGTTGTTCCCAATCTGTAAACATTTCTTGTTTCTGATGTACACAGAGAGAAATATTTAAAAGAAAACCAAACAGTTCTTGGAGCCCATTGATAACCATAGTTGGAAAAATGTCAACTTTTGACTACCATTAAATTTTAAATAGGACATTTTGGTTGCAGGCATTCATCCAAATATCTTTCTCTGTGTAAAACCAAACAAAGACCTTTTACAACATTTAGATAGTTATTCAAACAGAATTGTAATTTTTGGTAACAATCCCTTTAAAAATCGAATGATCCGGCGATCTCAGACCACACAAAGCGTTTAGTTTATTATTTTCACGAATCTGCAAAACCATTATATGTCATCTGGGTAACAATACAATCAAGCAATTCATAAAGGTTACAGGAACTTGTTGAGAAATTGTGTATAACTATTCCTTAAAATAACAAGGTTTTTTATAGAATTTCAAAAGATTCTTAAGAGCTTAGACTCCTTGTGGAACAATGGCCTATTTGGATTTCTGCCATTTAAAGGGAACCTGCAGGTGACTAAACTCTCAACCATATAAACGATGGAGACCCCAACCCATATCTCCGAAAATCTTTACGATGGTTTCTGTAAAAAGCAGAGCTGAACTTTCTGATGGTTTAAAGTTCCAAGTTTAAAACAACTTTACGAAATTAGTTGCTGTGCTGGGTGAGGATATTGAGCACAGAAGTTCCATGTCATGCGGTTACCTCGGTTTTTAGCAAATGGACAACGTAAAGCATGAGAAGCCAGCAAATTTAAAAGTCTAAAGCACTTATACTGTATGAAACATTGTGATACTACACCTAGTATTCCAGATTCCAGATTCCAGATTTCACTTTTATATTTTTTATCGATGGTCTTTCAAATTTGGTCTATTTTAGTACATTTTTGTGATGAGGTAAATGTCATGTCAGAGCAGCTATTATTGAGATGAATGTGAATGGAAACAGATCCAGGTATTGGAGACGTCCTTGACTTTAAATGTCTTGCCAAGATCTAAATCAAGTTTCATTTGAGTGGTCTGGGATAGACTAATGAATTGAGAAGACTAGTTGAATCCTAGGTTAAAGTCTTAATGCCCATCTGTTCTGAATTGGATTATTTATCTAAACAGTTTTTGTCGTCAGGTTTAAGTATACAAGATTCTTCACAAATTAGGTTTTAAATGAGAAACAGCTGGACAGTTAAAAAGGTTAATATTATGCTTCAAAACCAGAGGGATGGAGGGTTGAGAAAACACATCAACTAGCTAGAATCTTGACAAGACAAGTCTAAAGGAGAGCAGAGGAAGGCTTTTACTTGCAAATTATCTCTTGTCAACAGCATGCAGGTGGAGGACTTTAATTATAAGCACCTGCACAACCCAAACACACATACAAAAACCAAGAAGGTGGAAGGGGGAAGGATAAAATCCCATTGTCCTGGTCGCATTATAAATGATTCGGTGTTTTTATATTTGCATTGGGACTTTTTTTAAACATGGAGAGCGGTCATCTATCATGGCTGCTGAATCTTCTGAAACGTTCACATTGTAACAAAAAGCTTTATTTTTGTGATTAATGTAGCGTAGGCAGACATCAAAGAAACCGATTTGCTACTCTAATCTCAAGTATGCCAATACCTAATTAACCTTATCCGGTGAGATTCTTGTGAAGTCTGCAGTATGTAGCTATGGATCCACTTGTCTTATATCTGATTGTGAGAGCTTCATTTCTCTTGCATCTTCAAAGTGTGAGACACATCATCATCACATTACATGCTAGATTCCACACACTTGCCTCAAGATGTTCTGCTGTCAGACGTGGGGCTTCATAACGGAACAGGTGTGCAAAGGGAGGATGAGTGAAGAGGAAGTTGAATTGCTCATTTCAGAGTTCATGTGTCCTATTGTGGGCAATGTTGCAAAATGTATTATTTGGTATGGAGGCAAATTTGTCCCAAGGAATGCTGTTTGAAGGGCAGGTCAGGTGACAGCTCACGCAAGGCTAACACCTGTCATGGGTAAGACTAAACTCATCAACGCCATTTTTCGGACAGATTTAGTACTGTTTTAGATGGAAGTATCTAAGTACCAAAAATGTGTTGTGTATAGCAAAAAAACAAGTTAAGGAATTCTTTGGTCACGTAGAAATCTGTTTTGCAGCACACAAATCACATGCAAACTTAATCACAGATATTTGTTTTCGCTGCGTGATTTCCCATGTTCCTGTGTTGCCAAAATCTGACATGAGAGGACTTTTTCTTTTATACGGAAAGCTGTTTACCCATTGCATGCCATTCCACATCTGTATGACCAAAATGTGTTGAATGTTTGAAACCAAACATCACTGGCTACCATGGAATTTCATGTATAGACACTAAGCCACTGATACATTTCTCAAACTATTTTATTTTGTTTTTCAAAGACAAAGTCATACAAACGTTTGTTATTGGCAATGTAATACCTGGTTAATGCAAACCAATAATTGAACATACTCACCAGGCTGTAGAGGTTTGGAAAGTGAGGAGCGTAGGGCTCTGCGTCTCCCCTCTCAAGCTGTGCCTCGGATGGTGGTGGTGACCCAGCCTTGAACCCATATTCTGTTCACCCTCCTGAGCTGGACTGTGCCATTGACTCCTGGCTTGTTTCAGCCACCGTCCACCCATTCCCCATTTCTCCAGATAGACACGACACAACTCGTAGTTCATAGCTGAGTAGTACAAGAAGTCCAATGCCAGGAGGACCATGACGAAAAAGCCATAAACCCACACGCCGACAAGGGCGGTGTAATTGCTAAAGCAACAAGGGAGGAGATAAATCAGAAAATTTGGATTTGAGTCATGTGGTGAAAATGGCAAAGTCTTATTATCATAAAAAATAAAGTGAAAATTAAAATCTTGTTATTTCAAACCTGTGTTACTTTGTGGCTGCATACTCAAAAAAATATTTCATGTGTCTTTATAAATATCACAAAAAACTGTCATATTAATTTAATAATACATTTTAAAACCTTAATACCTTGGTTTGTTCAGTGGAAAATATTAAAAATTGATTAAAAATCAAAAAGTAAATGCTTCTAAAATTAACAAATGTTTAATTAAAGTTATTGTTATGAAAAATAATTGTTTATTTAAGAAATATATTTTTGTAACATACACCACTCTATTTGGTGAATTGTAATATAAATATTTGAGGTGATTACTCAAAATATTTTGAGTAAATTCAGATTTACTCTAATTTTTTTCAAAATGATAAAACACCATATTAACTGAATTCAAAAGCTTTAAAATGTGCTATTTTAATAGTAAATTTTTTAATGGAAAAACATATTTTAGTCGAGTGTATATGTACCAGTACATTATCATTACATTTTTTACATATAGGCATTTAGCAGACGCTTTTAACCAAAGCGAGAGAGAGAGAGAGAGAGAGAGAGAGAGAGAGAGAGAGAGAGAGAGAGAGAGAGAGAGAGAGAGAGAGAGAGAGAGAGAGATGAGAGAGAGAGAGAGAGAGAGAGAGAGAGAGAGAGAGAGAGAGAGAGAGAGAGAGAGAGAGAGAGTGAGAGAGAGAGAGAGAGAGAGAGAGAGAAGAGAGAGAGAGAGAGAGAAGAGAGAGAGAAGAGAGAGAGAGAGAGAGAGAGAGAGAGAGAGAGAGAGAGAGAGAGAGAGAGAGAGAGAGAGAGAGAGAGAGAGTAGGTTAGGAAAGAAGGTACTCCTAGTGGGTTAGGTGTAGCCGGAAAATATGAGTTTTATGTGTTTTTTAAAGATAGAGACCTTGTCTGGCAAGCGTGTGCCACATTATGTGGAAGTTATGGCCTAGTGATTAGAAAGATTGACTCCTAACCCTTGGGTTGCGAGTTCAAGTCTCAGGCCGGCAATAACATGAATTAGGTGTTAAAACAAGGCACCGAACCCGCAACTGCTCCCCGTGTGCCCCAGCATAAATGGCTTCCAATTGTGTGTTCACGGTTGGTGTGTGTGTGTTCACAACTGTGTGTGTGCACCCTGGATAGGTTAAATGCAGAGCACAAATTTTGAGTATGGGTCACCATATTTCGCTGTATGTTATGTCACTTTCACAATAACATTGCATAAACTCATATACTAGCCAGATTCTATAGAAAAAAGGAGCAAGGTAGGAAAACCAAATTTTTTATAAAAAACAGGACTTTTATTACTAGTGAAAATGGACCTGATTTCCTTCCCCTTAAATGAAATGAGAGGTCAGCACCCATGCAGCGCTAGTAAAGTGCTGTAATTGCTTTCCACTGGCCTCTGATAACTTTGGCAGGATTTTGTGTGGGTCTGATAGGCGCTGCATAACCGCAGTGCTGTACTGCTCAGACCAGCGAACAGCTAGCGGTCTGGAATGCTACAGTCAGACAGAAAGATTAATTTCACTTGAGGGTAACCAGAGCTTGACCAGAGCCAGGTCACTGTGCCAGGGTGCCCTTTATGTTAGTGTCCTGTTGTGAGGATAGAATTCGTTGATTTAATTTGGATGTGATGTGTTGTTATTCATATAGATGTCTGTATAACAAATGACATGTAGATTAAAACAACAGTTTGTTGTGTGCATGCTTGATGTTAGAAGAGAAATGAAAATTACACACTCAAAAATGTATTACTGTGTTTTTACGTAAAACAATTTACACAAAAATTTTAAATTTTAAAGCTTTGATATTTATTAAATATACTGCTTGGATTTTGTGTATATTTAATTTAAACACTTTAATTTATATATGTAGAAGAGACTTTGTGTTGTGTTGGTGTTACCGTGACCAATCACTCACTTGTGGGCAAAGCCATCTGAATTGGTGGTTACATTGAGCTGCATGACACTCTGAAACTCAGTCTCGTTGCAGCAGTACTTGAAAGTCGTGTTGTTATGATGACAGCAGAATATGTAGGTCTTGTTGTCTGATAGACGAGGGCAGTGGAAACCAAAGTGATAGCGTCCCTTGTGATCGGAGTATGGCTCACACACCCTGAAGTGTGCAGAGAGAGCTGCAGAGAGAGAGAAAATATGAGAATGAAGGAGCACGTTTTTTTTACTGATCATTAGAACTCAGTGATTTCTGGCATAATTTGTGATCCAAATCGTGGTGGGGTAAATTGCTTCTTATACTTGCCCAATAGAGATTATTTAGGTGGAACAGAGGATGTTGAAAGAGGGTGTAAGTGGGAGATTTATGGATCAGATCTATTATGTCTGCATTTATTAGAGCCATTGTAGCTAACCGATGCCAACTCATTAAAAATGTCCTTTCTGACTTTTAGAAGTTGGTGACATAGCATATTTTGACTCTAGGGTTATTAGCGCTGCAGGAGTGAGGGGTTTTGATATCATACATGACATGACAAACATGTTCGTCTCGCACCAAAGCAGATGGCCCCGCACCCCATCTCGTGAACTAATTTGCAAACACTCCTGTCATCGGTAGTTGCTCACATAATGAAGCTCTCCATATTATTGAGTGGATTTTCTATCCCATGAAAATTCTTTGCTTCTCTTTACAGAAAAAATTGTAAACAATTCCCTAACGCTCTTCGGCAATGCCCATAGATGCATCTAAAAAGCACAGCTGCTCATCTTCAATGCTTTATATTCAGGTTTACGGAGGTAGCAAGCACCATACCATCATTTGCATATAGATGAGGGCGGTCTAAGAATGCGGGATTAGTAAGTGAAATAGACAGGGACTCAAGAGTTCTCTATCAGGTCCTCTCTTGTATTTGATAAACCCTACTGTCCATTTTTAAACCAAGTAAATATTTTCGTTGGATTTGCTTGGAGGGAATCTTGGAATTGCTTGTGTTTAAAAATTGACTTTGGGGACCAAAAATCGCACATTTGAAAATATTTGCTAATTAACTGTTGGATTTTCACGTTTTAAAAGGATTTTATTAAGTTACTCTATACTACTATTGAATGTTTGTTGCATTTCAATTCATTCATTTTCTTTGTGGTTTGTCTCTTTTTACAAGGTCCCTATTTGAACTTAAAAAAAGTGGTCTTTGATTCTTTTTGTAAATTTTTGTGTGAAAATGCCTTAGAAGCAATTCTACAGTCTTTTCTATGAGCCGAAACCTGGAAAAGAACTGAGATGGAAATAGATCCCTTTACATTAATTGCAATAAATCAAAGTTAAATGAAAAAAACAAGTATTATGAGTAAGGAAACAATGTAATGTTTGATGCATCTGACCCCTCGCTAATGACCAAAGCTAGTAATGTGAGTGCGCAAGCATACAAAAAAGGCAGGTAATGATGGGAATAAATCTGACAGCAGCGTGGGCCAGAGAGCCCTCCAGCACCACCCATGACCCCATAAAGAGCTCAGTATTACAAGGGATGTTATTTGGCAGTATTCAGGCTATGTATCCATCAACCGAGGAAGCAAAGACTCAAAAGGCAGGTCCTTCATATTTAGTGGGAAGAAAGCAGAATACCTCGGGTGTGAAATGAAAACCACCTGTTTTTTTCCCTTTGGTAGCGAGCACTTAGAGTGTTTTCATTTTGCGTATCAACACCCTGTACAGTCTCAGCTTTAAAAACACTTTGGATCATGCTCATTTCACCAGAAGTAAAGTGAGGATGAAATATGAGTGTTTTTTGTTTAGGAGAACGGAAACCTGTCTGATTGCTTTGAAACCCTTAGTATCAAGTGCACCGTTGCTGTAGTGAATTTCCTGTTTGTTCCAAGTGTTTTATTTTTGTCCTTACCAGACACATTTTGTCCCTTGTACTTTTGACTAATTACCAATGAATATTTATGTAAAGTGGATGCTTGTCAGCACTTTATAGCATTTGTTGGACTGGGGAAGGCATCGCCATTTGTTTGAGAAAGAATACAAATGTTTCAATTACAGTTCCATGTAAATAAGATGCATTGCAGATTGCTTTATTTACAAAAGCATTTGCCGGACGCGAATCAGGGTCGCTAATTTTACGGGCTTGTTTGTGCCATAACCTGATTTGCTAAATTGCTTAAGGGAGCTTGTGCAAATAAACAGCATTTCTACTAGCTGGGGTTCACTCTCCTCAGTCAAACACATACACAAACATATTGAAGTAATTTAACCAGTAAGTCCACGTCCCCTTCACCTAACACTGTGTTTGCTGGCAGGTTCCTCACACGTCTGCTTGCACATGCTGAGATAAAGGCACGTAAGAACTGGTAAGACATGCCTGAACGCTAAGGAGTGAACCGAAATGTCTTGCTTTCCGAAGACAGAATCCAGAAAGTATGTCTTTTTACGCTTATCGAGTCCAGCGAATGTTGTAAGGATATTGGACTTACCATACATGGATAGGTTTAGGTCTATTAACCTCAGGCAAAGGAGTGTAATGCATTACGAAGCCAAACACGAGGAATGGACTAGATGTGCGGACTTTTGAAGGTGAAAGTTCACCTTCTTGTGGAAGTTTTGGCAGTCTAAGGGAATCAGCATGTGTTTCCTGGCAGAACTCCTGGAGAGAGCGGATCTACCTGGTAGTTTTTTATAATGATGGTGGATTGTAGCTCACGCTCATTATAGCGGGTTACATGACTGCAAAAGAACATTCCATGAAAGAAATATTAAATATTCACAGATGTTTGAGGATAGGGCCATGTCCTGAAATTACTTTTGGTAATTGTGTCAGTCTATGTTGCAGTTATAATGTCTGTGCTAACTATGGAACGCCATCAAAATGATTTATGAATAATATTCCAAAACATTCTTTTATGAAAACATTTGCGTTTGCTTTGGAGTGCACTTTACTTTTTTTGAGTTTTGCTTCAGTGAAGTTAAAGGCCTGTAAATAACAAAAGTGTGAGTGAGTTAATTTTGCATCATAATTCCTCCCAATATTTAAAAGGAATTGTAAATAGTTGCATTTATTGTTTTGGCTTGTGAGGTCCTATTTACTAACCACTCACAATCCATTTAAATCAGGTATTAAACGTGTAAATTTAAGATAACATATATACCTCTTTATGATGTATGATTAATAATCCCATATTGCATGATAATGTCAGGATTTTTATTTCAAGGCGGCCTTTGTAATACTGCTTATAAGAATTCCCCACACTTTTTTAAAGAGAAAATGAATTTACCATTCTGTTTAATTGATTATTATTGGCAAAACTAAAAATAGTTTTTCTTGGTAAGGAGCTATTTTCTGTGTGATCGAAAATTGATAACTGTAACAAGTTGAATTTTTTTCTTCCAGATAGGGTCAATTTTAGCTTCTGGAACAAAGCTTGGACATTTCCAATCTGGCAAAACTGTTTTTTTTTTTTAAATCCATTGATGGGGCAAATATGGGCAAACTGTTGGGTTAAATAAACCCAGAATATTTTTATTATTGTTAGTCGCTTTGGATAAAAGCGTCAGCTAAATAACAAAATGTGACACATCAGTGCTTAACAGCAAAGGTTAGTTAAGAACCCAATAGTTCAGTATATCTATTTTTGAACCAAAATTGGATTGAAATAGCCCAACATTTGTTAACACTTATGTTATGATGAATTTTAGTCTAATTGACATTTCTGATGAGATCATGTCCAACATTTTTAAAAGAGATATAACAGTTGTGAATCAGGGTTTAGTGAATAGACAGTTTTATTTGGGATTTAATCCATGTCTCTGCCTTTGTAATCTCCATTTTCTGACTACTGAGCCACAGATCCTTTTTAATTATGAATAATATTTACTATAGAATTCTTCTCCTTTTTAATTTGTCTGCTGCAATTAACCTTGCACTATAACCGCTTGTCTTATAAGCAGACTTTGAGATTATATTCAATTTCTTTTGATCCTAGCAGCAGTTATTTTAGAAGATGATTAAAGAGCCTAACTGGACACAGATAGATGGTATAGTTGAGAAGGCTTGCAGCATTTTAATCAGTGGGTTCACATAGTATGTCAATGGAGAAGTGTTATATTGATGTGATCTGAGTTATCTACGTCAAACTCAACACTCAAACCAAACTGGAAAAAAAGCATGCAAGTGGCAAGAAGTATGTTATTTATTCTTGTTTACTTTCCTTTTTTGCCATAACTTGATTTGCATAATTGCATTATTAAATTGTCTGATAAAACAAACTACTGTGTGTAAATAAACACAAATCGATTAATTGGACAAAGTAAATTTGACTTGACGAAAGTACTTCAGACTTGTTTGCTTGTTTAGCAAAATAATAAACACATTTTAAAAGATAAGACATTTGCTGTAATACTCCCTATAAATCTTCCAAAATATCTCTGGTGTTTGTTTTTTTCTCGTATTTTCATTCCCCATACAATGGCATAGTTTTCAGAGCTCAATCCAAAACACACATCTGTCATAACAACGGCCTTTAATTTAATGGCAAAATAAGACTCAAGGGTTTTGTCTGTTTGTCTTACATGAAATGTGGTTATAGATATTGAATGCATCTGAGGGCCATTTTTCAAAAGATTTGATTAAATGTTCCCCTCTGAACAGATGTAGTTGTAGTTCATTTTGTAGAAAAGGAAAACCAAAGACATATTTACTATAACAACTAGTGTAGGAGTGATAGAAAGAAATGGTTTTCTATTTTTGGCAGTCTATTTCAATATTTAATTTAGTTTTTTTATAGAGCACAACTTTAGAATGTTCCAATCCTTTACAAAACAGAAAAAAAACAATAAAATAATCGGAAGGAGGATAAAAATATTGTGCATGAAAACCATGCACCAAGCCAAAGGCAACAGTGGCAGAGAACAAAACAAAGATATAAAAAAAAATCCCCAGTTTGCTTTTCTTTAGAGTAAGTTTATATTGACTTTAATTATAAAGGAATACTGCAATGCAATGTATACATGGGCAGTCGTGGCCTGGTGGTTCGAGTGTTGGACTCGTGATCAAAGGTTGCTGGTTCTAAACTCGGTACCAGCGGGATTACCACGACTGAGGTGAGACCCTTGACACACGTCATGTAACTTCACTTCACTACAGTGTGTGTCATGACCTTCACTTATATATGACAGAAAAATACATCGATCAGTAATGCATTTTTAAAGCTATTAGGACCACAGTTGCATTTTGGAACTGGTCCACAATTGGCTCAACTGGTCCATTTTTGATGCTTGTCTAAAAAATCCTTGCAAAAAGAGAAAATGAAGATTGTTCAGAAGACTTGAATGATTCATATGAGTTTTCGGTCTGAGCTCCGTCACGTGTAACTGAGAAAGTCAAAGATGAATTAGAGCTTCTGCCAAGATTTCAGGAAAATCCTTTAGCTAACGTCTACTGAGGGCACACTGCTGTCAGAATGTGTTTTTCATTCCCCCATGTAATACTCAAAGGTTGACGGTAATAAAATGTTTTTCAATACTTTGGTGTCAACAGCTGTATTTACACCTTGCAGAATTTAATTAATAAATGAATTGTAATTAACACAAATACATTTAAGTAAAATGTACTGCTAGATTCTGGGTACAACTTTAAGCACAAATATTGTGCCTCCTCCAGCCTAGCACAAGCACTGCTGTTCTGAACAACGGGAACCCAAACTTAAAAATTATACTCTCCATATGCCCCTGAAATTTAATCTGTGCAAACTAAAAATATATGTTTTATATATTTTATATGTATTATATATTTAATATATGGTTCATTAGATTAAAATTACTAAAAGAAAATAAGTAGATTGGCAGCAAACTGCGCAGTGCCGCAGAGATGTTGTTTAAAAAACAGGAACATCACTCTATTAAAAACATTTTAATATAATTTTTATAAAATTTGCTGAAGCACGGAATCCGGATTTGTAAGTGTATGCCTGTATTTACGTAATTACTACTGTTGTAAAAATCCCTTTCGACCTAACAAGTGTTATTTTTCAATACTTGTAGTCTATACAGCAGGTACAAATTTAGTATGAATTAGTTATTCTGAAACAGGATCACACTCCTATTAAGATTTGGATGGTTTGGGTTCAGGTACATATGACCTGGCTTACCCGCGGTGGACAGCAGGATAAAGATGACGACCAGTGTGTTGAAAGACCAGCGGCCGTGCATGGTCATCTCTCTGCCCTCATGAAGACACAGTGGGTGGAGAGAGAGAGTGTCTGGGGGGTACTTTATCGGTCAACACAGACTCATGGCTCAGGGACGGTGCTCATAATCTTTATCCTGCAAGCTCTGAAAGAAAGCACAATATGTAAGTGTAAATTTTACATGCTCGGCAAAAGATGTTTACAGACTCGATCGTTATCATTTCTGAGCAATCAGTGCAACCAATAAAATTTAAAATAATATTTTTTGTTTTGTTTTACCAGTCTTGTTTGTTTAAAAGCACAGTAAACAATATTGTGAATAATCTAGAGTTGATAAACGTTGTAATGGACCTTAGAGAACTGTAGGCTCCCTTCATTTTAACTCATGTAAATTGTTGCATGAAACATGATTTAGAGTAATAGACGTTTGTCTGTTAGATGATTTGTTGGTTGTTATAATATGTATTAAAAAATATTTATTGTTTTGTCATCTGAGATGTGCTACCCTTTATACCATATATCTTCTACATCCCTCATAAACAAGCTATGTTTTGATTCGAATATTGCATCGATCGTGAATTGAATTTTCCCCTAAAATTAATTCACAATAATTCAATTTATTGTATTGCTGATTGAAAGAAGAATTATTTTCATAGGAGCTGGAAAGAGACATTGGTTTGAATAACAAAGTTATAGTTTGAAGTGAAGTGACGTGACGTGACGTTACGTGTCATGTGGCTCATTCTTGGAATTTGTGCTTTGCATTTAACCCATCCCAGTGTACACACACAGTAAGTGAATACACAAAAAACGGTGAACACACACACACTGTGAACGTAATACCGCAGCAGTGGGCAGCCAGTTGGGGTGAACGGTGCCTTGCTCAAGGGACTCACCTCAGTCGTTGAATCCCTGCTGGTACCGAGTGTCGAACCAGCGACCTTGGGATCATGAGTCCAACACTCAAACCACCAGGTCACAACAGCCCCCGTAAGCCACTACAACAACCTTTTTATCATTCAATCAGAATTATGAAAGATTGATCAAGAAGAAGATGTACAATTGATGAGGGACACTTATGTACAAAATTGACAAAAGATAAACAACAAATAATACACACTTAGAAAAAATAGATGCAACACATTGCTATAGAAAATGCCTGGATCGTTTGTTACTTGTTAATGCCAGGATCGTACAGTTACTTTCATCAGAGACCTTTTATGGAAGTAACTGGATTCACAAGATGTCGGCCACTTCACTGGTGGTGATGACGTAACTGAAACCCGAGTTGACCAATAGTAGTACACTAGACACTATCCTTTACAGACATGAGAAAAGATGCAAAACAACAAGGTAAATATTTAAATCTAATAAAGTATACTTTAAGGTTTGAAAGGTTTTTAAATATATGAAAATTTTGGCTGATAACGGTTACATTTTTATATTAGGAGGCGATTACCGATACGTAGGCCGATAAATATTTGTTCTTAGCATTTAACAAAAGGAAAACACATACAGTGAACAACTGATTTTATTTTAAACTTCGGAAAAGTTTCAACTGATCTCTGAACTATATTTACTATACTAACAGCAACTTTTTTTGCATAAAATCTATTTCTTGGCAAAAACTAAAACATAAATAAAGCAAGTGACGATATAATCCCTAGTGGCCAGCAAGCATTAGAATTGGTTCATCCAGCACAAGTGATACCTAATTTATCTGCCTTAAGATATTTAGCTAATTTTATTATCGGACCAATAGTAATTATCTTAATTATAGCATTTATTGCCTGATATGGATAAAGCTGTAGATATATCGCCCATCCCTCATTTTATCACTTAACAAACAACTCTTTACTATATTTTTGTAAAAATATGTTCGCCAAAAACAGTGTCATAGTAATAAAATTTTAACTGCATTTAAGAAAAAATACAGTTTTTATTTATCATTTATAATAATCCATTTGATGTATTTATCGTAATAAACAAATGCATTTCATTTTGTAAGAAATGAGTTACAAAAGTTAAAAAAAGATAAATGGTTTTGAACATCATTGTCAGTCCATTTGCAATTATCTTCTTGTTTTTTGGGTAAAATGTGTTCAAGCAAATTGTATTGTGAAATGCTTTGAGCTCATGCTCTAAAGGACACATTTTGCCAAATGTTATTTATTTCTAAATTATTTAAACCTTACAAGCCTACAGAATTGACATCATGTATTGTACAATGGTAAATTTAGTTAAGGAAAATAAATGTAGCACTCTTCCAAATGCACATAATTTTAAAGTCTGGTTTCCAGTACTATGTATGCAAAAGGGATTTTTTCAGCCAGCACAGCATTACATGCTATCCTTAAAGGCAATAAACTATTGATAGAATGGAACTGCATTGCATATTTTATGTGTAGCTAAAAGGTTTAATACTAACATCTGGATGTATATTTGTGGATTATTAAGCAGCACCTCTGTTTTTCTCTCTCCATCTATGTATTTATACCATCTATCTTCCTTATCTTTCTGTGTGTTTACACAGCAGTCAGCAGGTCTGTGTTTGGTTTATAGCTACACTAACAGCCTGATCGCTCCGAGCTGGCCGTCTGTCATAACACGTCACCATGCCAATCCGCTTCCTTCATCCTCACAGCCCTCTGAATGGCTTGTTGGCAGTCACAAACACTGCCTCCTGCCAGCATAAACGGAAACACATCGCATATACACAAAACACATTTAAAATTCATGCCTTTGGCAAGCGCTTTTATTCAAGCGCGTTCAAAGTATACGTTTTTGTGTTTCATAGGGATCTAACCCATTCCCTCGGCATCAACAGTTCAGCGCATCAGTCGAGGAACACTAGGCACCAGAGGCCAAAGCATACAACATGTCTATAAATGTTTATACACATTCATATTGGCAAGATAAATTCTCATTTAAATATTATGAATTGAAAAAAAATCTAATTTAGAGAACCAGCAGCTAGCAACAGGTTGGTTTCTCAGGATAAAGTATTTTGGAAGCAATACGGTGTCTGTAATCATCGCATATGAATATAATATATTGTATATTTATATTTACGTACAGCCCTGAAACTCGGTTGGTAGAGCATTGCTTGACAGCCGCAATGGTTTTGGGTTCAAATCCCCAATAAAACACATTGATAAAATGTCCTTGAAAGCCCTTTGCATAAATCTGCCAAATGTCTTAAATGTAATAAAATTTATATAATTTTATAAATAACACATCTCTGTTTGAGATTATTGTTGATTCTTTTAATAGTCAGAGTATTTAATTCAGGTCTGAGGATACACCGAACATATGCTGCGTGGCTCAGATGGAAACTAACACTGCACTTTTATATGCTAAAATCAGAAAACAAAAACCAATCGGCTAACAACATTGTCCTACGCACATGTACATAGCTTTAATGTTACCGTGGAAACTCAGAGAAAGTTGAGTCAACATTAACCTGATCACAACTCTTCATTGCTATCATGCCGCCCTGCTGTGTATACAAACCATTTTACACATCCCTTACATAACACCGTGGTGGTTACATGATATGATACAGTAATGTTTTAAATGGTAAAATCTTAGTTTCCCTGCTGACAAAATAATATAAAGCACAAAACTAACAACAAGAGGGAATTTGTAAAGGTATTTAAATGGAAAATTTGAATGAATGACTGCTAAATTAGCAGATCTCCAAAATTCTCCAAATTAGCAGATTTGAGAAAGATGCCGATGATTAATACTGAGTTTTCAAAGTTGACCTCAAAGCCCCCATATGGTCGATTATTGTATTCCTTAAAATATTTTGCAGATTGTAACAAAATTCTGCGTTGAATTAACAGAAAGGCTGAGCAGATTCTTTCTGGCCCTGGTTATAACACAGTGACAAATGTAAAGGGTGCCTTATGATAATATTTAAAAAAAAAACTTTTAAAAGGACAACAGAGAAATCCAAATGCATATTTTGTGGTGGCAAGAGTGGTCTTCGAGAAACCCAAAGAGCGAAGGTCAAACCTCTCTTAATCAAGCTACATTGGCTTCCCATAGCTGCTCGCATTGTTATCTTTGCTATTTACAACTTCATTGTCTCCTTGATTCTTTGTAAGTCACTTTGGATAAAAACATTTGCTTATTGCATCAATGTAAATATAAATATTTTACTACATTATTATGTTCACAAAACATAATATTGCTATATTTAATCATTGCTCCTGCGGTGTGTGTGTTCACAGCTGGATTGGTTAAATGCAGACATTTCGGGTAAGGTTCACAATATCTGAAAAAAAGGTCTCTTTAGCACCTCATATACCATGATTAAACTTCATACACATACTTCAGCATTCACATTTCAACTCTGTTGTCCTTAAGAAAAGGAACCATCATGTGTCATACAGCATCTTTACATTTGCACTTTACGTTTGTCTTTTACAGATAGTCTTAGTGCAAGTTCTGTTAAGCATAGGTCCAAAAAGAATACAATATTTATGAACATAGGCTGGAAACGACAGGACCGATGCCATCGGTAACAGTGAAAAATAAGAACTGCATTGGAGGAAGATGTTGGTGTTAGAAACAGTCTCCAAGAATACAATGTGTTCCTGGGAGTGTGGATCAGTGCTTCTGTAACAAAAGTATGCTGCATATGGCTTTGATTCACAGACGTTCACATCACTCCTGGCAGTACATCACATATTGCTTTACAGAAGAAAAAGTGTGAAGAACTGTCTCCTTCCAGGGCCATACAATACAATGTGTTTATCTATTCCCTTTCGAGACGAGTATTTGTGCAAGAAAGCAAGAGGGAACGGAAGGTGCTCAAATCACCTCCGAGCAACAGATTTCACCAAACTCTGCTCGATCTATTTCTTACCCTCCCAAGATCAATTAATATTTATATTCGTATGCTCGCCACTCAATCTGCATACCTTTTTCCTCCTATCGCTGAACAATGGAGAGGGTATTCGCTTATTGTAATGTGTAGCATTGCTTGTACATTATTAATCACCAAAGCTTTGTGCACTCGTGTCGGTTTAGAAGGTATAGATGCCTGTTTGCATTGCGAAACATCATTGAGACCAAATGCTGGTAAGAACAGGTCCTTCTTTTCTATAGGGAGTTGTCTTTGACATAACTGGGTAGAGCTTAGGAGGTCTGTAATACCTGAAGAGAGACATTCACTAGCATTCCCATTCATCTTAATAGCAGGTGCTCCGCAGGCACGTGACCTTTGAAACGAAACCCCCAAAAGAATGCCATCATAGGTTCTATGTAGAATGGTGTATAGTAGTTACATATGGAAGTTAAGAAAAGCCCCCTATGAAACCAATAACTGTATCATAATTTTAGATCTGTTCGCCAATTTCCGATATTTCTTGACACTGAGAAAAGGAGGGACCACTTACAACATTCACAAACTATTACAAAAACACTGTATGAACAAATGCGAAGAGTCTCTGAATTTTAATAATTTGCCTCAGTTATTGTTCTTTGGCCATATTTCCACATCACTAGAGGGTTTGAGCAATACTGCTTCACTCTGACTCAAAGTACCCTGACTATGTTGAGTGAATTGGAATCTGAGTACAATTGAACTGACATTGTTTGCCTAAGATGGCACAATTTGTGCCAAAATATTTAGTGTTACTTAGATCATTCAAAGTATGCAAATAGTGTACTAGATATGGCTTGGGGTTTATCCAGAGTTTATCTGCAGTTCTTTTAAAGAAATGTTATTTTGATGTGCGCAAAACGCTGAAGAGATGAAAAATAGTTAATTTACTGTAAATAAAATAAACTAGCGTCATCATAGGCGTTGGAGTTTTACAGTGTGCTCTGTTCTCTGAACATCCCCATAGCTACTGTATCACCAATATATATATATAATTTATTCATTTGTTAATATTATTTTAAACATTAATGCTCTTCTTGCTTCCGCAAAACACAGCAAATAGTCCCAATGATGGTCTTTTACCAACATTTTTCTAAATAAAAGTTGTGTTATATTGTGTTATCTGTTGTGTTAAATATCTGCAGAAGGAAGGAAGGTCATTCCTGTGTGAAATATAATAAGTATATGATTACTTATTTTTTATTTGTGAAAACAATGCACTTTATGTATGTTTGCAACCACAAACACTATTTTCAATGAACACAAACAGCTCTGGACCTCATTGACTAAAACTCTAAGTTTTTCCTTTTGTTGAACACAAACTAAGATATTTTGGAGAATGCATGACAGCAAAGAGTGTTGGTTTATTTTTTCTATTATGGAAGTCAATGGGGTCCAAGAACTGTTATTTTACAATCGTTCGTCCAAATATCTTTCTATATGTTCAACCAAAACAAAGAAATTCATACAGATCTGGATCAACTAGATAGTAATTAATTGACAGAATGTTCATTTTTTGGGTAAACTACTCCTTAAAGAAAGACAGTATAGAGTATGTTTATACCTTTAAGAATGATCTATCACTCTAAACAACTGCTTGAACAAGACTACCTTTTGTTTCTCCTTTTAGAAAATCGTTACCTTTGTCATTTATTCTCTGTTGCCCACATTTAGGATGTGAATGCATAAACTGTCCGTTTAAATAATAGTTCAACAGCCTCAAAAGCTTTTACATCCTCTCTTTCTCTGCTCATTTATGCTTAATTCACTCTCTCTTTATTGTCATCTCACTAAAGAACTGTTTATGGCTCCTCTGTTTCGTTTCTCCCGCTAATGTGAGAGTGATGGAGAAAGGCGTATTCATTACACGCATTAACGCTCATTGTCTTTAAACATCTTAGATACCCCTTTGTGTAAACTTCCATCACTTCCACCTTACAATTAGTCAGATGGGAAGACTTCAGAAACATCATCTTCCATTCTTTCATAGTTTCACTTTTTGAAGCTGTCTCTCGGTGGGTCTCATATATTAGAATTTTTGTTTTTTAACAAATGCATTCAATCAAACCTGCTGCCGGCATAAAGAATGGGTTGTTTGTAATGGCCCTGAAAAATATCCCCTGCTCTCTCTTCCTGCAAAAGCCAGATAACCGGTGCTGCTGGGGCAAAAGTGGCTGAAATATGGGCTTCATTAATACCACTGCCTTCGTTCTCCTCCTAAATGTATTTCTCACCTACCAGATGACGCGTTTAAGGTAAAATTAGCAGCCTAAATTTGGCTCCGAGACCATTTTCCGGACGGCGTTTCCGAACGGCCTGACACTAAATAAATACGCACAATGATAAATGAATTTCAACACGGGGTGGGAAGCAAATTAGAAAGCCTTTAAGCATGCGCTTAAAGATGTCTGGGCTGTAATGGGTCTGATTCATTCACAAAAAATACTCAAATCCATTAGCACGACTGGGCTTGTTGACATCATGATGTGATGTGTATAATTAAATGGGTGGTTCATACAAAAATATAAATTCTATCATTCCTTTCTTACCTTTAAACAAGTCTAAATTTCGTTGTTCAGATGAACTCAAGAGAAGATATTTGAAAGAATGTTAGTAACAGATCTAGTCAATCTGCATGTTGACTTTAACAAGTTCATTACTCATTGCATTACATTTTCTCTTCTCAGCATCCCTTATTGCTTGGCACACACTTAGAAAATTGGCACAAACTGTCATCCTTAAAATAAAATTTCATTGTTTAGTTCATCTCAAGTGGAGATATTTGGAAGAATGTTAGCAAAACATTTCTGGTGCACCACTGTATATAAAAGACTTTAGCATTTTTTGATGAAACAGTTCTGGGGAACCTTGACTACAATTTTTATCTCACGGTAGTCAGAAATCTGTTGACATTCTTCAAAATATCTAATTTTGTGTTCAACATGTTCAAGAGCCAGAATTTTCATTTTTGTGTTAATTATCACTTTAAATGTTCATTGATCGTAGATATCTTCTAGGGAAGACATATTTGGTGAGGAAAACCCAGAAATGGAAATTTGACAGCCGTTGATTTGTTGAGGGGATGTGTCTGGATCTAGCTGTGAGAGAGACAGCTCCCTGTTTTGATCCATAGAAAGCAGCTTGAGGGCTCAGTCCAAAATCATTCATCACTTCTCAGCTGAAGACATGTTTTGATATACTGAAGTATGCCTGAGTGTACAACTGACAACTCAACCACACAGTCATAAACACACAGTCACAAACACACAGTCTAAAAACAAAACAACGGTTAGGAACCCAATTAGTTGCTTTTGGGCAGCTGTAAAGATTCATACACACATAGTGAAACTGAATGGTTGTCAATCTGTTGTTGACTTTAACAAGTTCATTACCTTGTATTTTCCCTTCCCAGCGTCCCTTATCGCTTGGCACATACTTAGAAACGTACGCAAAAGCTTTGCCATCCTGGCTCCTGTTTCCAAGTTACCACAATCTCCTTGACGTTCTCTCTCTGGAGCAATTGGACAATTCAAAAGCACTGGCTTCTTTGTTCATTAATGCCACATCATTCTTCTTCAACCTGTTTTCATCTCATGTGATCAATGCATCCATAAAAGCTGTCTGAGAATACTATCCATCAGCTTCCCAAACTGTCAGTTACATCCCTTTTACTTTAAGTGCACAGTAGAAAAAGACCAGTAGACTGCAATGAAAAAGAAAGAAAACAAGTTCTTACCTCCTCCTTATGTCTTTCCTTTTTCCCTGTGAAATCAGTTGTTACAGCATGTTTAAAGAGTCTCCCACTCAGCGCTCTATGCTGCACTCACACAGGTACACACTCATCCTGGCATTCCAGTCTGCATACAGTCACAGACTGTCGTGTGAGAGTAGATGAACGGAGGTAAAGAGGAGGGGAAACAAGCACTTCTGCCCTCTGCCTTCCACACACTGTGTGCCTGCACTTAAACTGCGCACTGACGGAGAGACTGAGTGAAAGAGGGATGGGAGGGAGACGGAGTGTGTATGTGGATCAGGTTTTCCGTTTGTTATCATGGGTTCTGAATATAAAACCTGCTTTCTCCAACATTGGGCTAATGGTTCTCATGAGAGTAATGGTTTTGTGGGAATAATGCTTGTCTTAATAGCTCATCCATAATGAAACTATCATTATTTACTCATTTTGAAACCAGAATGACTAACTAATGTACAAGTACAAAATGATCAGTACAAAATAAGTACAAAATTATCACTTTTCAACAGAATGAACTCTCATTGTAATGGTGGTAAAAGGTGAGTTTTCAATGCATAGACTTATAGCAAGCCTATGTTTAAAGTGATAGTTCACCCAAAAATTAAAAATTCTGTTGTAATGGGTGCCGGTCTTAACCTACTTTTAAAACATCTTCTTTTGTGTTCTAATTCAATGTTTATTTTTTACTTGGCTTTACGTTAAACTCTTCAGCTTCTAGTCCTCATCCACTTTCATTCAATTAAAGTTATTATGTTTTAAATTGATAGTTCACCCAAAAAATTTATATTCTGTTACTATTTTTTGACCCTTTTAAAAAAATATATATTTTGAAGATTGTTAGTAATTGAAAAGCAGTGGAACCTATTAACCTCTATTGTATGGACACGTAAAGAGTCCCAACATTCTTCAAAATATCTTCTTTTGTTTTCTGATTTAATGTTATTAATTAATGTTATCGTGTTGAATTTCACAGCTTCTGGCCCCCATCCACTTTCATTCACTTATGGCTAGCATATGTTTTAAGTATTAAGAAATTAATTCCTGTTTTCTCACCTTATTGTCATTTCAGTCTTTTTACATTGCGGAAGATAAAAGATGATATTTTGAGGAAAGCTCGTGACCAAACAGCAATGGCACCTATTCATGTATAGGCACAAAACCCAAACCCCTTGTTGCCCAATGGGTTCCCAACATTCTTCAGAATTATTTTGTGTTCTAATTGACTGTATTTTTATTGGGCTTTTTATTTTAATACTGCATGCCTTTAAAAAACAGTTTCATGCAAAAACAATGCATGTCAATGACAAGAAAATAAACATGTGGCTTTGGCATTGCAGTGTTTTTGGGTATATTTTTGTGAGTAGTGAATGATAAATGTGTGTGAAGGTGAGTTGTTTCAAGATCTGGATATAATCCATCGGTTGAAGGCGCAAGGGCAGTATCGGCTCAGTAATGAGGAATGGTCAGGGTGGGATTCTGACAGCCGGCTTGAGCTCATTCAACCAGTCGTTCTTTCTCTCGCATCCTCTTCCTCTATTGATGAAAATCTTCCTTTCCTAGAAAGATGGAATGAGAGAGATGAACAATATGTAAAGTTCTTTTGTCCGGACAAGAATATTCCAAATCCAACAAGCAAACAGATCCAACCTCTTAATAATGACCGGTCCCTTTACTGGCATCTCTATTTAATAATAATGCAGATGATCAAAGATTTGCTTACAAACCATCAGCAGCTCATTCATACTGATTGATCTCAATGTGAAGTTGGAATAAATAAAGCAGCTGAAACGCTAGAAGGGCATAAAATGACTATTTAATGAAAAGGAAAAAGAGACAAGATGATCTGCCATGAAACAAAAAGCTTTGTCGATTCCACAACAAAGGATGTGGTGGGCGATGTGCGGTTCAAATCCCCTGCTAAAATTTTGCCTTTATTATCAACATCATTTCTAGATAATTTCTTCTTGTAAATAAAGCTTCTTAGAATACGCTTGTTTTTGCTTCTGAGTCCTTAGGCAAAATGGTAAATGCCTTTTACCCAAGTCACTCTGGATGAAAGTATTTGCTCAAGCTGAAAGAATAAATGTATTTGTAATTTGACCTACACAAAAATACAATCTTTCTGATCATTCTTGAGATTTTACATGATTTAACAACCCAATATTTTTCATTTGATTTTATTTGAAAATAAATTTCAAAAAGGAACTTTTAACATCATTCAGTTGACATATTTCTTCTGCAGAACACAAAATAAGATAGTTTGGAGAATTCTGTAACTTGGTGCCACTACTGTTTGGTTACCAAAATTTTTTTTAAATATCTTGTTTTCTGTTCTGTTGAAGAAAGAATGTAAACAGATTTGAAATGACAAGAGAAATAAATGACAGAATTTTCATTTTTGGGTCAACTATCCCTTGAACATTCCATAATAGAGTCTATCCTTCAACCCCTGATTTGAGAATTTAAAATTTTTCCTCATTAAAATAACATAAAACAACGCCATAAATAAATACATCTTCATTCACAAAGACACTAAATGACCAGTCCAAGAAATAACAGAACACAATGATACAGTCAGTGGCCCAATATTATGTGTTTGTGAGGTCGGTCTAAAAAAACCCAGCAGAGAACAAACTGATGCTTTTAATTATTTTCTTTGAGGCTTTTTCAACGGTTCTGCTAATTTAGAAAATCAGAAGGAAGCATAAAAATATAGAAAATCATTAATAGCAATACTGCATTAATTAATTCTGTTGCTACAGGAATACTAACAATATCATATCAAAATGTGAAAGTCCCTAAAGAATGGCATTGAGAGCACCTTAGCATCTGTGTAATGAATGGAAACAAACTGAATATTTTGTGTGTGTTTATGTTTTCAGAATATTCATTCACCAACACACCCAAACCGTTTTGCTGCTGCAATACGCAATACAGCACTGAACACCTAAAGCAGGACAACTGCATTATGACATACCTCTGCAGTCCAGATGACACACACGCACACTAAAATTTTACAATAGTGCATGTGTGTTCCTCTTTTCCACACATACATTTGCATAAAGAGATACAGTAGCCTTACACCTGCCAACAATGATTAATTTCTCCTTCATCCTTTTAATTTAAAATCAACATGTACATATTTAAAAATTAATATCTTGCAGCAGAACATGTTTTGTTTTATTGAGTTTTGGTACTTAATCATAAAGATACGAATACTCACAAATGCGTGTCTGTCCCAGTTTGAAAAAAAATCTGATGATATTGGCTGGATTTCTTTACTATAGAATGTTAAAAACAAAAAAAAAACATGACAGATGAATGTTACATTGATTTCATTCCATGGCAATTGCAGTTTTCTCTGAGGACGTTTAGTAAATTTTTCTTTCGCAAAGAAGCCTCTGGATTTTAATCATAACCAAATCTAACATGTCAGTGTTTTTCCTCCACAACCGCTGTAAAAATCGCAGAGCAAATTACCTGCTGTTTTTCGGGAAGCCAAGGAGTCCCTTGAGAAATCTAATCCCATTCGAATGGCAATGTCCAAGATTGTGATATGTTCGTTTTTTTATGATACTTCTCATTTGTTTAACTATCACTGGATTCTGTAACTGCCTGACTCCTCTTACTGGAAGTTTTTGTCAACTTTCTTTGTCAACATTTGGGAATTGGTAGTATTTAATGTACAAAGATATAAATCACATATCAGTGTGTGTCCGGTGATAAAAGCTTTTTTTGGCAATCTATCAAATGGTCTTTTGGACACATGCACACACAGACATGATCACACACAAACACACACATGGAGCACATCATTATTTCATGGAGCTGGGGCAGGAATCTTATGTTCCACTAGAGCAGATGTTACAGGCTTGTGATCAGTGAGCTTGGTTTGTTGACCAGACGGATAAAATGACTAAAAAGTCCAGCAGAAATAATGAATGGGTAGGGAAGATGCACCGATGGGAATAGGGGAAACACAATATTGGGAAAATGGGAGAATTAATTTGAGTTTCAGTTTTAAGAAGCCAGCAGTTACATGATCCCAAACACATCTACAGTGTAGTTTTGGTTATGTTGTTATATTTGTGATTTGTGCTATTTAATTTTTTGTTGATGTCATTTCAGATGTGATATGTTCCCACAGCTGGATGGATTTTACCGGGAAAGATGGTAAAGTTAAGACTGGAACTGAAACCTAAGGAAGGTGAATACAATACATTCACATTCCTGCCGATGGTCACTGGCTTTTATCAATATCACTATATGCCTCTCATAATATATAGAGAGAAAATAAATGATAAAGACAGCTAGAGAGAGACAAAGAGACTATAGAAAAGATTGTCAGATGAGCATGTCAGGTTGGGGTTAAAACAGCAAAGCATTATTCTAATTATTCGAAAATATGTTTTGTAAACAAAAGTAAATGAAGAGTTTATCTGCTTAAACAGATCAGTCTCTTTTTTTAAAACAAATGGTTCATTTCAATTATTATTAATCCAACTGTTGGATTTTTAATTAAGTAATACCTAGAAATCATACACAAAAATAATATTTAAATGATACGTTTTGGGGAAAAAAATCTGTCGATAATTGTTTTAAAAAAAGGATATTTATTCCCCAATTATGAATATGATGTGTCCACAACTGGCAACATAAACAGATTTTTTAAACAATTTGCAGACTATTTTAGACTGAGCTTTGTTTTTGCAAATGTTCTTGTTTGAAAAAAAGGATTTTTTTCCCCCACTTGAAATAAGATTCATCCACAACTTACAAAATATAAACACAGAAAAACTTGAAAACACATTTTTAAAAAACATTTTAGCCCTGTTTTGAACAGTGTTTTGCTATTTCAAATAAACTCTCTAAATTAGGATTTTTATTCCCTAGTAGAAATAAAATGTATCCAAAGTTAACAAAACAAAACACAATAAAACATAAAAAATTGTTAAGTGCTCTATTTTTGCAAATTAAAATTATTCCATGGAATAATCAAAAAGAATAATCGAACAAAAGACCTATGAGACGTGTTTGATATTCAAGATGAATGTGCCTCAAGGGTTAAAGTCAGAGAACGCATTCTCTCTCTTTCAAATCACAGCGTGTAAACAAGCGTGCAGCACTTTCACTGCTCTCCAAAGAGCTGCTAATTATAGGTAAATCAATCTGCACTGTGTAAAGCCCTTTGCTGATAGAGCATCAATTTAATCTACAGCACCATTTAGCACATTTGTGGCAGTACAGTTTACAGGCTTGTAAATATGCAAGTGTTTCATTTGACCATATGGAACGTTCTAGGAGAAATCACGAAGGGAAATTACTTATAATTAGTGTTGTGTCAGTGTTCTGTTTGTCTGCAATGGATCATTTTGTAATGACTGAGTTTGAGTCATCCAGTTAATCTGAACATTTGATGTGAAATCACAGACTCTCCTCCCAACGACACTTTCTGAAGGCAGCATGGTTATTGGCCTATAATAAGAGTAGAGTGAGATAAATACGAACCACAAAGAGAGTTTATACAAAGCACAACCAATGACCAACATATGCTATGGGCAATGTCAATTATGCTAAGAAGGGATCAATAGGACTACTTTGGGAGAAGGATAGTTCACCAAAAAAAAGTGTCATCACTTACTCAGAGTCCTATCATGTCAAACCTCACTCTACTCTTATTTATGAATGTCTTTGTTCAGCAAAAAACAAAAGAATACAATAAACAATATAGCTATAAGAAGATATAAGAATGTTGACAAGCAATAACGGAAGTTACAATACACTTTGATTGTGTGGACACCAACCCAATGCAAGTCAATGGGTACCACCATTGCTGGGTTACTAACCATTTTTAACAATCACACCATTTTTTAAAATCTTTTTGCTTTAAGGTGGGGTATCTGATCTCAGAAAATGTTTTGGAGAACTAAGCACAAAAAGCGCAAGCGGACATTAGAAAAACTTTAAAAAGAGAAATGACGTTTGAGGGTGGAGAGATGCAAGAAGTTGCTAGATCCTTTTGTGTAGTATTTTGTTTTGTTTTGTTTTCAAAAAACGGCTACCTCGCCTATTATAAAAAAAAACATTTTAGAACACCCTGTATGCTTTATGCACTTAAGTTAGATCTCATTTTATTGCATAACCGACATTGTTTGTTCTGTTGAACCCAAACCATTGCACATTACTTTCAAAGTCTAGAACGTCTTATTCCAGACCTCAGTTAACCTGCACCCAGAGCAACAGAAAGCACTTGGTGTGCGCACCATGTTGATTTTGAGCCGTCAGATCAATTGCGTACGAGGTCAGGGTTTAGTCAAAACAGTGTGTTCAATCAGAACTGGGAAAAGCTTCCCACTGATTTTATCTGGAAATGTTTAGAAATGCCAAGCATTGTCATCACCAGCGCTGTGTTGCCATGGCAAAGCAAACGCAGCTGCTTTGAGGAAAAGATTTCATCTGAAGATTGAATGAGTGTTAGTGTCCCTTTACAGGTCGTCCTGGGGGTTAAGACCGAGCAACAAAACGCCTCAAATCTTTCTTTGTTGAAGTTCATAACGGAAATGGAAGGCATCAGTAGATTTAAACATTTTGATAAAGTTATTGGAAGAGGGAACTTTAAAATGAGTAGCAATAAATGTCCATTTGAGTGTGCTGTTTTTTTTTATTTTTACTTTTAAGAGCTTAGCAGACAGCCATTGTTTGGAATGATATGATACAAATTTATGATTTATATTTTTAATATTTATGGATACTTCAAAAGTTATAAAACTTGGGTATCATTGAGGACGCAAGATAGCTCACAAACATGATAGGTTTTGTCACTTTTAGGTAAACTGTCCCTTTAAAACAGTGACTTATGTCCTTGATGCAAATGCATTTCCAGATGTTCTTCTTATGCCTTTCATTCAAGTCATTCAGCACTTTACAGATGAACTGTTTGTGATATAACATTGTGTCTAAAGGGGAGGAGAGAGACAAATAAATGAATGGAAGAGCATGAGGGTTGTGTGGGTGGAGGATGAAATCTATTTATGTTCTGTTTTTCCACTACAGACTACAAATCATTACAGTGGATTCATCTCACCATATACAGCACAACAGGCTGCGCATTATCCTGGTAACTAGAGAAACATTTTGACTCTTTTTAAAGATATAATAAAGAATTTAAGATTCATTAATGCTTTAGTTGTTTTGCTGGTTTCATCAAACCTTAAACCACATGCAACTGTATCTTCGTAGGTCTCCTCTGTTGCTATTTGTGGCATGGTTCCTTTACAAGGTGATCAAGGCAGAGGTGGGTGGAAAATGCCTGGTGACACATCCTCCAAGGACAAATTGTAAAAATAGGTACGTCACCCCCAGGGCCACATAGCTACTGGCCCCAGTACAGAACCTGAATGAAGGCGACAGTCACATCTCCAACACTACTCCTGAAAAAGTGATGTTTTGCTATTCCACTGTGGCATAGAAATTCAAAGGATCATTCATATATCTATAGAGATTATTTTCCACTAGAAAAGTTCCCCAAACCACTAATGTGGGATAATATCAGTTTTGGATTAAAATGGATGTAGAAAAGGAATGAACTTTACTAGGCAGAAAACTAGCAACATTTCTAACAAATGTAAGTCCAAATGTCTCAGAATGATTAGAAAACGATCATTATTATGATGCGATTAAGCACATTAATCCAACCCAAGGGTGCTCAGAGAAAACCGAGTTTAAAGGTTAATGCAAAGACAAAGCACCTACTGGCCCCCAAATCTACAGTTTATGAAAAGTGTTATTCAGTTATTAATTTATTAAAAGAAAATTCTGTTATAGAGGAAACATGAGTCTATGAGATGTTTGGGGCTTAACTGCGACACATCTGCTTTCCGTGGATATAAAATATTCATTGGATTAACATTTGCACACACTTATGGCAAACCAAAAATTCAATATCTGATATATAATATGGCCAATGTCTATTTTCATGGTCATCTTGTCTTTAAGCACATCTGCTTCTTTGCAAAGTTGGCGGGATGCGGCTGTTACCATGGCGATGCATCTGCTCCTTAAAGAGGGCCTTAGGAATTGAGATGAAATCCGTCAAATGATTTTCTCTTATTTTTCATTAGGGGCTGATTGCATTTGGATGGACTCATTTAGGAACTTATTAGAGAACCTTGATGAGAATCAAGAAATCTAATGACATTACAGCCCCAACATTTGACTTTCTATGACTCATTCGTCTTCACCTATCCCAAAACTCAGAGTTACAATTGTAAATTTCCAGAGACAAACTTGTAAGGCCTGTCAGAATGTGTTGTTATCAGAAAAAGGCAAACAGTTTTGCAAAAAATTTTGTTCGAGAAGTTGCTTTTGGGCAGTAGAAGTGTCCCACTTTCCTGTCTGTGAAAAGCAGTAATGAACTACATTTGGATTTCCTGAAGGAAATACAATCAAATCTTCCGGGAAGCTTGAGTTTAAGCCTTTAGTTCATGAATCAAATCCCCTTTGGAAACATTTTGCTGTTGTCATGATGATTTTCGTGTTTATAATTCAACCCTGCAAAAGTATAAATGCACATTTGGTTGATAAAGTTGATATGTACATGATTAAATATATGCAGGCGAGAAAAGCCCATCATAAATCATTATGCAAATAGATGCGAGAAGAATGTGAAGTGGTTTAATCTGAATTGATAGATGAAGGTTAAAGAAACAGTTCAACCAAATTGTCTGATTGTTCAGAAGCTCCAACCTACACCTATGACTTAATTTATACACATTAAAAATGTAATGTTCAAATAATAAAAACCCCGTTAATAAAGACACTCATTAAACTTTACTGTGAAACAATTTACATAAAAATAGGTAAATTTTAAAGCTTTGAAATTACGTACAGTACATATATTTAAAAAAAATAAAGTAAATATGATTAGCTCAAATATTTCTATTAGAATTCTCCAAAAATATTAGCGTATGTCACAAATATATATTTTTTAAATTAATACTTACTTTTTCTATTATATAAACTTTTTTTAATTTGAGAAAAAGAAGCTGTTGTTAATTCATTTCTTTTAATATTTTCCACAGTTTTTTAAAGATTTTATTAAGTTAATATGATCATAAATTTTTATTATTTTTGTGAATTTTACAATGTTGTTTACAATGTTGTTGCATTTGTTTTATCACAAGCATAACCCAATGGAATCTCTTCTGAGGACATTTTAGATCTCTTAAACTGAATCTGAGTTATGCACTTTGTTCATTGTCAAGGTTATAATTTGGTACAATTTTAAGCTCCTTACGCCTGGCTCTACCTTTTATTTTTAATCTGTCCCCATCAAGACATCAGGCAATAGGTGACACTTCAAGATCCTTCACAAGGTCTCATTTGCGCTGATGACAGATTGCAATCAACAGGTCAGGCGAATAATTAAAGAGGAAAGAGGACGAGATGATGAAAAGAGCACAAATGATTATACGCATTGTACTGCCGGCAGATTTAAGCCGTATAGGAATATCCTCATCAGCAGAGCCGTCATCATCTTTATCCGCTGGTGTTTGTATGCGTGCATCGTCCTCTCGTTCAGCTAATCAGGAGTATGCACGAGTACGGTCTCTCCACTCTCTTTCTCTCGAGTGTTTAATCAGACTGATCCTAAAGTCTAATCAGCATTAAATATCTGTTTCAGAAATATACAGCTTTACATAGTATGAGGAACCTGCCATGAGGTTGATGTTCTGGAGAGGCGAAAGTCATGAAACTATTTTTCGCAGACAGAATTAGAACAAATTAAGATTTTGGGGGAAATTTGAGCAAGTAATCTCAAGAAAGCTTCATATGGGGATCAGTTTTGTCACTACAAGTATTCAAAAACAACTCAATATCTATTGCGATCTCTTGAAAAATTGCGTCTTTAAATAATGTTGATTGGTATTATGATAACAGAGATTCACTAAATATCTTCCCCAATATCGATAACCGATTATTCAGAGGGATATCTGCACATACAATATTTTAGTGGTTATATTAATTTGCATAATCTCATTCTCAAGTTTTAATTTATTTTCAGAAATATTTTTATTACATATAGTAAGTATTAACATAGAACATCAAATAATTGTTTGTATACATTTTAAAAATGTTACATACTGACAGAACAAATTTTTTGCCGTTTCCTGTCTTCTTTTAATATCAATTATGGGCAGGTATATCTTTACATCTCTAATATCAAGTATTAATAAATAATTTAAATTAAATAAATAGTTCAACACCCTTACATACACTAGATAGTACATGGTGATACTCCCTGTTTAAATTCACTTTTCATGTTGTGCTTTCTTCCTTCCTATATTTGTATTTTGAGTATAGTTTATTGATCAAAACAGAAATTTTTTTAAGTAAAAGATACATTTGACGAACATTTGATTTCAAAGATGTAATTATGTTTTCTTTTTTAATTATTTTGGCCAGATATGTAAATCCTGTATCAGCCTTATTTATATGAAACCATAAAACACACTTAAAACATAACCATGAACTCCCACCTCATGAGACCATGTTGTTATTTTTCAATTCGTATTTTTAAAAGAATTGAAAAACATCTAAGACGTAGTTTATGAATAATTGTGATCTCTATGAAGTCTCCCAAGCTCTGATGGTGAAAAACAAAATTCCCCTTCGGGTAAAGCTGAATCTGACATTTTCCCAGCCGATATTTGGACTAACAATCCCCAAAAGATGCCAGATAGTTCTACCCCTTTTAACTCACTGAGTGATCTGCTGTTCAAGCGTGAGCAGCAGGGGTGTCCTTTATGCCAACGGCCGGTGCATCATTGACCCATAAATTGTATTTCTTGACAGGTCACCATCTGTCACCCTGGACCACCAGAATGGACCACGGGACAAAATTGTTATCACCAAAATGGCAACTTGTGGATTTAGGGAATTGTTGGAAGCTGGAGGACAATTTGACTAAACCTAATGACAAAAAGTGCTTTATTAAAAGGATAATTTCTTCATTTGCTTGATTCTGCCAAGAATGATTCTCGCTGAGCTCCGACTATATCTGAGCGTCCCAGTTAATGAGAAAACGAGATCCCTCCACAAAGTCAATAATCTTTAACACGTTCAGTTATTTTGAACTGTTTGGCATTGATAAGGTCGAGGGAGCAGATGAATATTAAAACCATGGAGAATTAAAAAGGTTTACAAGGATTCGTAAAGAGTGCCGCAGTGAAAGTCAAGGGATGTGTTGATTGGGAGCACCAATATAGTGCAAGTTAAAAAGTTGAATTTGATGGGTGGCCTATTTGTTTTCAAATAACAGATGTCCAGCATACTTTAAAGTAGTCAAACAAACTATGAAAACAGTAAGGAGATGACTGTCATCATCTTTTCTGAAATTATTGTTTGTTGTGTTGATTTGGCATCATGAGTCTTTCTTCGTCTTGGCTTTAGCATCTATTCTGAAAGCAAACTAGTTTATTGAATCACTTGTTTGCCCAGACATTTTATTGTTGCCGTGTTGACGTAATTAGGATGATTTATTATGCTTGCACTCTTTCACCTTATATTCTTGGCCCAGAAGTTGCCATGGTGACAACTAATATTGGCCAAACCTTCTGTTGTTCTTGAATATTCAATCATTTAATTGTAATTGTAGCAAAGATCTGGTCAAACATGAGCAAGAAAGTGACCTTTTCTTAAAAAAAAATCTCATGTGTTTAAGCAGCTACTCAAAATGCAAGTCAAGTTCAGTAGAAAAAATTGAGTCTCATAACGGTTTTACTCTCTGATCATGTCCTCGGAGATGGCAGATGGCATTTGGATTTCACATTCTTTTGAGAGTGGCTTTACCCACAACAGATTTTCGATGGCGACTGTTCCGCAAACACACATAGAGAGAGAGAAAGTGTTTGATTGCCCTGAAAGAAGTGTTCAGCTTCTTGGTACAAGTAGGATGCTGAGGGTTGTAGTAAACTTGACAGGGTTGTGGATCCCTCGAAGTTGAAGATTTCTTTGCTTTGAAATTTAAGAATAAATAGTATCAAAAAGGTGATAATCTGCGCAAATTTAAATTACTTTCTAAAAAAATCTAATTGGTGCTTCTGAAACCTTGAATGTCTAAATTTTACTAAATTACTTTTTTAAACGATCCAATACTTTGGTGTCAAAGTTCACAAGCACTTTTAATACTTTTATTGGTTAGATATTGCAAAGCTATGTGACAAATATAAATCACTAATAATAATGATTCATGGCAAAGATAAAAGTCACCAAATTTAGAGATGCTAGGTTTTAGAAGAAATGCAGCCATTTATAAAAGTTTTACAGTAAATCTCAGTCATTTCTTCTAGACACCAATGAGAAAACTGGACAGTAAATTTGGAAATCACAATATAAATCATTACACAAATGCACACAGAAGCAATTTGGTAGTTGGAATTACTTAATTTCATCATCTACATCGGTTCCACATGATAAAATTAAGTTTAATCATTTCTCTTAATTATGTTCAGAAATAATTCATTTAAAACCCTTAATTTAACTATGTGCAACAAATGGACATGACACAATAAAGTAATTCCACCAACCCATTTTTTCCGTGCATCAGATCGGCTGATATGAAAGCTTTTCTTAATAAGTATGTACAGAATTGTTGTTTTCTGCCAAAGATGTGCTTTAAACCGTCTTTAAACAATCTTTGCTGTTACACTGGCTACCCTCTCAACTGAATGAAGGTCCTTCTCACCCATTCACAGCTCGCTAAAGCAAAAAGATAGCAATTATTTTACACTGCTGGGTAGACAAGGATATTTCAAGGCTCGTTTTCAAAAGCATATGTCATCATATTGACACATATGCTTCTGAAGTTTTTCTGAGTATACTTCAGACTTCCAGGAAGAGGGTGAAAACTTTGCCTTATCCTGAAACTTCAGGTGTCCTCCAGCCTTAGTATTAAAAGAGCCCATAACTCGGCCTTGAAGATAGAATTTATGTATCTGGCTCCAATACAAAGAGACTGTCTGATAAGGCTTTAAAGATTTGTGAAGTGAGAGTGGATAAGAGAGATTCTTGTACTTGTGCAAAGCTTTCAATGATAAAGTAGTGGGTTTGGCTTCTTTGAAAATGTATTTGGTGATAAAAGCAGATATAAAATTGACATATGTGAGTCATAAATTCAGTTAGCCATTTATTCACAGCTCTAGTTCGGTATAGAAAAATATAGACAGAAACAGGAAACTCAAATCAATACCCAAAACAGCAAAAGCAAATTAAACACTAATTAAGAAACTAGTGGAGGGGTACATGGGGGGTTGATTAAGAATTAATTGTACCAGCTGATACCACTATTTATGCTTTCTGCATCATCATAGCACACGGTTTACTAAAGGCATTGTGCAAATTGTCTAACGACACAATATTACTCCCCAAACTGCTTTGACCTCTATTTGTGATATACATGATTGCAGGTGGGTTTTGGTTTTAGCAGACTAACATGACAGGAACTAAGGTGTTCTGGAACAGTTTTGAAATGTGGCTGTCTACACTTCAATGAGCATAGTTAACATAAATAGGAAGCAAAAAATAAAGTTGAATTAAATGCATAGGTTGCCAAAAAATGAAAAATCACAAAAATATTTTTTAATTCAAATGAACATCGGCAAAGACAGCCAGATATTAAACATCCAAAGCTCACTTTTATCATTGAAAGTGAAGACTAATTCTTGTAATTAAAGATTCTAATTAAGTAAAAAAATGAATTCATAAGAATGTTATAATAGTCACCCCGCTGGTACAGAGTATCGAAGCAGCAACCTTGGGATCACGAGTCCAACACTCAAACCACTAGACCACGACTGCCCCGTGTAATAAAGTAATATAAATGACTAAATCCCACAAGTCAATGATTTTGGAAAACCCTAAAAAAGTTTACACCATATATATATTTACAACAAGCTAAGCTGTATGTTTGCATGGATACACAACCTATACATCACTACATAAGGAATATATAAATCATTCTCTCTCACAAATTTTTAAGCTTAAACATTATAGATTATTGAGATGCATTTTGGCATCTGCCTAAACTATAAAGCGGTGGTTTCATCAATTTGCTATGGATTTTTGCACTGAAATATAGTTTTGTTTTAAAATAATATCAGTCACAAGCTTACCTTCTATTTACAAACAATATTATTTTTTTTAATCTTAATTTATATTTGGTATGCACCTTGCAAACTTGTTCCGTTTATATAGCATGGTGTTTGTTGGAAGTTGGCAATTTCTGCAGTTTTCAGTATGAGTTTGATGCATTGCTCTGGGGACAAGATAATGAAAACTTTAAAACGCATCCATTACTTTGACTCAGGTGATGAAAAGAAGACGAATCAAATGAGGAACGAGAACGATATGTCAGAAAGAGGAAGGAGTGATCGCTTTCATATCATCCAAAGCTATTCAAAAAACATCATATATTAGTGTCAGATTACCTTCCTGGACACTGATGTTTGGCTGAAGATGGGAGCAAATAGGCCAATAAAACCACATGGATGAATCCTCAACACTTGATTCCAAGAGGTGAAACATAATGAAGCATCATGAATAGCGTGATTAAGGTTACAATTCCTCCGAAATTATTATCTCACCCCGTATGAAAGGTGGCTAAAAAAAGACCACTGCCTGCAGGACGGCGCCTCAATTTCAGAGTCATAACCTATTGCTCGGTTCCCATTCTTTCCTCTATTAATGGAGCTGTCTACTCCTTACATCTCTTTGACAAACACACAATACATGTTGTCATATTGCTATAAAAAGTGAAGCCCACCTGGCTTTGAAAATAAGCATGTCATAGGGGGGTCTGCTCATAGAGATAATGCCACTGAAACTGTCACCGGTCTGGTTGTCGCCATGGAGCCTGCAGTCATCGGCAACTGCAGCCCGGACAACAGAAGTCTAGGGAACATAATGGCCTTCCAGTCTGTGACAAAAAGATGAAGTGTAATTAGAGGCGTTATGTTTGTGCCAAATGCACGGAGATCCAGTTGGACCCTCTTAATACTGGATGAAAGTTATGTGACTGGAATCTGAAACTTATACAATGAAAATATTAAACGAGCTTGCTGTTATACTGATCTCCTGCTGCTCTTGTTTTGTGCTTGTGCATTTCTCTTCATTTTTCATTATTAGAGAATGACATTTGATGCATTGAAGCTTTTGGAAACCCTTAAATGCCTGAAGGCTGCTTTTTCCAAAGACAAAAGCACCAACAGAGCATAAATATGTGAATGACAATAGCCCCTACTCCACCTTAAAGGAACGGTTCACACAAACAATGAAATTGTTCTTTATTTTCACGCCCTCAAGTGATTCCAGAGGCTCATGGTGTTGTTCAATGGAAAATCTGAAGGTTGAACTGCATCTTTCAAGCTCCGAAATGCATAAAATGTACAAACAAAGGACTTGTGGGACTCATTGCTTTGAGTAAGCAATTAATGAAAATGCGCCTTACAAAAAAATACATATTTTTAAGTAAAAGTAGATACCATTTGGATTACTATAGTTTTACTAGAAAAAAATGGACAAATGGTTTTAAATTAATGACCAAGGCTGGGTTGTTTCAGTAGTGTGCTGGTGTAACGCATTTTTAACCAACTTTTGGGTTAAAATTAAGCAATTTCCTAGGTAAATAAACCCAGTTTTTAGTTTTTTTATTTCAGACAGAATGATAAGCTGAAATAACCAAGTATTTTATAGTGCATATAAATTCCATAGTAAATATGTGTTTGCTATGATTTTAATACAAATAAAACTACAGCTTTTTTGTCTTTGAAACGTTTAAAATAAAATTAACTACATATTCAACAGGGCAACAAATAATTGTTCATCCAAAAATCTGTCTTCAATCTGAATCAATATCTTTGTTTGGTTGAACAAAGCGAAAGGTATTTGGATAAATGTATCCAAATTTGGACCCAACTGACTACCACAATAGAAAAATGGCAATGGTAGTCAAAACTGCCCCAGAACTTTAACAGAATAAAAGAAGACTACAAAGTTATTTTCCTTCTAAGAAGGTCAGTGGGTTCCAAAAACTTTTTGGTTACATGCAAAATTTTCCAAATATCTTATTCTGTGTTCATCAAAACAAAAAATGTATACAAATTTGGAACAACTCAAAGCAAAGTAAATGATTATTTTGATCTTTTTCCCTAATTGTCTTTATTACAATATCAAATTTATTTTCTTACATACCAATATTTGCATCTAAAGCTATAAATTAATAAACTTGAATTTGGTTACTGCACCTCTATATCTAAGTACTTGTTACAGACACAAGTGCAGGCTACATGCAAACTTTCAGTTTGCGTTTTAGGATATTAGCGTTTGACCTCTGCCCTGCATATGTGTGAAAAAGTATAGATTAGGATCCTAAAACGGCCAAGCAATAGATTTTCAATAAATTATTAAAACATTTCTTGACTCTTGAATGCAGGACTTGCATTTTTGATGTTGGAACAATAATAGTGGGAACAATAATAGCTCTAATGAGGAAAAAGTGACTCACATAGTCAGTCTAATACATGAAGCTCATAGAAGCTGGCAGAAATCATGTTCATCACACTGGGAGTGGAAAGGAAAAATACTGGAAGAGTAAAAGATACAAACTGCCTTTCTCATATTGTATAAGTGTTATATACTGTTATCACTATCACATTTCTGTAAAATAAGTGAGATCTTGTTTGATGACAAAACTTCCAGGTTTCATTTTATGACAAAGGAATTACATTTCTATCCTTTATGACAACACAAGATCAAAGTGTTTAACATTGAACTGCTGGGGTTTTTCCTAAAGTCTGCCGATGGATACTTAAAGCATGAGTCAGTCTGAAGAACCCTTGGCAAACACGTTCCAGAGACAGAGCATTTCAATCCTTGGTGTCTTCCAAAAACACAAACAGATTCTGCACATCAGAAACATAAAATCATGACTTGAAACCATTCAATAGGCCATCCACCAAAAGGAAAGCTGTCTTGGCAGATTTATTTCTTTGAATGTTTAAATATTAAAGTGCATTTGACTTAAAGAATCTCAAGATCCTTTAAAACAGGCTTACTGCCATATGGGCCATCCCAACAGGTCTGCGAACGATTCTGTTAAAAATAGGAGAGAAATTCTTTGTTTATCAAACATTTCAGTTTGGCTGAAGACACTGTGAACATCTTTAACAACATCCGATTCATCCCTCCATGTGTTTGTTTATATAGTTAATTCTGCAGGATCCGAGTCAAGCACACTTTTTTTACGTTTTGCAACATATTTTTATTCTAACATGCTTCTGTTTGTCTTGACTAATCGTTTGAGAAAAAGACTGAGGTCTGGGAGCGGAATTGGAAGAAGATTTATCATTTTTGATTTATATGTTCAAACCAAACAAACAGCCTGCAAACTCTGATTGAACATTTTGGACTGCAATGGGAAACAAAAATGTCAAATTGATTTATTAATCTGTGTCTGTAATGGTGCATGTAAACATTGCAGCAATATCTATTCTTAATATAAAAAATATAACAATGCATAAAAACAATCAGACAACCACAAGCTTTCCACAGCAACAACAAAAATAGTAAAAAGAGAGTTAGATTAGATTTTGTTGACAGAGATTAGACTGTGTTAGATTTTGTAACTCCATGGAATTGTTTTATCAAGAAGAAAAGGTAGGTGACATAAAAACTCCCTCCTGAACAATTTAAAGAAACATGCTGAGTAAAAAATAAGAGCTCTAATTAGGATATATTACAGTAACAAGAGAAGAAGAGATAACAGGCCTTTGTGGAGAAAAGACTCAATGAGGGAAAAGAGAGGGAAGTAATTTAGGTGTTCATGAAAACAAGATCACAAGGCAGTCATCCAGAAATGCTGTGCAAATCAATTTTTGACATGCTTGAATGCGAAGAATCGGTTTCACTATGTGCCTCAAAGGGCACATGATAAAATATAAGGTAATTTTACTTTACCATCGTCCTTTGAAATCTGTATGCCTTTTTTTTCTTTTGCAGACCACGAAAGAAGATATTTTGAAGAATGAAATCACCATTTACTTCTATTGCTTAGACTTAAACAATACTCTTATTCTGTGTTTACACCAGACATGAGTAAATGACATACAAAGTCAATGCAAATTCGCAAATAGACCCGAACGCTGCAATTTCCTTAAATGTGTGTCAATTGTGTCCTCTATGCAGTGAAAATTTGGCCCAAAGCAATTTGACATATACCTTTTGAAGGGTATGGACGTGCTACCTATTGCGTGATTTTTTCGTATCACTATACCGAAAATAACTAAATTTCTGTTAAGTGTTGAACAGAGTTGTTTGCATTTCAACATGGCATTAAATCTGTACCTTTGTTCATGCAGTGCCAACAGTCTTCAAGTAAATCGTCATTCAATGCCATCCTGCATACTGTAAAACACACTTTCGGCGAGGCCATATGGGTCTGGAATGTTTTCATTGCACTTTCAGCCGTGGCCAGGTTTGTTTTAGTTACGGTGCTAAACACAGAGACGGGCTTATGATGTTCCAGTCTGGCCCTGTTTAGAAAAGCTGAGAGATAAGAGCCAAACTCCAGCCTGGATTCTCTCACCTGTCCCTCCTACACGCTCAGAGTCCACAGGCTGTGTTTGAGATTCATCACCGTGACAATTTCAGGACTGTATACTTACAGTATGTCATAGTGTTTACACTGATCCCAGTCATCTTACACTATTGGTTGAGTGTTGAGTGTATCAGGGCCTTAATTTACAGTACATTACACGTGCAGTACGAGAGAATTTGATTCAGCGTGTGGTTTGCTCATTCGGTTATCAATGCTGTTAACAAAAGAGGTAATTTATTTGTGTTGCTATGGACTCATGAACAGGGCTAGTCCAGCCCACCTGCAGGAGTGTGTTATTGGGGGGAAGTCATGGCCTAGTGGTTAGAGAGTTTGACTCCTAGATCCTAGAGTTGTGGGTTCAAGTCTCAGGCTGGCATTACCATGACATAGGTTCCCTTGAGCACGGCATCGAAACCCCTAAACTGCACCCCAGGCGCCGCAGCGTAAATGGCTCTTAGTGTGTGTTCACTTCTGTGTGTATACATTTAAGATGGGTTAAATGCAGTGCACAAATTCTGAGTATTGACACCATACTTGGCTGTATGTCACAAACACTATGTAAGGCATCCTTTGTTAGCAAGTGTGAAATGTATATTTCAGACACAATGACTTTAATCATTTAGAGGTGTTTCTTATACGTCTCAATGTATCTATACAAAAGATGAAAGATGTTTCACAGACAGTCTCAGTCTTTTAAAATACATGACACATGACCAGGTATCCCTTAAAAAGTTAAACAGTTTCTAGAAGTTACATTTTTACGACAAAAAAATTTGTCTGTAGGCATTCCCACATTTGATAACAAGAGACACAGAGTTCAGGACAGAACGAGACGTGACACTGGCTGGTTTGGTTAGGTGTGCTCTGGTCATAAAACATTAACATTGGCACATTCTCTGGGGTTAGAATGACTGCCCTTGACTTGGTCTGCCCGGTAGAACACATAGAGCACTGAGCAGTCAACAAGGTTTCCAAATGTTCTGGCTGGAAAATGTAGAAAAAGAGAAACATGGTTATGTTTACAACACATTTATTTAAAGAACGGCATTTTACCATGTTGGCAGCCAATTATATGCTCCAAAGAAATACAATTTTTTTTTATTAATAGCAAAAAAGTTTGGGATAGTTAATCAAAAAAGGCTCATCCTAGTGATTTTTATCTTTCATGAATCACAATGTGTTTGTTACAGCCTTAGTTTAAATGTACTGTACCTTCAATGTTAGGAACAGATGCAATTAAATTAATAGTTTACCCAAAAATGATACAATTTACATTTTGGTGAACTATCACTTAAAGTGAATGGAAACTGGTGCTTTTTTTGTGGCTCTAGAAACCTATTCCTTTTAAGAAGACCTTCGTCTATACACCGAAGCACTACTTATAAATTCTTAATAGGAGGAAGTTTCCTTAAAGAAAAAATAACCTGTAACTGTTCATATTAACTGAGGTGCAAGTAGAAGATTGATGTATTTTTCAAGACAATTTTAGGTATTCACTGCACCAAACTGCAGTCTAAATGCCTCCAACATTATGTCAGACATATACTCAAATTGCATCTATTATAGTTAATTCATTTCTCATGCCAAAATAATTATCCTCATTTTTTTAAGGGGCCAAAAAACAAAGACAAATATACAACACAAGCTTTTATTTTGTGTTATTGATTGATGAGTTGGTGTGTCTTTTAGGTAATGAAGTGATTTCTCTGTGCCCAGAATGCTTCTACAATTATTGATTCAATGAGCCTCAGGTGTGCAGGGCAAGTCTTTAAAAGCCACTTGAATGTGAGTATGGTGTTGAGGGAATGCATCATGAATGCTAGTGCACTTAGTAGCTGGCATGGTGGTGCGATTCCCTGGGAATTCAATTAAAATTTTTGATGTGTGTATTTTTTTGGTCTATTACAGTGTCTGTGCTGAAGGTATCAGTTTTCGGGTCATTTGTTGCCCTAACTCAATACTTTAAAATCAGGTATGTTTGCAATATTTTTTGGGAAAGGGATGTCACTTATCCAAAAAATGTTTGGGGGCATTTGACTTTGGATGCTGAAAATTGGGTTAGATGTGCTAGACGTTTTAGATGCAGGCCAAAAATGCAAATGCATCTAAGCGTTCGTGTCATCTAGTCCGCAACATATTGTTGACAGAGATATGATTCATATCCATATTAGCAGACTACTATTAACCTTCAATAAACCTTTCCATGTTGTTGCCTGGTCATCCTGTTACTCCTAACCAATGCATTATCTTATGGGACTTCCAATCAATACTTCATCAATGTCTAAAAGGATTTTTAAGAGTTCATCACAAGCCAATTGAGTTTAGTGTTTTCACTGGATATAAAATCAGATTTTATGTAAATATGTAAAGTTCATATTATGTTTCTTTGATCAGAGGTTTGTCTTACTCTATGTGGCTATCAAAATGTTTTTACTTTCCCTGAGGCGATAATTCGCAATTCAGAGATCATAGCAAGACATGCAGTGGTTCTACTGAACATGAGATAGATGCATTGTTCCGCTTGGGACAAGCACAGAACATCAATTTAAGCTTATGCTATGCAATTTACATTTGTATAATGTTTTTGGGAAGCTCTGGGAGTCACATGCAACGCGATTGCCATGCTTTTGACATTTCGACTTTTGGAGATTTGTAACAGCTTTGTGAATGAGACAGATTTTCTAACATAACACAAAATCTTGTGTTGTAACACTGTAGGTGGTTGAAATTGAAACGGTACTTGTGTTAGGTCACGGGTTCACACATTGCTGAGGAGCGAAAGTGAACATGCAGTGAATTTAAATGAGTTTGTGGGATGGGAGAGTTCATGTTATGTGGGAATCTGTGATAACTGGTTCTTGTATTGAAAGTTAACAGTTCACTTACTCTTTATGAGAAGGATGTGCAAGAATGTAATGTTGTATATGGCTGACATTCATTTCATTTAAAATTTTGTTGAACCGTTTTTGACACGTATGGTTTTCTTTTAACTCAAATAGCATGCTCTGTGGAAGTTCAACATGAACTGCAGTGTTTTTAACATGTTTTATCCTGTAGGTAAGCTATATTTTTTAATCATTTTGGTTTAAATAAACCACTTGTAGTTGGATTGATATTAAGGGAAATGCACAGTAAAAAGAATTATACAATTTCTAAATGAACTCCTCATTTGTATGAACACGGGTTTGTGGAATACAAAAGAGATTCCCAGAGAAAGAACACTTAGTCACTGAAAAAAAATTAAATTTGTTGACCTACCATAAGTTTATGTTGCTAAAGCCTGGATGCAATGGATCAGAATTTTAAAATTAATTTTATTTTATAAAGTTCCTAAGATCTTTAAACCTAAATGGCAATGGGGCAAGAGTGACACAAGTCACAGAGAGTCTGCAAGATTTGGTTAATGTTAATAGATTTGTTTTTAACCTATATTCCTGTCTAACCAGATTAAATTTGCACAAATGTAGTTGTTGTTAAAAAGTCAAATGGATGTTTTCTCCAGGGTCTGTTAGCACAACTGTCGCCAACTACTAGCGCTTCTAATATATAACCCAGAAATCATTTTGGCTGAATGTGTGTCTGTGTATGGATGCATAGAAAAACAAAAGAACAAAGAACTAAATTAAAATCGGAACAATGAATCACTTTAACCAAATCCTTTTCCCCTGGTGGGCAGGTGGACGCCTACTCTGAGATCTAAAGAGCTGTGAATTTAAAAATGAAGATCAGAGGGGAGAGCGAGACACCTGCTTACCACAATCATCATAATGGCAACACATGGTCGCATAAAACCCCATCTTTGTTGTTTAGAGACATAAATCATAAAAATAAAAACCAGCACTTTAATTTATATAGATATTATTTTGTATATTTATATTTCTTAATACATTCTTTATTAAACATTGGAATTTATATTCAACTTTACTGCTGATCGTCATGCAGAAATAAGCTCTGTAAAGAAACAGAAAAGCTCACATGGTTAATAATCCTGACGGCTGACAGAGCCCTGAGGTTTGTGCTGTCTGCTGTATCAGCCTGAAGATTGAGCTGCATCACTCTGATGTGGTGGGCACGATCACACTGACATTTTTCCCACTAATGTATTGTAATGATGAAATATTTGAGCTTGAATGTCAGGAGTGGATGAGAAACCTTTAGACTTGGCTAGGAAGGGAAAGTTTTGTTCCATAATGAGAGAGGAAAAATGGAGTTAAGTAATGGCCATGTTGTTTTAGAGAGGAGAAGAGAGTAAATTACACATAATTGTGTTCTTATCTTTATCTGTAATAATTCTGCTTGTGTATTTTAATCTGAAAATCTGAGGGAGCAGCTGTTACCACTGAATTCTTTAAGAATGAAAGACATCCCACCTCTTAAAGTAATAGTTCAGCCAAAAATTAAAATCAACTCATGCAAACCTGTTTGAGTTTCTTTTTACGCAGAATGCAAAAAATCTCTTTTGGAAAAGGTGTAACCAAGCAGCAATGGCATACATTTAATTGTATTGTATGGACACAGGTCCAATGCAAGTGAATGGTGGTTACGTACATTCTTCAAAATATCTTATTTTAAAAGTTGACGAAGAAAGACGTTGTCAATTACCACTTTAAGAGGCTGTTTACCCAGACGGAAATAAAAAATTTTTTATGCAGTTTAATTATATGACAACATTGTTTTGGTCAAGTGAAAATGCAAACATTCAGGTCTCAAGCATTTCCTTCACATGCTCCAGACATGCAAAGCAATCGAAATTACGTTTCCCTCTATCCCACGGTGAAGACAAGACATTAAGTTAAAACTAGACTACAATTTAAGACTAAAGATATAAGTAGCTATATAGGAAATAAAAATAAATAAATAAAAACTAGACATAGCTAAAAATGTATGTGGACATGTCACTGTACATAGGCAACGATAAATAGGCATTTGAGTTTTGTGCAATAGTGGCATTGTAGTGCAAGACAGTAGAGTCCAAAGAGGTTTCAGAACTAAGTTATACAACTGTCCTGATGAGGTAGGTTGTACATTATATGGTATTACATTGGTATTACATGGTATTACATTACATTTGCAACAAATTTTATAACATTTACATTTATTAATTTGGCAGATGCTTTTATCAAAAGCGACGTACAGTATTATGCAGTTGCCTATTATCACCGCAGGGCAAATGGGGTAAGGGACCTTGCTCAAGGACACTTCAGTCATTGTCTGCTGGCCCTGGGATTCATACATGCAACATTCTGCTTACAAGTCCAACTCTCTAGCCACCAGACCATGACTGACCCCTAAAAAAGTTTAAAGGGTTTCACCTTAAAACAGGTTTTGCATTTGTGCTTCAGCATTTGTATACATGCAGATCTTATTTATTTATTTACAAATTCTTGTTTACGTACATTTACTTTTTAATTCCTATGTTGCTTGTCTGTTTGCAATGGAAGCTTGTGTCGCCAAACCAAGTTCCTTGTATGCACACGCATTCTTGACCATAACGCTCTTCCAGATTCTGAATGAAATCAAAAATTTTTAAGCTTGTAAAATTGTAGAGCTTCAGCATTTTTTTTTTATATTAAAGCCGAAAAGTTTAGAGTGTGATGAACTTTTCATTTGCTGAACACTCCATTACTTCCATATCTGTGTTTTCTGCCGGACTCAAAAATCGCTGAACAAGCAGGGCAGCGTTAATGGCTTTCTAAAAAAAGTGTATATAATTAAAGAGAACTGCGTTCTGCTTTATTGAAGACCTGAATGTCCAGGGAATTTCTAACCTGTTTGAATGCAGTGCTGGGTCGAAAGCTGTCAGGCCGTGCAAGCAAATCAACATTTATCGCCTCACAGACTATCAATGCATCAATAGCTAGCTACTTTCCTTGAACTGCTTGAATTAATGAACTTCTAGAGATGTAAACAACCTTTTTTACTTTTAAGATCTGCATCTCGTCTCATCTCGTTCATTGGGTAACCCTGAGGTTATGATGGGACTGTATTACCCCTGACAACAGTAACTATGGGACTGATAACTTGTTAAGGCAAATGAGACCAAGCAAACGTTCAAGGTCACTGAGGGAGACTGACAGTTAGCTGGCCTTTCCACCCAAGCCCAACAATTTTTAATGAGCAAAATGTTCATTTTAATTCTGTATGGGCAAAACAAAAGCTTTCCCAGCATGTAATAGTACAAACAAACAGTTTTTGAATGACAACAGAAAGGGCAGAGTCATTATGTAGTGTAGCGTTGGGAATGGATTTGTTCTCCATAAAAAAGATTGGTTTCATGTGACTCGGTGTGTGACTCTCATTCATAAGCTCTGGGACATAGAGGCCAACCCTAGAGACGACAATAGTCAGTTTAAGATCCGAGTGATATTTAGTTTTACATTTCGCATTTATCTAATGCAAAACTCAAGCTATACTTTTATAGGATTATAACCTTTTGGTGTTGGAAAACACGGACCTGTCTCGTCTGTTGTATCTTGGTGTTAATATGAATAAATCTCCAGTTTATTCATGACAAGACATGCTGCATCCCTGCAGTTAGTTTTCACATGACTGAAGAGTCAATAAGTGCACTCACACTCATCTTAAAAACAATAAGATTGATATTGTTTTGTGCATTGCTGTGTCTCGCACAACAGGAGATATTACAAGTCTGAAACTGCATTTGTGATTGACATGAGAAGAAAAATAAACAGTGACAAATTCTAAAAGAAAAGCATGGAACTGTTCACCAAAAAATCTATATTCTGCCATAATTTACTCACCTTCTTGTTTTCATTAATCTATGTAAATATCTTTGTTCTGATGAACACAGAGAAAGATATTTGGAATAATTGTTGCCCCCAAACAGTTTTTGTTAACCATTTACTACTTAATAATACTAAAAAATATAGAGTATTAAAAATATATTGTTATTAGATGTACAGCATAAAAACATCTGGTGTACTTTTGACTTCCATTGTCGTTTTTCAAAAAAAATCTGTTTGGTTACAAGCATTCATCCAAATATCTTTCACTTAAAGATATTCATACAGGAGTAAAACAACTTTAGAGTGAATGATTCATGACAGAATTTTTATTTTTGGGGGAACTATGCCATAAACTTTCTCAGTATGAGTAAGTGTCTCCAAATCTCCTTAATCTTTCACATATTAAGTATCCAGATCAGCTCATTTACAAAAGTATTTTTAATAAAAGGTTTAGACTACGCATACACTTATCCAGATCATTTTGAAAATTGCGTTTTCATCTAAAAATGCTCCGCATCCACGTTATCATTTTCAATAGTTTCCCAAGAGTTGCTCATCCACGCTGAAATGGTTGAAAATGTATAATTCACTGCACACACGAGAGAAACGTAAGATGTTTTGACCTGCATCATTTTATTATGATCCAGTTTATTTTCTTTCCGGCTCCAAACGTGGTGGCAATATGTAAAGGAAATTAAGGTTTCAAATAACTGAATATGCGTCATCGTTTACAAAAGCCTGCGTTTTCACAGTCCACACTACAACTTAAAAACAATTTTAAAATGTATCCACTATTTGTAGTGAGTTTAAATTTTGCTTGACAAAATGTCATCTCTCTGTGAACGGAGGGCAATAAAAAAACGTTTTCAAATGAAAACAAATTTATTTGGCATTAATAAGATGCATTAGTACTGGCCTGATGGCAATAATAAGATTGTATTAATAAGATTTTAACAAGGTCTCTGTGTTAAATGAAAATAAGAACTAGTTCATTCAAAAGGTTTGGGTGTACTGTCTCTCTCTATCAAACTCAGCCATTGAAAAGCTGATATGCATTGGTTTTGTTCTGTAATTCTTTGTGCCTCTGTATTGTGAGAGGTTGGTGAATATTGATTCTTCTCTCCTTCACACTTGTTAATGACTTCTTTTGTTTAGTCTGCAGTCCTGTGCATCATTGATCCAAACTGTGTGTTCACTGTGCTTGCTCTTCGATGCTGTCAAACTTAAGTGGTCTTCAAATTTCAAGAACATTACTATATATAAAAATATTTACTATGAATAAAATTTTCTACTATGGAAGTTATTGATCCGGTGATCTGTTTTGACATGCAGAATACAGAGAGTGATGATATTTAGCATGAGATAACTCTGAGATATTGTGCTTTGCTATGTTTTCAAAAAATAATGCGAAATGGGATTACTCCCACCTACTGTAGTTTCTTATAAAGTGATTTCAATTCAACGCTGCTTACCATCCACCGCTTTGTAATAATCAGTCATAAAAACAAACTCTGGCTAACACATGTGTAATAGTCCCTGATTGTCAGACCATCTGCCACCAGCCAAAGTAGTTCCACCTAATTGCAAGTGACAAAACACAAGGCATGTAGCATACGCTTCCAATCTGAGAAGAGCTTGAGTGATCATGCTTTGTTTTTAATTAAAGGATATTGTAGAGAAGTATCCAGGGAAATCTTCAGCAACACAGCAACCTTGTGTTTGATCTTGCTAACATCTGTGTTTTGCTTGTGCTTTTTTGTTTTTGATGGTTGTCAGAATTGTTATGTTGCATGGTGGATATATTGTCAACTGATTTTCAACTTACTATTAAAAAAATTATACACAGTTTTTAACACAAAACAAAAGTAATTAACAAAAAAATCCTGTTTATACTTTTGGTGTGAAAAGCAATACTTTATCATTTTCAAAGATTGTTATAACTTACAAAAACTAAAGCTTTTAAAGTATGAATTAAATTAATGTGAGGACAAGTAAAGGTATGTAAAACACTGTGATATAAGGCAAAGCAAAGCAATATAAAGAACTGAAATGTAATGCAAAGTACTGGCATGTAGAGTAAGGGGATGTAATGTAAAGTAATGTCATGTGTAGTAAAGTAGTGTAAAATACTGTGATGTAATGTAAAGTAAAGCAAAGCAAAGCCTCAAAAAGTAGTGTGTTGTAAAGCAAAGCAATTTAAAGTACTCTGAAGTGATTTAAAGTAATCTGAAGTAATGTCTTGTAATGTAATGTTATGTAAAACAGTCTAGGATAATATAATTGTGTAAACATTGTATTTAAAATGACATAAAAATGTGTATAAAAATGACAAAACTAAAAACTGAAAAGATTTCTAAAATGTAAAATTACAATAAACTAAACTAAAGTACTGATTCAAAACATGAATAAAACTACAGTTAAATGCACAAGTTAAAAACACAATTGTTTTATTCTTTGCTGTACGTATTTTCGACCTCATATTAATCTTCCACACACGCCAGTGAATCAACACCCCAAAAGCTGTTTTGCCAACCTCCATTGAACGCCAAAACCAGCGTTCCATCAGCACTGATGTAAAAATCTATTTTTGACTGATAGTCCATGCAAACCACTTTAAAACATGCCCCTCTTGCTTGAAAAAGTATGAAATTGTTTAATTTGGGGCACCTCTCTGGCTGTGGGTTTGCTCTTTGGCACACTGTTCCTGACTCAGTTGGTCCCTGAGGGACGGCCCTCTATTCTCTCACCAGACTGAGGCTGGAGGCAGGTATCTGATTCCAGCCTTACCCACTTTGATCTCCCCCTTTGAGAAGGCAGATCGAAACCCAACGAACTCTCCTCCTATGCACACAACACCAGCTGCTGCATAATTCAGCACTGGAGGCCTATTTAAATACCCTGACCACCCTGTACTACTGTTCTTATGAGAACATTTTGAGTTTTATGAGACGATCTCAGGAATTTTGATTTGTCTATTTGCCACATTTCAGAATATGTTTTAAATAATAAATGACATCTGATTTACAATGTTATGAAATGATGGTAAGCGTTCCTGGGTGAGGCCGTGTCTCAGGTGACTGTTAGACTGTCAGAATCTCATATGCAGGTATTTGAAAAAATGAATGTTTGCATCCTGACTCATAATCCCATGAGCTCACGTCTTATTGTTTTCTAAGCCGACACAAATTACATGACATTTGTTGTATTATTTTGCCAGCTGCCACCAGATTTGCTTCTGCTTTCCAAAATACCACACATTTTGCCCTGAAAATTCGTGCTTTGATTGATCTCTTCTGATCCCAGGGTCATTGCGGTTTACATACCATTTCAATCGAAAGTATTATCAAAAGCCTCCAACCTCCACTTTTTACTCAGCTACCAAAGGCAAAATTTTGGGATTTCGGAGTGGGAAATCATATTTCTGGGATCTGATATTTTTCCACTCGTTTATAGATCCACTAGTTTATTTTATTGACCTCTTAGATGGTATTTACAGCAGTATTGTTGGTAATGTCATGAATTTATTAGGATATCCTTATCAGGGCCAAAGCAGAGGACACAGTATTCCTTCACTTACACTGACTTACATCAAATCGTTGTCAGCAAATCAGCGAATCGCTGACTTGAATAAATTGCTTTACTATCTGATGTGAAGGATTTGTTAAGGGTCAGGATTTAATGTTTTACTTTAGCAACTCACACTTTCCCATTCTCCACCAATTAATGCAGTGTATGTGTACATTTACTATTTTTTTATCAGATAAAATTTTTTTTTAAATACTAATGCACTATGCACTCATGTCAAGTTTTAAATTGTGGTCTGTTATTAATGTATACTTTAAATACAAAATCTGGTCTTTATATTTGATGTCAATGTGACCTTTGATAGATGGTTCACACAATCGGCAATCAAAAGAATTTTGTCAAATGATTACTAATAAATATTCAATAAATATCTCAATTATAAATCAGATTTAAAGGTGATAAATAAAAATTGTTAACTTAATTGTTAAAAGAAAATATTATCAACAGCTTATCAACAGGGTCTGTGTATCTTTGGTCATTTTTTTAACTTTGAAAACAAAACATACTAGTATATATATATAGCTTTATATTATGTCCATTCACAGAATCAAGGTAGGGACATCTTAAGATATTGCTTACTGATCTTTGATTGTCAAATCAAAGGATTCATTTTTGAAACATTAAGGTTATTATAATTGTATTTTAGGTTTTAGATTTTTATTTCATCAAATTACTATTGGATTTTTTTATAATTTTATTTTGTTTGCTTTTGCATTTTTTGTTTTTAATATTGCTAAGTTTAATATCAGCTTCAGTTCTGTTTTTATTTTTTAATCCAAAGTAATTTTGGTGAAGCATTTCTCATTTTACTTTTTTAAATAATTTAAATTTACATTACATTTAGGCATTTAGCAGATATAGATAATTAAAGTCTATATTAAATATTTAATTAACAAAAATAATTGTAAAATTCAATATTATTAAATTATTAATTAATGTCTTAAAGCACCCCAAAAAAACTAAAATATTGTACAAAATATTACACATATAAATAGCAGTTATTTTCATTTCTCAAACCCACTTCTCTTTGGTTTGTGCTAAATGTCCTCATGCAGCATAATGGTCTCTCCGGGGGTAGTCTTGGCCTAGTGGTTAAGGAGTTTTGAGTCTTTAACCTGGCATTACCATGACTTGGGTTCCCTTGGGCAAGGCACAGAACTCCAAACTGCTCCCTGGGTGCCGTAGCATCTGCGTTCACATCATCACTGTGTGTGTGCACTCTGGATGCTTTAAACGCAGAGCACGAATTCTGACTATGTGTCCCCATACTTGGCTGTATGTCACATCACTTAAAAAAAAAAAAATTAAACGACTATAAAAGTAAACCAACAGTTAGTCTCGCATATCCATCCCTTCATTCTGAAGGTCTAGATCTTTTAGACACTTTTATTTTCCATAGCCTACCCAGGAAGCTGTTTGACTAACAGACAGGACAACAAAGTATGTTTCATCTTATGCCGCATCATGTTTATAGACATGGAAATGTCTCCACAGTAACAGACGTGTGCATTCACAAACATGTAAAAAGTTAACATCAATAATAATGTTTAGGAGTTTCATGCTGGAGAAATTGTACTCTTTTAAGAATTTAGTGTTTAGTGAATCTTAATGAATAATTATTGCCAACGATGTAAACACAACACATCACGTCTCCCTGAAATCTTGTGGGATTCAACCATTCAGATGACGACTTCGACCGCGCTGAAGTTTTACCAGAAAAGCGTGTCAAATGCATCAGACGTTCAGCAAATGGTCCGTGGGTGTGACGTCTGAGGCTGAGACTAACCAGCAGTATGCTTTTTTGGTGATATGCTGCAGGAAGTGCTTACACAGTCCAGACACACAATGAAGACTGGGTCTATTGATCTCTCTCATTCTCTCTGTCAAGCAGATCCTCTGGGTAATTTTGTCTCAGGATTATCTGTATCCTGGGATGCACCCAGTTGACAAATCAGAGTGATGCATTTCCAATGAATGGGAAACTAATAGTATTTCAAAGTATTGTGATTGATTTTATCTTAGAATACTAAATAGATTTTCTCATGCCTCAAATCAAGTTCTTAAGGTAAATCGATCACCACTCACAGCAAGTGCGAAAGGTATGAAAGTACTTTCACATGTACATACAATACACAGCCAGGTGCCTTTGTAAATACATAAGGCTTTTGCTGGTGCAGTTGTAGTTCAGGATTTACAACTGACACATATGCATTCTACCACTCATGTGTTTAAACATTTGATTAATAGCCCTAAAAGGCTACAATAATTTTGAGTCCTGACACAGAGGTAGAGATTCATCTTTTATGAGGTCTGCTAAAGGGAGAGTAAAATATAAAGCAAGAGAAAGATTGGCAAAAGGGTAGAAATGGGACAAGATCCTTCACAACCTCATAAATTCAAGACGAGTTTCTGAGCACTTCACACAACCATTAAAAGATTGAACGAAGTAAATAAGAGTAAAGTGATGACTTTTAAAAAATTGTAGCAGTTCTTCCATTAGTGCCATTTACATCCTATACAGGGAAAAATAGAAAGGAGGAGGTATTTGATACATGTGATTGTTGGGAAAAGGGGTGTTGGATGTAATGGAATGTGCTGGGCTTTGCCTCAGGATGAATGTTGTTGGAAATTCAGAAGAAAAGACCATGAGACTCTTGAGCAAAGTTTTTTATTGAGAATGCGATGCTAAGCACGACAGTCATCAAAAGTCCAGGCAGTGATACTTTGAATTTTAAATACATTTGGGGGGAAGTCCCCAGAAATGGAGATGAGGTACCTGGGTGATGGTCCCAAACAAAGCATGTAAATGAAGTATTCAGGGATAGCCAAATAGCCCATTCACACCAGTCCAAATCAAATCATCATAACTTCTCATAGACTGGGGCACAGGCACCAAAAGCAATTTCAAACAGAAGGTGAGAGTCTGGGTAATTAGGCTCATTTGACTTACAATAAGAGAACAGGAACTGGCAGGCAGATTTTGCTACAAATTTATTTCAAGATCACCATTTGTATGGTGTCATTCTGTTTACCTTAAGTGCTAAACACAATATATGTCACCTTAGTATTTCATGTTATGCTATGTCTGAGCATAGGATTGCATATTTTAAGAAAATGTCAAAATTTGTAACCCCACACTGTCATAGTAAAAGCCATTTCACCTGGGAGTAAAAATAGAATTTTCAGGATGAAGAGATGGATTTTTTAGTGTTTGGGATGTTCCCTTTAGCTTTAATGGAAACTTGAATTCGAGCTGTCAAGCATGACTATGATCCATGTTACCCTAGCATGGTTTTAGAACGATCTATCTTGTTTGAATTCCTGGAAATCATTTCTTTGGACAAAGGACTTGGTCAGTGTCCCAATTTATTTATTAGTATTTGATAAGAAAATTGAAATAGTGCCATTTTCAGATGTCTTAACAATGACATCCATTGTTTTATCTTTATATAAAAAAGTAAACCAATTAAATAACTATTAAAAAGTAATCCTTAACTATCAGCCTCTGATATAAATAACACATTTAAAATTTTATTTCCAAAAGATTAAAGTGATAGATCACCCCAAAATGAAATTTTTCATTTACTCACCCTCATGTCAATCCAAACCAGTATGACTTTCTTTCTCCTGCCGAGCACAAAAGCTTAGTGGTAAGAGTATGGTGCTTGCAACTGGATGACACAAATGCAGAATATAATGCAATGTGAGTGGCTTTGCACAAAAGTAACTGCAAAATGCGTAGATGTAATATAGGATATTTTGAATAATGTTGGTGACCAAACAATTTGGGAGCCCATTGATTTAATATATTTTTCTGTGTTTTACCAGAAAAACAAATCAAATTCAGGTTTCAGTTGATACAGGGTGAGTAAATTAATTTTTTTTTAGGATGACCTGATGCTTCAATACATGGTGCAAGGTCCCATCCCTCCACACCTGTAAAACATATTTAATGTGGCTTGGTAAATAACACAAAAATAAACAGTTATATTTACTTACAGTACATTACATTAATTTCACACTTTAAATATAGTAAGTTTTTTTGGTGTACATTGTTTCACTTTAAAGAGTAAATTTAAGTTTGAGTGCACCTAACAACTTTTTCACTCACTTGTGCCTTAATGGAAAAAGTAATCAGATCATGTAGTATGATCACGGCCCGGGCTACGTATGTGGCTCTGATATCGAGCCTGGCCATTTCTGTCTCCTCTGAGCCCCTAGTGAGTTTCAGCTTTCTTCTATGAAAGTATCATTAGTTAATGCTGGTGAACTCAGATGTCCTCCGCCCACCATGCTTCACTGCGGGGCCTCGGTGCCCCATGCATAATTCAATGAAGTTCTCTGAGGTGAAGGGTATACTCACCTTGGCGCCCAACCTCTGCTCTTGCGTTTCTCTTCTGGGAAAGAACATCTCATCCGAGATCAAACGTTATTTGGCCTGTCACTCAGGCTCTCTGTAGATGCGTAAACAGATTTAGGATCAGGCTGTGGCAAAAAGCATTTAGGGATCCCATGGGCTTTGCCTAAGAGCATAGCGATGGAAGTGCGCAACAACAGTGGCGTCATACAGGGCACTCTGCTAATGGTAAACAATATCGAAGAACGCTCTGTTGTTGTTGTACAGAGAGCCAAAATATACCAGAAAGTCCCAATATAAGTGCAAATGCATCTCTTCAGGTGTTTTTTTTCTTTTCCACATTCAATTACTGTGATCTAATTGTTGGCGCATTATCGGGCACGTAGGACACCACGGGGACAGACTCATTAATGCAGTTATGAGTGAAGCAAATGGAAATTTAATGGAGTTCTTGTCATTCAGGGAATGACAAAGACACAAGTTTAAGTAATGAAAAAAATAATCTGTGATTATTTAAAATCCTGATTATATCGCGTGGTGTTCAGTCACTCCTTTTTCCCATCATGCATCTAATAGCCGAAATAGGCTTTTAGTTGCTTAGAGCTAATAAAATGCAATTAAACAGATCTGTATGATAGATAAAACTGTAGAGGAGAAGCATATGTTGTGTATTGCCCCTATAATTTTTTGTGATATTAGCTTTTTTTAAAAATCCAACAGTTAATTTCTATAAAATGTACATTTATCTAAGTTTACTTAAAAGAAATAAGTATACAAGGTAAATAAGTATTTGATCACCCTTTGAAATTGTAAGTCATCATGGTCCAGAATTTTCAGCATAGTTGCATTTCCACTGAGAGAGACAGAATCTAAAAAGAAACATCCGGAAATCACATTGTATGATTTTGCCAATGTTGATTGATCGACTTTTGACTGATTGTGGGTGCACAGGTGGCTTTATGACAGCAGATGACCTCAAACAGGTTCTAAAAATTTGTTAGACGTCTTTGAAGGTCAAAAATTAGCCTGATAAGCAAGTGATCAAATATTTATTTGATAGTAATTTACAAATAAATTGTTAAAAAAAATCATTAAATATGATTTCCAGATTTTTCATTTTAGATTCTGTCGCTCACAGTAGAAATACACCTTTGCTGAAAATTCTAGACCCCTCCATGATATTTAAGTAGGAGAACTTTCAAACTCACAAGGTGATTGACCTCACTGTATAACAAATTTTAATATACATATTTTTGTTAATTCTAATAGAAAATGTAGTTTAATCAGTTGTACTTAATTTTTATAATCACATACCCATTTAAACATGTCAAAATAATTGTTTCACCACAAATTTTTGTAAATGCATTTAATCTTTTTGGAAACTCTATTTGTAAGTGTTTCTCTAACAAGAAATATAAGATTCATGTTTTTTATGTTTTCATTAAAAAATGTCATCTGTTTTTATGTTTAACAATTTACTATGATGACTAATGTGAGTTAAAAAGCTTTAAAACTAATTAAACATAAAGTTTGAATTTTTGTGTATATATGAGTAAAAAATTAAGATAATTTCATTAATTCAAAATTCACCAAATTATTGGTTAAATTGCATTATATAAATGTTTGCATATCTAAATGTGCACACTGTCATGCAGAAATACAGAGTAATTTCTTATTCAGATCTCGAGGGCAGAACTTTTTAATTACAGACAAGGATTTGGACCATCATTTAATTAGTGTAAGACTCATTTTCTCTGTCCTTTTATCATAACATTGTTCTGGTCTAGTTGAAATTTCCCGTAAGCCTCACACATAATTATCAGTTATTACTTTAATTATAAACAGTTGCCAAGTCAAACTGAAGTATTTTGTGTATTTAACATACTGGATCTGATCTTCATGACTGCAGAAAACTTTGCCTGGCCAAATCAAATGTGACAACCGTGCATGAGTTATAACTCCCAGAGGTTTCTGATACAACCAGGACGTCCTGGATGTTTGCTGCCAACATAATTCGCAGTAAAACAATCAGGGGAATAAAAGCTTTTTACAAGGATGTTGATGGCGTTGAGGTCGCAGAACGTCATGTACTAAACCAAGATACTGAGAAGACCCCATGAAGCACTCAACAGCAATATAACCACCGTCAGGGTCTAATAAAACCTGAAGAACGAGCATGTCAGCTCAGCAAATTAAAGTCCTATGACCTCAAAGGAAGAAACCCCCCACCTAAAAATACCAGTACACTGTAATTCAGAGAGACAGGTGAGCGGTGTGTACTCTGTGTATAGTACATCCATCATAGTCACATTTGATGAACTCTTGTACTTGGGCTATATTTGATAGATGGGAGCATGTGTTGTACCAGCATGAATAAGACGGGAAGTAAGCTTGGACGTCCCACCACGAACTGAGATGAAGTCCCTGACAGATTTTAAATTAGGAATCAGTTTAGGTTTTGGGAAGAGAATGGGTCCCTGCACCAAACTGTGCTGTAGAAAAAACAAAACGGATGTAATAAATCAGTTCCAACATAAGAAATGAGCTACATGGAACGAAAGATGTTCCACTTAAATCTACTAGGGTTTACAAGATGAAAAAGATCTACTGTAAGAGTGTTGCCTCATTTCAGACAGTGTATGATTTTGACTTTTGGAGTTAGCATGTTTGCATCTACAGTTAATTTAGGGAAACCAGACATCAAAAATATGCATGACTATGAAATAAAAACATTCCAAATAACACTACATGTCAAACGTTCTAGCACAATAAGTTATGGAATCATATTACCCCCACATTTTAAAATAATAAACTTATTTAAATGATTAAATTAAATAAAGGGAACTTTGGCAATTTTGTTATAACATCAAATATAATCTTCAGGGTTGTTAACTTTTACTAGAATTTGCAGAAATGTATTTTTGTCATTTCATAAAGCAACTTCTAAAGGTCTCAACGTGAGATGCTATAAAAGATTTAAAGGTGTCACTGTCTATTCTGCGCTCTTATATACTGTTCTTTCTTCTATATTTAGCCGAAGTTTAAAAACAGTTTTTATATAAAAAATGTAAGTTTTGTCATGCAAAACCATATGTATGTTTGCTTAATTATATTTTTGTCTAATAAACGAATTTCAGATCCAAAGAATTTTAAAATAATCAAAAACATTTCACTCAAGGGACTGGCAGTCTATTTGAGCTCTTCTGAATGTGCTATTTATATACTCTGAAAGAACCTTTTAAAGAACCTTTTAAAGAACCTTTCACAAAGAACATTTATTTTTCTTATAATCTTTTTATAAATGGTTCTTTGGAAAACAACAAACAGTTCTTCATTGGCATCACTTTGAGAAAACCTTTTTTGTCTAAAGTTAAACAAAAAATCATTAACATCTTTGGCATAAATGTGCTATCTTTTCAGCACCTGTATTTTTAAAAGTTAGGTTTTTAGAATGTTTGTGTTTACGAACATGCATATTACAACCCTACTTCCATATTCCAAATATTTTTTGCATGAGATGAAGAATGGACAAACTGGAAATGTCACAGGATTTCTGAAGGGCTGTACTCTAAATTGAAAATCTGCTTACTGACCTGCTTACTGTACTCTGATATACGTGATGCACTCATAACACAGTCGATCCGTCTGACATCAAATTGATGCTTGGCTTCAGCTACAGGGCTTCATAACGGCATGAAGGTTTTTCATCACTGTCAGTTCACCTTTCAATCTCATGGGTTTTGCATCAAATTTATACACTTTTACTCTTTTACCATAAATACATCGACAGGTCGATAAACCCTCATAAAGATGAAAAAGACATTTTCAAAAATATATAAAACCGAAACACATCCACACATAACCAATCCATGCAGAGATGTAATCCCTCGTCATTCTAATTTTATCATCCCCACGGGTTTAAAAACCACAATCAAGGCCAATCCAATCGCTCCTAACCCACCTGAGGCTCCATCGCAGAGCCATAGAAAGTATGATCTTGTTTTAATGAGATGATGGGAAGTAGCAACAACTGGCAGGGTTGACTGCTGCCGCCGCACACCTGTGCCCCGCAAGACAACTCTCATCACTTTCTATTGACCCAATTTAATTGGCTCCTGTGGACACCTGGGAAAGAGACGGGACATCTCTGCATGTATCGATTCTGCAACTTATTGCCTGACTCCACCAAAAAACCTCACGCTGGTTTAATTAAGCTGTACCATGGTCATGTTTAAGAGTACATGTCACGAATTGACAGCAATAGCTAATACTCTACCGATTTTTGGATACTCATGTAAAATGTTTTTGTTATTTAAAACTTTTGATTTGAAGGTGTGTGCCTGAATGTCTGAAAATTAGTAAAAATAAACAACGATATAATTTAGCAAACATGTTTTTTTCATGCATTAGGAAACCACATGAAAACATTTCTGCAAATTCTAGTCAAAAGAAGATGATCAAATATAACTTTTTTTCGTATTTTACTTATAACATAATTCCCATAGTTCACTTTGTTTTATTTCATAATTTTAATGGATGTCTTTTTTTAAATGTGGAAAAAAGTGTAGTTATTTATTAAGAAAATACCTTTGGTTTGAGTCTTAAAAAGTGTGCATTTAACACATTTTCCTTATGCACTAAATTTGCACTCATTTCAAACCCTAAAAACTCCTATCTTTGCTCTCTTTGGTTAAATAATCATATTCAAGTCGACTTTCGGAATATCTGTGATTTTCATCTGCTAAAATGTATTCCACTTGTTTAAACTTTGCACACAAAGCGACAACCGCACAATGATGTGGCAGAGGATGACAAGAGAGTTAATTGAGTTCACCATCTCTCATAGGATGCATAGATTAAGAGGAAGCACAAATTAACAGACTTATTGAGTATTAATTGTGGCTAGTGAGTGGTAATCACCCTCATTATGGCCTCTATGCTCGACCTTGCTGATCATACGTCACAGGAAACTTAAGGTCATATATTTCCACCAAATAATTAAAAAATTCATGAGGGTTAGAAGAAAGTCTAAGAGTAAATTAGGAGTATCAGACACTTTAAGTGTGCAATCTGGGTTACCATAGGTATTGCCTACTGTGTTTTATGATATTTGCTCATCTTCATGGGATGTGGATAAAAAAATTAAATCTTACATGTTACATGCAGATATATAAAAACTTTATCACGTTACTGATTTGATTATTAAGATAATAGTGAATAGCAGAGCACTTTAATGTACATTAAAGCCAGTCTGAAATTTTGAAAGTTAAGAGACTGTAAGTGTGTAACTTGAATTTTGCTGTCCTCTAGTGTACATTCTGAAGTACAATTTTTACAATTCAGTTAAAGGGTGGGTATTGTATGCATGTTAGAAGTGCTTTAGACTGTTGAATGTGTTAAGCTGTTATACTCAACATGATCCATTTGTAAAAAAAAAAACGAGTAAGGCTTATGACTTATGTATTTCTGTGCTCAATAGGTTCATAGAATCATCAGCAGCTTTTATTCGTCACAAACACTGTTACATGCCGTGAAATAGGACCCCTCCGACCATACACATATCACATATCACAAAAAAAAGGGGAGAAAAGAAGCCCCGGCAACAAGCACATAAACTGTACATAACATTGCAACGGGGAGGGGGACAGGGAATGTTGTGTTGGTCCAATGTAGGCAACAGTCATTCTGTCCTGCAGCTGAAAAGCACTGGACCCGAACCCGTCTGCCCACACCAGCGGTGAAATGCATGCAAGGGCTGAGATACGGGTAGAGGCAGTGATTTACTATCTGTAGCTGTGTATGCGTGTGCGTGCGTGTGTGTGTCAGTGAGTCTGTGAGGCCTGAGAATCCAGTCCACAACAGGTGTTCTTGGAATGGGGAGAAGAAATCAGGGTGTCTCGTTATCTCGTTCTGGGGTAGGTTGTTTGTCTTCATCACCGGCCTTGGCCAAGGCCGTCTGGAAAAAGGGTTATAGCCGAAAAAAAAGATGCTAGTTACCGCAGATATCTAATGTCCGTCATTGGTCGCCATGTCTGTCCAAAATCCGTTGCATAGTTGCTAGATGTTTTCCCCGAATAATCAGTGCAAGACTGACAAATGTTTAATTTAAACTTTGTATTTAAAATTTACTACATTATTAAATACAGAATTTAATACATTAACAGAAATAGTATATTTATAGTAATATTTTTGGGATAGTTAACTTTATTCTAAGTTTAATTTTTTACTTCATCTTCGTGTTAAAAATTGTTTCTTTGTATTCTGTCCTGCTCCATTTGAGATTTGGCCTTTTTCTTCAGTAGTAAAATGTGCTCAGCGAACTCCATCACTGCCCCATGACCTGCTCTGTTGCGGCAAGTGTATTTCGCTGCGATGCGTGTCATCTCGAGAGCATCCTGAGGTACAGCGCTTAACCCTGCCAGCTTCAGGCACTCGACATCTGCCTCATCATTACCTGATACATGAAAGTATATTAAGAGCAAAAAACAAAGCCTTTAATAAAGTGTCTAATGACATATATGTTCATAATAAAGAGACATGATAATGTTAACTCAAAATGTTTATTCTCTGTTAACTTTTTGAACCACAAATTTTGAAGAATATACTACACTCACCAATATAAGCCACATCTTTCCACTCCAGACTTCTCTTCTCCATAAGCATTTTTACATCTTGTTGCTTATCTTCAAGTCCAGGTTTGACTACACAGCCCAGTTTCTTAGCGAGTTTGCTAGCTAAAGCTTCTGGGATGGGATATTCTTTTGAAGACATCAGAATAACCTAGTAGAGAAGAGAAACGTAGCATTGGGCAATTCATTGTGCAGGTTGATTTTGTTGAAAGTCAAAAAAGTTAATATTAAGAAAAAAGTTAATATATAAAGGATATTTTAAGAATTATCATATCAAATCCCTTTCAAATATCCTCTTTAATTTTTTTGTGTCAATATGGTGCAATGTTTGGTAACCATAGATTCTTTAAATATCTGGAAAAGGATCTTGTTTTGATTACACACTCGCTTTAATTGTTCAGCAATACAAAGCAATGTTTACGATAAATTAGACTTCTATTTCTTATTTTATAGATCAGTAATATCAATCTCTTTTAATACCTTTAAAAATTGCCAGTGCTCACAATATTTCAAGTAATCAAAGTGGGGTATATAGTTTTCAACCAGCGATAATCGCGCTTTGGACAAACCTCATAGGCTAATATTTTTTAAAACTATATCTGATGAAGGATTCCAATTTCCATGGGTGTCCTATTATTTAATTTGAGAGTATTTTCAAACACTCTCAGAGTTTCAGATTTTAAATCAGTGCGTGTAGAGACCTGCAAACATTCCCAGAACCCACTGCCTTTCTATTTTCCACACAAAAGGTTATCAAGAAAAATTTTCAACAAGCCATCTTACTTTCTCAGTTCAACCTCGTCATTTATAATCCAGCCAGTATGCTCACAAATACCTCACAAGAAGTGTGAAACAGCACATGTTATAATGAATGGTGAATTGTACCAATTCAACAAAAAATCCCCAAATCTCCAACAGTGGACAACCACAGAAACAAACCTTTATTGTAAACAACTAAATTATAAACTTTGTTGCAATTTTTATAGAAGTAAAAGAGATGAAGGAAGGATACACATTTGCATGATGGGATATTAGTCAGAAACAAAGGCTGTGTGTATGGGTGGTGGGTCTTTCTTTGTAGGGGTGGTTAAGAAAGTGGGTGGAACATTTGTTAGGGGAAATTTACAAATATTTGTCAAACAAATATGAAACATTATAGCTCACCTCCACTCCTTCTCTCTCCAGCATCTTGATGCCAGCCTGATCTCTGTAGTGGTAGGAGACCTCATCTTCTCCATTCGCAGACAAGGTAATCCTTCCATCTGTTAGACATCCCATTATATTGCACAGCAAAAGTTTCACAACTTCTGGCTTATGCTTACCAAAGTAACCATACCTGTTAAACATACATGCACACAAAAGTCTATACATGTTAGACTATACATGTTTGTGAGTCAATTTCAGTTCTGAACTATGTATTTATGTATTAGCTGCATGTTAATACAACTTCACACAGCTGTGAAATGTGACTTAATGAATGAGAAATCTTTTTACAAAGAATTGTGAGTACAGTCACCTTAGCACTCTCTGCTCAGCCACAGGCCAGTCTATGTCTACATCAATATCCACGCTGTACTCAGGCTTCATCTCATAGTACGCCATCTTACCACCCTGTAGAATACCCAGAAATCAAATACAACATCATACAAAGAAATAAGATAGACTCTTCTTGTTATGGATTTTTAGAGGGTTAGCTCGTGTATTCCCTTGAACTGCAGTTTGAACAATGCATTTGTGCTACCTGAAGGAGGTCTTTATCGATGAGTTCTCTGGTTGCAAAATAGAAGGAGCCATTCTCACACAGTTCTCCATCCCAGTCCTGACGGCGCGGCCTGTTTGCTGGGTTGAGGTTCAGAGGTGTTGTAGATCCAGCCTTTCCTGAAAAGAAAAATTTTACTTATATTGTTTTTTTTAATAATTATTCTAAATATATATATATTTCACACATTTAATCACACTAAAGGTTGGAAATATTGTCTCAAGTAATATTCAACACTAGACAGTCTACCAGCAGATGTGTTGTCTTTTAAAGGTATACAGACCACACATTAACAAACCTTTCTGCTTGACCTCCCCCCAACGGAATTGGTGCCGCCGGACCACAGAGAAGACAGAATCAAACCCTTGTTTGGTCATAAGCTCCAAGGCCTCTTGTATATGTTTTGGGTGCAGGCATGGAGAGGTGGCCTGGATGTTACAAATGACATCAATGTCTGCCAGAAAACATAAAAAATATAGAGTTAAAACAAATGTATAGTTAACAATACATGACACAAAACATTTATAACAGGACATTTTTGATTGAAAACTGGATACCTTAACAGGTAATTCTGTAAAAAGTTATTCAATACAGCATATTTGTGCAAATCACCCAAACTGAAAATTCATGGTGATAAGAGAGACACGACATTTCTATTTGCTTGACACCTAAACAGCTTTGCGTAGAGATGTCGACACACCTGTTTTACAAGTTGAGGTTACACTCCTTAAAGGCATAGTTCACAAAACAATGAACCGTCTTTCAATTACTCCCCCGATATGTTCTCAAACCCGTACGGCCGCTTTTGGCAACAGAAGATATTCAGAAGAATGTTGGAAACCAATAATCACATTGACAGTTTTCAAAATATCTTCTTTTGTGTCCTACTAGGAGAAGACACAGTGAATAGCGTAGGATGTCAGACCACCATTACAAGCCAATAACTCACCGGGGTTTAACCTGGTGAACTCTTGAATGGTCTCCAGTGAACTCGAGGAATCCTTGGACACCTCTGCGCTCCTTCTGTGCACCCGGGCACCACAAGTCTCTGCAATCTTCTTAATTTCCTCATGATCGGTGGACACCCAAACACTGTGGAAGCATTCACAATGCTGTGAGTATTGTATAACAGACACACATGAGCATAGTATCAACAGTGACATCAGACTCATTCATTACCTGTCAAAGACTCCAGCATCCAAAGCAGCTCTGATAACCCATCCGATCAGAGGAACTCCTGCCAACATCTTGATGTTCTTCAGAGGTATCCCTTTGCTTCCACCTCGGGCGAGAATAAGAGCAACTATATGTCTTTTTTTGGATGTGGTGTCAGACTCCTCTCCCTCGTCGTTTCTAAGCCTCTTCTCAGGCTCAGGCACTGACCTTTTACCATTTTTAACCCTCTTAGGCATGTTTGTAACAGATCAAAGTGTGTATGCAAAATTGCAAGCCTGTAAACCAAGTGACACTTACTCAACCTGTGCTAGTCCTCCAACTCAATGGAAAGCTAAACAAACAATGTTACGATTACGGAAGTACACGTGGAAAACCAGTTTATTGTGATGTATGATCAGTCTAGACCAAATCAATCGATCACAGATGTTCACTGCATTAGCTCAAACAGGGTTTGTTTCCTTATTTATTTAGAATGACTTCACTATGTTGCAGTTTACATTCAAGTATACACAGGCAAGTGTTACTATGTATACTCTGAAATCACAAACTGTAACAGTTAGCACTTACTTTAAATTAGCTTGAGATCTAAACAGTAGGTGACAATGTGTATCATGTTACCATGGGGAAGGATACGAAGGTCTTCTTCGTGCAATGTTTATTAAGGGCTGGCGACACCTCAGTCAGTGCATTAGCGCCACCAGCCGGCCTGGAGTGTAATGACTGCATTTTAATCTAAGCTGTAGTGGCCCTGTAAATAATGCAATCTTTGTCTCTTATATCTTATAGTTTTTTATTTGTTTTATTGTTTTATTTTGTTTTTTAGATTATGGCATCATCCTCTGTACATACACAAATCCACGACTGAGATTTTATTCTTCCCAATTCAGGTAAGATAAGTTTATTTTTGCTATTTCTTGGGACTCACTTCATGATTAGTTTTTCACAGTTAATAATGATAACAAAAGTCATTAAATAACACAAAGGGAGCTATTTAAATATAATACAACGTGTTATATTTTGACTAGACTTTGCAGGAATGTTCTTGCTGTTTTATCAAGCAACCCAGATGCTTTTTATGGTCTGTTCTTTATTACATATGCAGTCAAACTCGTTCATTTCAAAAGCATGCAATGTTAGATTTGTGATAAAACCATTCATGTTTGATAAATAATATTTTTGTTGATTCATCTTATTTGAGATATTTAGACATACACCTTCATTCACATCATATTTATAATCGAGTATAACAAACCATTGTAATGTCCCAAAACATTTTCCAGAGTATATAATTTTTTGATGTATAATAGAATAATTAAATAATTAAAACCCTCTTACTAAAATAAATTTAGTTATTCTTAATGTAATATATCACACTGTCAGATATTCAATATTTGCTTAATACTAATTTTGATTAATATTATATTTGACTCCAAATTAACCGAGTCATTTAAATGAAACGAGTCAATTGAGATTTTCTGAATGATTTATTTACTTCTATTTTTAACTAACAAGATCAGTCTCCGTAGAGACCGTCAAAAATTGCCAGTGCCGACTATATTTCAAGTCGTCACGGCGGGGTATTGGGTAAAGTTTTCAATTAGCAATAATCGCGCCTCGGATAAACCTCATAAGCTACGATACTGCCACTGCGCAAGGATAACTAGTTAACCAACCGACCTAACTACCACTGTCACACAGCCCATGTTATCAGGAAGGGTGACTTGCCCCAATGCGACAGGAAGATATTTAGAGAAATGTTTTAGTAGTGTTGTGTCATATTCTTGCACAATCCAACAAGAAGATATTTAGAGAAATGCTTGAGTAGTGTTGTGTCATATTCTTGCACAATCCAACAAGAAGATATTTAGAGAAATGTTTGGTAATGTTGTGTCATTTTCTTGCACAATCCAACAATAAGATATTTAGAGAAATGTTTGGTAATGTTTTGTCATTTTCTTGCACAATCCAACAAGAAGATATTTAGAGAAATGTTTGGTAATATTTTGTCATTTTCTTGCACAATCCAACAAGAAGATATTTAGAGAAATGTTTTGGTAATATTTTGTCATTTTCTTGCACAATCCTACAGGAAGATATTTAGAGAAATGTTTGGTAATGTTTTGTCATATTCTTGCACGATCCTACAAGAAGATATTTAGAGAAATGTTTGGTAGTGTTTTGTCATTTTCTTGCACAATCCAACAAGAGGATATTTAGAGGAATGTTTGGTAATATTTTGTCATTTTCTTGCACAATCCAACAAGAAGATATTCAGAGAAATGTTTTGGTAATGTTTTGTCATTTTCTTGCACAATCCTACAAGAAGATATTTAGAGAAATGTTTTAGTAGTGTTTTGTCATTTTCTTGCACAATCCAACAAGAAGATATTTAGAGAAATGTTTTGGTAATATTTTGTCATTTTCTTGCACAATCCTACAAGAAGATATTTAGAGAAATGTTTGGTAATGTTTTGTCATATTCTTGCACGATCCTACAAGAAGATATTTAGAGAAATGTTTGGTAGTGTTTTGTCATTTTCTTGCACAATCCAACAAGAGGATATTTAGAGGAATGTTTGGTAATATTTTGTCATTTTCTTGCACAATCCAACAAGAAGATATTCAGAGAAATGTTTTAGTAGTGTTTTGTCATTTTCTTGCACAATCCACCAAGAAGATATTTAGAGAAATGTTTTGGTAGTGTTTTGTCATTTTCTTGCACAATCCTACAAGAAGATATTTAGAGAAATGTTTTAGTAGTGTTTTGTCATTTTCTTGCACAATCCACCAAGAAGATATTTAGAGAAATGTTTTGGTAGTGTTTTGTCATTTTCTTGCACAATCCTACAAGAAGATATTTGGAGAAATGTTTTAGTAGTGTTGTGTTATTTCCTAGAAAGACCAATGGGTGGAAGATTGTAACATATGCTCCATTAATCTGATAATAATACTTTAGTTAATCACAATAGATTATTGTAACAGTAAAATAGAGTATTGCATAGCTCACATCTGTTCTTGACTAGTGATGTATCGGTCTCGAATGAGTCGACTCTTAGAATCGAATCTTTGTAGTGAACGAGAAGAGTCGACTCCCATCGGGAGAAATGTATTAAATTATTTTATTTATTATGTTATCTACACAATGTAATAAAATAGAGTAAAAAAGAACGTAAGAGAGAGACAGATTTATAAAATAAATAGCATTGTATGTTCAACTTACTGAAATAATAATAACAAATAAAAAATGCAATTTTTGGAGAAATCGTGATTTGGTAAATGTAAATAAATAAGAAGATTTGTTTCTACAAGTAACAACATATTACTAATATTATTCACCAATGATGAGTCGGGTGAAACCAAATGTAGATGCCTAATTAAATCTATATATGAATCATAAGAGTCGACTCGTTCAAATGAGTTGAGTCAATTCTCCAAGTGATTCATTTGATTCTATTTTTAACTAACAAGATCAGTCTCCGTAGAGACCGTCAAAAATTGCCAGTGCCGACTATATTTCAAGTCGTCACGGCGGGGTATTGGGTAAAGTTTTCAATTAGCAATAATCGCGCCTCGGATAAACCTCATAGGCTACGATACTGCCACTGCGCAAGGATAACTAGTCAACCAACCGACCTAACTACCAGTGTCACACAGCCCATGTTATCAGGAAGGGTGACTTGCACCAATGCGACAGGAAGATATTTAGAGAAATGTTTTAGTAGTGTTGTGTCATATTCTTGCACAATCCAACAGGAAGATATTTAGAGAAATGTTTGGTAATGTTTTGTCATTTTCTTGCACAATCCAACAAGAAGATATTTAGAGAAATGTTTGGTAATGTTTTGTCATTTTCTTGCACAATCCAACAAGAAGATATTTAGAGAAATGTTTGGTAGTGTTTTGTCATTTTCTTGCACAATCCAACAAGAAGATATTTAGAGAAATGTTTGGTAATATTTTGTCATTTTCTTGCACAATCCAACAAGAAGATATTTAGAGAAATGTTTTGGTATTCTATTGTGATTAACTAACGTTTTGTCATTTTCTTGCACAATCCTACAAGAAGATATTTAGAGAAATGTTTGGTAGTGTTTTGTCATTTTCTTGAACAATCCAACAAGAAGATATTTAGAGAAATGTTTTGGTAGTGTTGTGTCATTCTCTTGCACAATCCTACAAGAAGATATTTAGAAAAATGTTTTAGTAAGGTTTTGTCATTTTCTTGCACAATCCATCAAGAAGATATTTAGAGAAATGTTTTGGTAATGTTTTATCATTTTCTTGCACAATCCAACAAGAAGATATTTAGAGAAATATTCTAGTAGTGTTGTGTCATATTCTTGCACAATCCAACAAGAAGATATTTAGAGAAATGCTTTAGTAGTGTTGTGTCATATTCTTGCACAATCCAACAAGAAGATATTTAGATAAATGTTTGGTAATGTTTTGTCATTTTCTTGCACAATCCTACAAGAAGATATTTAGAGAAATGTTTGGTAGTGTTTTGTCATTTTCTTGAACAATCCAACAAGAAGATATTTAGAGAAATGTTTTGGTAGTGTTGTGTCATTCTCTTGCACAATCCTACAAGAAGATATTTAGAAAAATGTTTTAGCAAGGTTTTGTCATTTTCTTGCACAATCCATCAAGAAGATATTTAGAGAAATGTTTTGGTAGTGTTGTGTCATTTTCTTGCACAATCCTACAAGAAGATATTTGGAGAAATGTTTTAGTAATGTTGTGTTATTTCCTAGAATGACCAATGGGTGGAAGATTGTAACATATGCAATCTGATAATAATACTTCAGTTAATCACAATTGATTATTGTAACAGTAAAATAGATTATTGCATAGCTCACATCTGTTCTTGACTAGTGATGTATCGGTCTCGAATGAGTCGACTCTTAGAATCGAATCTTTGTAGTGAACGAGAAGAGTCGACTCCCATCGGGAGAAATGTATTAAATTATTTTATTTATTATGTTATATACACAATGTAATAAAATAGAGTAAAAAAGAACGTAAGAGAGAGACAGATTAATAAAATAAATAGCATTGTATGTTCAATTTACTGAAATAATTATAAAGAAAATTAAAAAAAGTAAATTTTGGAGAAATCGTGACTTTGTAAATATAAAATAAATTAAAAAAAAATTTTCTATGTGTAACCACATATAATTAATATTATTCACCAATGATGAGTCGGGTGAAACCAAATGGAGATGCCTAATTAAATCTATATATGAGTCATAAGAGTCGACTCGTTTAAATGAGTTGAGTCAATTCTCTAAGTGATTCATTTCATTCTATTTTTAACTCACAAGATCAGTCTCCGTAGAGACCGTCAAAAATTGCCAGTGCCGACTATATTTCAAGTCGTCACGGCGGGGTATTGGGTAAAGTTTTCAATTAGCAATAATCGCGCCTCGGATAAACCTCATAGGCTACGATACTGCCACTGCGCAAGGATAACTAGTTAACCAACCGACCTAACTACCAGTGTCACACAGCCCATGTTATCAGGAAGGGTGACTTGCCCCAATGCGACAGGAAGATATTTAGAGAAATGTTTTAGTAGTGTTGTGTCATATTCTTGCACAATCCAACAAGAAGATATTTAGAGAAATGCTTGAGTAGTGTTGTGTCATATTCTTGCACAATCCAACAAGAAGATATTTAGAGAAATGTTTGGTAATGTTGTGTCATTTTCTTGCACAATCCAACAAGAAGATATTTAGAGAAATGTTTGGTAATGTTTTGTCATTTTCTTGCACAATCCAACAAGAAGATATTTAGAGAAATGTTTGGTAATATTTTGTCATTTTCTTGCACAATCCAACAAGAAGATATTTAGAGAAATGTTTTGGTAATATTTTGTCATTTTCTTGCACAATCCTACAAGAAGATATTTAGAGAAATGTTTGGGTAGTGTTGTGTCATATTCTTGCACAATCCAACAAGAAGATATTTAGAGAAATGTTTGGTAATGTTGTGTCATTTTCTTGCACAATCCAACAAGAAGATATTTAGAGAAATGTTTGGTAATGTTTTGTCATTTTCTTGCACAATCCAACAAGAAGATATTTAGAGAAATGTTTGGTAATATTTTGTCATTTTCTTGCACAATCCAACAAGAAGATATTTAGAGAAATGTTTTGGTAATATTTTGTCATTTTCTTGCACAATCCAACAAGAGGATATTTAGAGGAATGTTTGGTAATATTTTGTCATTTTCTTGCACAATCCAACAAGAAGATATTCAGAGAAATGTTTTGGTAATGTTTTGTCATTTTCTTGCACAATCCTACAAGAAGATATTTAGAGAAATGTTTTAGTAGTGTTTTGTCATTTTCTTGCACAATCCAACAAGAAGATATTTAGAGAAATGCTTTGGTAGTGTTTTGTCATTTTCTTGCACAATCCACCAAGAAGATATTTAGAGAAATGTTTTGGTAGTGTTTTGTCATTTTCTTGCACAATCCTACAAGAAGATATTTGGAGAAATGTTTTAGTAGTGTTGTGTTATTTCCTAGAAAGACCAATGGGTGGAAGATTGTAACATATGCTCCATTAATCTGATAATAATACTTTAGTTAATCACAATAGATTATTGTAACAGTAAAATAGATTATTGCATAGCTCACATCTGTTCTTGACTAGTGATGTATCGATCTCGAATGAGTCGACTCTTAGAATCGAATCTTTGTAGTGAACGAGAAGAGTCGACTCCCATCGGGAGAAATGTATTAAATTATTTTATTTATTATGTTATCTACACAATGTAATAAAATAGAGTAAAAAAGAACGTAAGAGAGAGACAGATTTATAAAATAAATAGCATTGTATGTTCAACTTACTGAAATAATAATAACAAATAAAAAATGCAATTTTTGGAGAAATCGTGATTTGGTAAATGTAAAATAAATAAGAAGATTTGTTTCTACAAGTAACAACATATTACTAATATTATTCACCAATGATGAGTCGGGTGAAACCAAATGGAGATGCCTAATTAAATCTATATATGAATCATTAGAGTCGACTCGTTCAAATGAGTTGAGTCAATTCTCTAAGTGATTCATTTGATTCTATTTTTAACTAACAAGATCAGTCTCCGTAGAGACCGTCAAAAATTGCCAGTGCCGACTATATTTCAAGTCGTCACGGCGGGGTATTGGGTAAAGTTTTCAATTAGCAATAATCGCGCCTCGGATAAACCTCATAGGCTACGATACTGCCACTGCGGAAGGATAACTAGTCAACCAACCGACCTAACTACCAGTGTCACACAGCCCATGTTATCAGGAATGGTGACTTGCACCAATGCGACAGGAAGATATTTAGAGAAATGTTTTAGTAGTGTTGTGTCATATTCTTGCACAATCCAACAAGAAGATATTTAGAGAAATGCTTTAGTAGTGTTGTGTCATTTTCTTGCACAATCCAACAAGAAGATATTTAGAGAAATGTTTGGTAATGTTTTGTCATTTTCTTGCACAATCCAACAAGAAGATATTTAGAGAAATGTTTGGTAATGTTTTGTCATTTTCTTGCACAATCCTACAAGAAGATATTTAGAGAAATGTTTTAGTAGTGTTGTGTCATATTCTTGCACAATCCAACAAGAAGATATTTAGAGAAATGTTTTTAGTGTTTTGTCATTTTCTTGCACAATCCTACAAGAAGATATTTAGAGAAATGTTATGATAATGTTTTGTCATTTTCTTGCACAATCCTACAAGAAGATATTTAGAGAAATGTTTTAGTAGTGTTGTGTTATTTCCTAGAAAGACCAATGGGTGGAAGATTGTAACATATGCTCCATTAATCTGATAATAATACTTTAGTTAATCACAATAGATTATTGTAACAGTAAAATAGAGTATTGCATAGCTCACATCTGTTCTTGACTAGTGATGTATCGATCTCGAATGAGTCGACTCTTAGAATCGAATCTTTGTAGTGAACGAGAAGAGTCGACTCCCATCGGGAGAAATGTATTAAATTATTTTATTTATTATGTTATCTAGACAATGTAATAAAATAGAGTAAAAAAGAACGTAAGAGAGAGACAGATTTATAAAATAAATATCATTGTATGTTCAACTTAGTGAAAATATAATAACAAATAAAAAATGCAATTTTTGGAGAAATCGTGATTTGGTCAATATAATATAAATAAGAAGATTTGTTTCTACAAGTAACAACATATTACTAATATTATTCACCAATGATGAATCGGGTGAAGCCAAATGGAGATGCCTAATTAAATCTATATATGAGTCATAAGAGTCGACTCGTTCAAATGTATTGAGTTAATTCTCTAAGTGATTCATTTGATTCTATTTTTAACTAACAAGATCAGTCTCCGTAGAGACCGTCAAAAATTGCCAGTGCCGACTATATTTCAAGTCGTCACGGCGGGGTATTGGGTAGAGTTTTCAATTAGCAATAATCGCGCCTCGGATAAACCTCATAGGCTACGATACTGCCACTGCGCAAGGATAACTAGTTAACTAACCGACCTAACTACCAGTCTCACACAGCCCATGTTATCAGGAATGGTGACTTGCCCCAATGCGACAGGAAGATATTTAGAGAAATGTTTGGTAGTGTTGTGTCATATTCTTGCACAATCCAACAGGAAGATATTTAGAGAAATGTTTGGTAATGTTTTGTCATTTTCTTGCACAATCCTACAAGAAGATATTTAGAGAAATGTTTTTATAATGTTTTGTCATTTTCTTGCACAATCCAACAAGAAGATATTTAGAGAAATGTTTGGTAGTGTTTTGTCATTTTCTTGCACAATCCAACAAGAAGATATTTAGAGAAATGTTTGGTAATATTTTGTCATTTTCTTGCACAATCCAACAAGAAGATATTTAGAGAAATGTTTTGGTATTCTATTGTGATTAACTAAAGTTTTGTAATTTTCTTGCACAATCCTACAAGAAGATATTTTGAGAAATGTTTTAGTAGTGTTTTGTCCTTTTCTTGCACAATCCTACAAGAAGATATTTAGATAAATGTTTTGGTAATGTTTTGTCATTTTCTTGCACAATCCTACAAGAAGATATTTAGAGAAATGTTTTAGTAGTGTTGTGTTATTTCCTAGAAAGACCAATGGGTGGAAGATTGTAACATATGCTCCATCAATCTGATAATAATACTTTAGTTAATCACAATAGATTATTGTAACAGTAAAATAGATTATTGCATAGCTCACATCTGTTCTTGACTAGTGATGTATCGATCTCGAATGAGTCGACTCTTAGAATCGAATCTTTGTAGTGAACGAGAAGAGTCGACTCCCATCGGGAGAAATGTATTAAACTATTTTATTTATTATGTTATCTAGACAATGTAATAAAATAGAGTAAAAAAGAACGTAAAAGAGAGAGACAGATTCATAAAATAAATAGCATTGTATGTTCAATTTACTGAAATAATTATAAAGAAAATTAAAAAAAGTAAATTTAGGAGAAATCGTGATTTGGTAAATATAAAATAATTTAAAAAAAAAATTCTATGAGTAACAACATATAAATAATATTATTCACCAATGATGAGTCGGGTGAAGTCAAATGGAGATGCCTAATTAAATCTATATATGAATCATAAGAGTTGACTCGTTCAAATGAGTTGAGTCAATTCTTTAAGTGATTCATTTGATTCTATTTTTAACTAACAAGATCAGTCTCCGTAGAGACCGTCAAAAATTGCCAGTGCCGACTATATTTCAAGTCGTCACGGCGGGGTATTGGGTAAAGTTTTCAATTAGCAATAATCGCGCCTCGGATAAACCTCATAGGCTACGATACTGCCACTGCGCAAGGATAACTAGTTAACCAACCGACCTAACTACCAGTGTCACACAGCCCATGTTATCAGGAATGGTGACTTGCCCCAATGCGACAGGAAGATATTTAGAGAAATGTTTGGTAGTGTTGTGTCATATTCTTGCACAATCCAACAAGAAAATATTTAGAGAAATGTTTGGTAATGTTTTGTCATTTTCTTGCACAATCCAACAAGAAGATATTTAGAGAAATGTTTGGTAATGTTTTGTCATTTTCTTGCACAATCCAACAAGAAGATATTTAGAGAAATGTTTTGGTAATGTTTTGTCATTTTCTTGCACAATCCTACAAGAAGATATTTAGAGAAATGTTTTAGTAGTGTTTTGTCATTTTCTTGCACAATCCAACAAGAAGATATTTAGAGAAATGTTTTGGTAGTGTTGTGTTATTTCCTAGAAAGACCAATGGGTGGAAGATTGTAACATATGCTCCATTAATCTGATAATAATACTTTAGTTAATCACAATTGATTATTGTAACAGTAAAATAGAGTATTGCATAGCTCACATCTGTTCTTGACTAGTGATGTATCGATCTCGAATGAGTCGACTCTTAGAATCGAATCTTTGTAGTGAACGAGAAGAGTCGACTCCCATCGGGAGAAATGTATTAAATTATTTTATTTATTATGTTATCTAGACAATGTAATAAAATAGAGTAAAAAAGAACGTAAGAGAGAGACAGATTAATAAAATAAATAGCATTGTATGTTCAACTTACTGAAATAATTATAAAGAAAATTAAAAAAGTAAATTTTGGAAAAATCGTGATTTGGTAAATATAAAATAAATTAAAAAAATTTTTCTATGAGTAACAACATATAAATAATATTATTCACCAATGATGAGTCGGGTGAAACTAAATGGAGATGCCTAATTAAATCTATATATGAATCATAAGAGTCGACTCGTTCAAATGAGTTGAGTCAAATCTCTAAGTGATTCATTTGATTCTATTTTTAACTAACAAGATCAGTCTCCGTAGAGACCGTCAAAAATTGCCAGTGCCGACTATATTTCAAGTCGTCACGGCGGGGTATTGGGTAAAGTTTTCAATTAGCAATAATCGCGCCTCGGATAAACCTCATAGGCTACGATACTGCCACTGCGGAAGGATAACTAGTTAACCAACCGACCTAACTACCAGTGTCACACAGCCCATGTTATCAGGAAGGGTGACTTGCCCCAATGCGACAGGAAGATATTTAGAGAAATGTTTTAGTAGTGTTGTGTCATATTCTTGCACAATCCAACAAGAAGATATTTAGAGAAATGCTTGAGTAGTGTTGTGTCATATTCTTGCACAATCCAACAAGAAGATATTTAGAGAAATGTTTGGTAATGTTATGTCATTTTCTTGCACAATCCAACAATAAGATATTTAGAGAAATGTTTGGTAATGTTTTGTCATGTTCTTGCACAATCCAACAAGAAGATATTTAGAGACATGTTTTGGTAATGTTTTGTCATTTTCTTGCACAATCCTACAAGAAGATATTTAGAGAAATGTTTGGTAATGTTTTGTCATTTTCTTGCACAATCCAACAAGAAGATATTTAGAGAAATATTTGGTAATGTTTTGTCATTTTCTTGCACAATCCAACAAGAAGATATTTAGAGACATGTTTTGGTAATGTTTTGTCATTTTCTTGCACAATCCTACAAGAAGATATTTAGAGAAATGTTTGGTAATGTTTTGTCATTTTCTTGCACAATCCAACAATAAGATATTTAGAGAAATGTTTTGGTAGTGTTTTGTCATTTTCTTGCACAATCCTACAAGAAGATATTTAGAGAAATGTTTGGTAATGTTTTGTCATTTTCTTGCACAATCCAACAAGAAGATATTTAGAGAAATATTTGGTAATGTTTTGTCATTTTCTTGCACAATCCAACAAGAAGATATTTAGAGAAATATTTTAGAAGTGTTGTGTCATATTCTTGCACGATCCTACAAGAAGATATTTAGAGAAATGTTTGGTAATATTTTGTCATTTTCTTGCACAATCCAACAAGAAGATATTTAGAGAAATGTTTTGGTATTCTATTGTGATTAACTAACGTTTTGTCATTTTCTTGCACAATCCTACAAGAAGATATTTAGAGAAATGTTTGGTAGTGTTTTGTCATTTTCTTGAACAATCCAACAAGAAGATATTTAGAGAAATGTTTTGGTAGTGTTGTGTCATTCTCTTGCACAATCCTACAAGAAGATATTTAGAAAAATGTTTTAGTAAGGTTTTGTCATTTTCTTGCACAATCCATCAAGAAGATATTTAGAGAAATGTTTTGGTAATGTTTTATCATTTTCTTGCACAATCCAACAAGAAGATATTTAGAGAAATATTCTAGTAGTGTTGTGTCATATTCTTGCACAATCCAACAAGAAGATATTTAGAGAAATGCTTTAGTAGTGTTGTGTCATATTCTTGCACAATCCAACAAGAAGATATTTAGATAAATGTTTGGTAATGTTTTGTCATTTTCTTGCACAATCCTACAAGAAGATATTTAGAGAAATGTTTGGTAGTGTTTTGTCATTTTCTTGAACAATCCAACAAGAAGATATTTAGAGAAATGTTTTGGTAGTGTTGTGTCATTCTCTTGCACAATCCTACAAGAAGATATTTAGAAAAATGTTTTAGCAAGGTTTTGTCATTTTCTTGCACAATCCATCAAGAAGATATTTAGAGAAATGTTTTGGTAGTGTTGTGTCATTTTCTTGCACAATCCTACAAGAAGATATTTGGAGAAATGTTTTAGTAATGTTGTGTTATTTCCTAGAATGACCAATGGGTGGAAGATTGTAACATATGCAATCTGATAATAATACTTCAGTTAATCACAATTGATTATTGTAACAGTAAAATAGATTATTGCATAGCTCACATCTGTTCTTGACTAGTGATGTATCGGTCTCGAATGAGTCGACTCTTAGAATCGAATCTTTGTAGTGAACGAGAAGAGTCGACTCCCATCGGGAGAAATGTATTAAATTATTTTATTTATTATGTTATATACACAATGTAATAAAATAGAGTAAAAAAGAACGTAAGAGAGAGACAGATTAATAAAATAAATAGCATTGTATGTTCAATTTACTGAAATAATTATAAAGAAAATTAAAAAAAGTAAATTTTGGAGAAATCGTGACTTTGTAAATATAAAATAAATTAAAAAAAATTGTTCTATGTGTAACCACATATAATTAATATTATTCACCAATGATGAGTCGGGTGAAACCAAATGGAGATGCCTAATTAAATCTATATATGAGTCATAAGAGTCGACTCGTTTAAATGAGTTGAGTCAATTCTCTAAGTGATTCATTTCATTCTATTTTTAACTCACAAGATCAGTCTCCGTAGAGACCGTCAAAAATTGCCAGTGCCGACTATATTTCAAGTCGTCACGGCGGGGTATTGGGTAAAGTTTTCAATTAGCAATAATCGCGCCTCGGATAAACCTCATAGGCTACGATACTGCCACTGCGCAAGGATAACTAGTTAACCAACCGACCTAACTACCAGTGTCACACAGCCCATGTTATCAGGAAGGGTGACTTGCCCCAATGCGACAGGAAGATATTTAGAGAAATGTTTTAGTAGTGTTGTGTCATATTCTTGCACAATCCAACAAGAAGATATTTAGAGAAATGCTTGAGTAGTGTTGTGTCATATTCTTGCACAATCCAACAAGAAGATATTTAGAGAAATGTTTGGTAATGTTGTGTCATTTTCTTGCACAATCCAACAAGAAGATATTTAGAGAAATGTTTGGTAATGTTTTGTCATTTTCTTGCACAATCCAACAAGAAGATATTTAGAGAAATGTTTGGTAATATTTTGTCATTTTCTTGCACAATCCAACAAGAAGATATTTAGAGAAATGTTTTGGTAATATTTTGTCATTTTCTTGCACAATCCTACAAGAAGATATTTAGAGAAATGTTTGGGTAGTGTTGTGTCATATTCTTGCACAATCCAACAAGAAGATATTTAGAGAAATGTTTGGTAATGTTTTGTCATTTTCTTGCACAATCCAACAAGAAGATATTTAGAGAAATGTTTGGTAATGTTTTGTCATTTTCTTGCACAATCCAACAAGAAGATATTTAGAGAAATGTTTGGTAATATTTTGTCATTTTCTTGCACAATCCAACAAGAAGATATTTAGAGAAATGTTTTGGTAATATTTTGTCATTTTCTTGCACAATCCAACAAGAGGATATTTAGAGGAATGTTTGGTAATATTTTGTCATTTTCTTGCACAATCCAACAAGAAGATATTCAGAGAAATGTTTTGGTAATGTTTTGTCATTTTCTTGCACAATCCTACAAGAAGATATTTAGAGAAATGTTTTAGTAGTGTTTTGTCATTTTCTTGCACAATCCAACAAGAAGATATTTAGAGAAATGCTTTGGTAGTGTTTTGTCATTTTCTTGCACAATCCACCAAGAAGATATTTAGAGAAATGTTTTGGTAGTGTTTTGTCATTTTCTTGCACAATCCTACAAGAAGATATTTGGAGAAATGTTTTAGTAGTGTTGTGTTATTTCCTAGAAAGACCAATGGGTGGAAGATTGTAACATATGCTCCATTAATCTGATAATAATACTTTAGTTAATCACAATAGATTATTGTAACAGTAAAATAGATTATTGCATAGCTCACATCTGTTCTTGACTAGTGATGTATCGATCTCGAATGAGTCGACTCTTAGAATCGAATCTTTGTAGTGAACGAGAAGAGTCGACTCCCATCGGGAGAAATGTATTAAATTATTTTATTTATTATGTTATCTACACAATGTAATAAAATAGAGTAAAAAAGAACGTAAGAGAGAGACAGATTTATAAAATAAATAGCATTGTATGTTCAACTTACTGAAATAATAATAACAAATAAAAAATGCAATTTTTGGAGAAATCGTGATTTGGTAAATGTAAAATAAATAAGAAGATTTGTTTCTACAAGTAACAACATATTACTAATATTATTCACCAATGATGAGTCGGGTGAAACCAAATGGAGATGCCTAATTAAATCTATATATGAATCATTAGAGTCGACTCGTTCAAATGAGTTGAGTCAATTCTCTAAGTGATTCATTTGATTCTATTTTTAACTAACAAGATCAGTCTCCGTAGAGACCGTCAAAAATTGCCAGTGCCGACTATATTTCAAGTCGTCACGGCGGGGTATTGGGTAAAGTTTTCAATTAGCAATAATCGCGCCTCGGATAAACCTCATAGGCTACGATACTGCCACTGCGGAAGGATAACTAGTCAACCAACCGACCTAACTACCAGTGTCACACAGCCCATGTTATCAGGAATGGTGACTTGCACCAATGCGACAGGAAGATATTTAGAGAAATGTTTTAGTAGTGTTGTGTCATATTCTTGCACAATCCAACAAGAAGATATTTAGAGAAATGCTTTAGTAGTGTTGTGTCATTTTCTTGCACAATCCAACAAGAAGATATTTAGAGAAATGTTTGGTAATGTTTTGTCATTTTCTTGCACAATCCAACAAGAAGATATTTAGAGAAATGTTTGGTAATGTTTTGTCATTTTCTTGCACAATCCTACAAGAAGATATTTAGAGAAATGTTTTAGTAGTGTTGTGTCATATTCTTGCACAATCCAACAAGAAGATATTTAGAGAAATGTTTTTAGTGTTTTGTCATTTTCTTGCACAATCCTACAAGAAGATATTTAGAGAAATGTTATGATAATGTTTTGTCATTTTCTTGCACAATCCTACAAGAAGATATTTAGAGAAATGTTTTAGTAGTGTTGTGTTATTTCCTAGAATGACCAATGGGTGGAAGATTGTAACATATGCTCCATTAATCTGATAATAATACTTTAGTTAATCACAATAGATTATTGTAACAGTAAAATAGAGTATTGCATAGCTCACATCTGTTCTTGACTAGTGATGTATCGATCTCGAATGAGTCGACTCTTAGAATCGAATCTTTGTAGTGAACGAGAAGAGTCGACTCCCATCGGGAGAAATGTATTAAATTATTTTATTTATTATGTTATCTAGACAATGTAATAAAATAGAGTAAAAAAGAACGTAAGAGAGAGACAGATTTATAAAATAAATATCATTGTATGTTCAACTTAGTGAAAATATAATAACAAATAAAAAATGCAATTTTTGGAGAAATCGTGATTTGGTCAATATAATATAAATAAGAAGATTTGTTTCTACAAGTAACAACATATTACTAATATTATTCACCAATGATGAATCGGGTGAAGCCAAATGGAGATGCCTAATTAAATCTATATATGAGTCATAAGAGTCGACTCGTTCAAATGTATTGAGTTAATTCTCTAAGTGATTCATTTGATTCTATTTTTAACTAACAAGATCAGTCTCCGTAGAGACCGTCAAAAATTGCCAGTGCCGACTATATTTCAAGTCGTCACGGCGGGGTATTGGGTAAAGTTTTCAATTAGCAATAATCGCGCCTCGGATAAACCTCATAGGCTACGATACTGCCACTGCGCAAGGATAACTAGTTAACTAACCGACCTAACTACCAGTCTCACACAGCCCATGTTATCAGGAATGGTGACTTGCCCCAATGCGACAGGAAGATATTTAGAGAAATGTTTGGTAGTGTTGTGTCATATTCTTGCACAATCCAACAAGAAGATATTTAGAGAAATGTTTGGTAATGTTTTGTCATTTTCTTGCACAATCCTACAAGAAGATATTTAGAGAAATGTTTTTATAATGTTTTGTCATTTTCTTGCACAATCCAACAAGAAGATATTTAGAGAAATGTTTGGTAGTGTTTTGTCATTTTCTTGCACAATCCAACAAGAAGATATTTAGAGAAATGTTTGGTAATATTTTGTCATTTTCTTGCACAATCCAACAAGAAGATATTTAGAGAAATGTTTTGGTATTCTATTGTGATTAACTAAAGTTTTGTAATTTTCTTGCACAATCCTACAAGAAGATATTTTGAGAAATGTTTTAGTAGTGTTTTGTCCTTTTCTTGCACAATCCTACAAGAAGATATTTAGATAAATGTTTTGGTAATGTTTTGTCATTTTCTTGCACAATCCACCAAGAAGATATTTGGAGAAATGTTTTAGTAGTGTTGTGTTATTTCCTAGAAAGACCAATGGGTGGAAGATTGTAACATATGCTCCATTAATCTGATAATAATACTTTAGTTAATCACAATAGATTATTGTAACAGTAAAATAGATTATTGCATAGCTCACATCTGTTCTTGACTAGTGATGTATCGATCTCGAATGAGTCGACTCTTAGAATCGAATCTTTGTAGTGAACGAGAAGAGTCGACTCCCATCGGGAGAAATGTATTAAACTATTTTATTTATTATGTTATCTAGACAATGTAATAAAATAGAGTAAAAAAGAACGTAAAAGAGAGAGACAGATTCATAAAATAAATAGCATTGTATGTTCAATTTACTGAAATAATTATAAAGAAAATTAAAAAAAGTAAATTTAGGAGAAATCGTGATTTGGTAAATATAAAATAATTTAAAAAAAAAATTCTATGAGTAACAACATATAAATAATATTATTCACCAATGATGAGTCGGGTGAAGTCAAATGGAGATGCCTAATTAAATCTATATATGAATCATAAGAGTTGACTCGTTCAAATGAGTTGAGTCAATTCTTTAAGTGATTCATTTGATTCTATTTTTAACTAACAAGATCAGTCTCCGTAGAGACCGTCAAAAATTGCCAGTGCCGACTATATTTCAAGTCGTCACGGCGGGGTATTGGGTAAAGTTTTCAATTAGCAATAATCGCGCCTCGGATAAACCTCATAGGCTACGATACTGCCACTGCGCAAGGATAACTAGTTAACCAACCGACCTAACTACCAGTGTCACACAGCCCATGTTATCAGGAATGGTGACTTGCCCCAATGCGACAGGAAGATATTTAGAGAAATGTTTGGTAGTGTTGTGTCATATTCTTGCACAATCCAACAAGAAAATATTTAGAGAAATGTTTGGTAATGTTTTGTCATTTTCTTGCACAATCCAACAAGAAGATATTTAGAGAAATGTTTGGTAATGTTTTGTCATTTTCTTGCACAATCCAACAAGAAGATATTTAGAGAAATGTTTTGGTAATGTTTTGTCATTTTCTTGCACAATCCTACAAGAAGATATTTAGAGAAATGTTTTAGTAGTGTTTTGTCATTTTCTTGCACAATCCAACAAGAAGATATTTAGAGAAATGTTTTGGTAGTGTTGTGTTATTTCCTAGAAAGACCAATGGGTGGAAGATTGTAACATATGCTACATTAATCTGATAATAATACTTTAGTTAATCACAATTGATTATTGTAACAGTAAAATAGAGTATTGCATAGCTCACATCTGTTCTTGACTAGTGATGTATCGATCTCGAATGAGTCGACTCTTAGAATCGAATCTTTGTAGTGAACGAGAAGAGTCGACTCCCATCGGGAGAAATGTATTAAATTATTTTATTTATTATGTTATCTAGACAATGTAATAAAATAGAGTAAAAAAGAACGTAAGAGAGAGACAGATTAATAAAATAAATAGCATTGTATGTTCAACTTACTGAAATAATTATAAAGAAAATTAAAAAAGGAAATTTTGGAAAAATCGTGATTTGGTAAATATAAAATAAATTAAAAAAATTTTTCTATGAGTAACAACATATAAATAATATTATTCACCAATGATGAGTCGGGTGAAACTAAATGGAGATGCCTAATTAAATCTATATATGAATCATAAGAGTCGACTCGTTCAAATGAGTTGAGTCAAATCTCTAAGTGATTCATTTGATTCTATTTTTAACTAACAAGATCAGTCTCCGTAGAGACCGTCAAAAATTGCCAGTGCCGACTATATTTCAAGTCGTCACGGCGGGGTATTGGGTAAAGTTTTCAATTAGCAATAATCGCGCCTCGGATAAACCTCATAGGCTACGATACTGCCACTGCGGAAGGATAACTAGTTAACCAACCGACCTAACTACCAGTGTCACACAGCCCATGTTATCAGGAAGGGTGACTTGCCCCAATGCGACAGGAAGATATTTAGAGAAATGTTTTAGTAGTGTTGTGTCATATTCTTGCACAATCCAACAAGAAGATATTTAGAGAAATGTTTGGTAGTGTTGTGTCATATTCTTGCACAATCCAACAAGAAGATATTTAGAGAAATGTTTGGTAATGTTATGTCATTTTCTTGCACAATCCAACAATAAGATATTTAGAGAAATGTTTGGTAATGTTTTGTCATGTTCTTGCACAATCCAACAAGAAGATATTTAGAGAAATGTTTGGTAATGTTTTGTCATTTTCTTGCACAATCCAACAAGAAGATATTTAGAGAAATATTTGGTAATGTTTTGTCATTTTCTTGCACAATCCAACAAGAAGATATTTAGAGACATGTTTTGGTAATGTTTTGTCATTTTCTTGCACAATCCTACAAGAAGATATTTAGAGAAATGTTTGGTAATGTTTTGTCATTTTCTTGCACAATCCAACAAGAAGATATTTAGAGAAATATTTGGTAATGTTTTGTCATTTTCTTGCACAATCCAACAAGAAGATATTTAGAGACATGTTTTGGTAATGTTTTGTCATTTTCTTGCACAATCCTACAAGAAGATATTTAAAGAAATGTTTGGTAATGTTTTGTCATTTTCTTGCACAATCCAACAATAAGATATTTAGAGAAATGCTTTGGTAGTGTTTTGTCATTTTCTTGCACAATCCTACAAGAAGATATTTAGAGAAATGTTTGGTAATGTTTTGTCATTTTCTTGCACAATCCAACAAGAAGATATTTAGAGAAATATTTGGTAATGTTTTGTCATTTTCTTGCACAATCCAACAAGAAGATATTTAGAGAAATATTTTAGAAGTGTTGTGTCATATTCTTGCACGATCCTACAAGAAGATATTTAGAGAAATGTTTGGTAGTGTTTTGTCATTTTCTTGCACAATCCAACAAGAAGATATTTAGAGGAATGTTTGGTAATATTTTGTCATTTTCTTGCACAATCCAACAAGAAGATATTTAGAGAAATGTTTTGGTAATGTTTTGTCATTTTCTTGCACAATCCTACAAGAAGATATTTAGAGAAATGTTTTAGTAGTGTTTTGTCATTTTCTTGCACAATCCAACAAGAAGATATTTAGAGAAATGTTTTGGTAGTGTTTTGTCATTTTCTTGCACAATCCAACAAGAAGATATTTAGAGAAATGTTTTGGTTGTGTTTTGTCATTTTCTTGCACAATCCACCAAGAAGATATTTGGAGAAATGTTTTAGTAGTGTTGTGTTATTTCCTAGAAAGACCAATGGGTGGAAGATTGTAACATATGCTCCATTAATCTGATAATAATACTTTAGTTAATCACAATAGATTATTGTAACAGTAAAATAGATTATTGCATAGCTCACATCTGTTCTTGACTAGTGATGTATCGATCTCGAATGAGTCGACTCTTAGAATCGAATCTTTGTAGTGAACGAGAAGAGTCGACTCCCATCGGGAGAAATGTATTAAATTATTTTATTTATGTTATCTAGACAATGTAATAAAATAGAGTAAAAAAGAACGTTAGAGAGAGACAGATTAATAAAATTAATATCATTGTATGTTCAACTTACTGAAATAATTATAAAGATAATTAAAAAAAGTAAATTTTGGAGAAATTGTGATTTGGTAAATATAAAATAAATTAAAAGATTTTTTTCGGAGTAATAACATATAAATAATATTATTCACCAATGATGAGTCGGGTGAAGTCAAATGGAGATGCCTAATTAAATCTATATATGAATCATAAGAGTCGACTCGTTCAAATGAATTGAGCCAATTCTCTAAGTGATTCATTTGATTCTATTTTTAACTAACAAGATCAGTCTCCGTAGAGACCGTCAAAAATTGCCAGTGCCGACTATATTTCAAGTCGTCACGGCGGGGTATTGGGTAAAGTTTTCAATTAGCAATAATCGCGCCTCGGATAAACCTCATAGGCTACGATACTGCCACTGCGCAAAGCTGAAGACTACTGGTACTGAGAGAGCAACACACCATAGAACACAACACTTACCTAAACGGTATCAATGTTTATTACTTATTTTCTTTCAGATATCGTCACTGCTCGGAATATCATGTAGTAGAAATACAATAATAGAATTATTAAGTTAAATAACGACACGTTTTTATGGGATATTATAAAAATCTAGCAGCTTTACTGCGCGCGGTGCATGATGGGAAATGGTCCCTCAAACCATATCCGGAACAAAGCGACTACAAAACACCAAACAGTGTAAGTCATAACACAAATGGACACAACTATACAAAAAAATCATGTTTTTCTCGTTATAAAACACATTCTGTAGCTTTATAAGTTTATTATCGCAGATTGCTATTTTTGTGTGGCGTCGTAACACTGACTGACCGCCAGATGTCACTGTTTACTCATTTATGCATCTGTGTTAGGTTTTGGAACGAAATGTGTCAGTTTTGTTCAATAAACGATATAAATAAATGATAAATAAACACAATTTAATGTCTGATAATAATAAATAATAAATAATAAACGACACATTACTTTTAGAGCTTGTATTTGCAGAAGTAAATTATAATTCGTCTACACATCACGTTTATATCAAACCTCTGTGATATATCATCACAGTTCAAAATGTGTTTTATAAACTAGATAATATTTAATAATGTCACATAAATGCGAGTTAAACTGTCGTTACGTTTCAAACAGTGCTTAGCTTACATGCTAACTCGGATCAATGCTACATCTCAACTAGCCTATTTTAACGCCACATAAACTGCAAACAACGATCTTGTTTACCTTCTCTCAGTTATCGATCAGAGTTTGAGATGTTATAAAGTCTAAACGGCGATTAACAATACAAATTGTCGATAAATCGTTGTTAGAATGTTGACCGATGTATAAACATTTTACTGCAGTTCCAAAAAACGACCACCAGAGGCCGCCACAAACATGCAGTTTCACTAGATCACCACCAGGTGTCCTTTACAATTGATTATTGTTTTAAATTGAAAATCATATTATAATTGATTTGCCATTTCCCTTTAAACAAATGCATTCACATACTTACATTCATGTGTAAACACTCACAACAGACCAGAGAAAAAACCTTGTGTAATGCTTTATTTGTGCAAATGTATTTAAACACATCCCCCAAACCTGTTTTTGTGCTTGTATTTTGGTATTAAAAACACACTTTAAACACGTGAAACATACATTTGGAATGCAGAATATAACAGAACCCCCACAAAATGAGTTTGGGGATAGTAAAGATCTTAGGAAAGATCTAATGGGGTTTAAGGATAGACATGTGCAATGTGGTAGGCAAATGGGAAAGGCGTCTTGTCACGTCACCATGATGTTTTGCCCTCCCTCCGGGGTCAGGAACTGCACCTTGGGCACCGAGAGAGCCGAATTGTTGCGGCGCATAGAGTTGCTCTTCCGCATGGAGTTGTTGCGGCGCATGGAGTTCCTCTTGCGCAGAGAGTTCTGGTGCGACAGCTCGCTCTTCTGGAGCGTCTGGATCAGAATCGACGGCTTCTCGTCCAGTTCACGAGCGCTGCAGCGCGGGGTGGCCACCCTGACGGTGTTTCCAAACTTTGAGTAGTCCACCGAGTACACCCCCTCTTCCTCGGTCACTATGGGCACGAAGCGGTGGCCCCATTGGATCTCCTCGGCCACGTACGAAGTGCGGGCCTGGGTGGTGATGCCCGTGGTCTCCACCACGCCTTCCAGGATCACGATCACCTCCAGATCGCTGCACTGCAGCTCCATGGCCGAGAGGTCGTACAGAGGACTGTCTTTGTCAATGATGTGACATATGATCAGGGGGGCCAACAGGAAAATGCTATTGCCGGCCACCGCGCTTTCCGTCTGCAGTTCAATCTGGTGGATGGGTATGACCTCTCCTTCAGGCGTGGTGGTTTTTCGGACCACCTGAAGGCGCACCACGGCATTGATGATCATGCTTTTGCGCAGGTCTCCAACCCTGATCATGAAGCATAGGCGGTTGTTGCGTACGGTGATCACAGCTTGACGGCTGAAGATGAGGGTCTCTGCGCGCCGGTGGGACTGTGCTGTTTTCATGAAGATGCAACCGAGCATCACGGCGTTGATGATGAGGCCTATGATGTTTTGCACGATGAGGAACGCTATAGCCGTGGTGCACTGCTCGGTGATCATGCGCCCCCCAAAACCAATGGTGACCTGCACCTCGATGGAGAAGAGGAAGGCAGAAGTGAAGGAACTGAAAGACAAACGTTCATGTTGTTGATTGTGCATAATACAGATTAAGACAAAACAGTACATGATACATAATCTTAAATCATGTTATTTCAATTAAACCCCTTATGTTAACACATTATTTATCATGATCATCATCACATTTATTATAGTCATACATGATAACCTTCTATATACACTTACTTTACATTGGTAACACACTGTTGTATGCCAGCTTTACGGTTGGGGTCCAGGTCCCCGTGCCCAAATGCCAACAGCCACCATCCCATGGCGAACAGCAGCCAGCTGCACAGAAAAGTCATGGTAAAAATGACCAATGTGAAACGCCATTTGAGATCAACGAGAGTGGTGAAGACGTCTTGAAGGAATCTGCCCTGCTCTCGTATGTTCTTGTGCGCAAGGTTGCACGCACCGCTCTTGGCGATGAAGCGCGCTTTGTTGACCCGGTCCCTAAACACGGGCTTGCGGGGCATCCGAGACACCAGTGCCGGCACTGCGAACTCATCAGGAATGATGCTTTTGCGTGGCAGCATTTTTGGGGCAGAGGGTCGAAAAGAAAAGCCTCCCAAAAAGTGCACCCCGAGTGTCAAGCGCTGGAGAAAAGTTCAGCATCCATTCTGCATCCTCTGTAACTTTGTTCAAGTAAGCCAAGATATTCTACACGTTTCTCAGTTTACAGGAGATAGAAACACAATGAAGTGCCTTAAGGGTACAAAGAGAAATTTGGGATGATTCTGGGGATCGTGCTGTTCTCTTTGACGCACATGGGCGGTACATGAATGTTCTGCTGGCCATGGGAAACCAACAAAGGGGAGAGGAACCTTTAAAAATAAGTAGAAATAAACCTTCTTATAGTTATTATAACTTTAATAGTAATGATATGCAATTTAACTTAGGTACATATAAAACAAGACTATGCAAGTCTTAATAATAACAGATTGTTTTATAGATTTTAAAACTTAATGTGAAAGCAATATAAAATACACCTATTATATGTGTAATTAATTCATCCTTTTAAATGTATTTCGTCATATGTATGGGAATGTTACAAAGTTGAGTCTTTCATATTTAGATTAAAAGTTATCAATAGATGGCGCTGTGCAGCAATTTATTTTCAGAGTTCATTTTCAAATTGTGGATTGTGTTGCTGTTGCTCTGATATGACTTAAAACTCTCAAAGTCTTTAAGATTTGTTCTTTCTGGCATGTTTAAATTTAAATTGAAATCGATCTTTGATTACATTCAAATATTAAGAAATTTAAAGACTTGAAAACAGACAGTTCTGGCTAACATGCATCAGATTTAAATGAATAACAAGAGCTGAATGCATTGACTCTCAATAGAAATAAATGCCCATAAAAAATTAATTTTATTTTTGGCTTGTATTTAAAAAGGTTATGTGCGCTCTGTGAAAATGCGTATGGCACAAATGCCACAATAATAAAGTATATACATAAAAAGTGTAATGACCAATAAGCATTTGCCTAAAAAAAACTCAATGACTTAAAAATGTGCAAGTCATGAGTCTTTTTAAGTATCGATTATATCAATTAAATACTTTTTTTTTAATTATGGAAAGGATACAAATATTTTTTCAAGTCTTAATGAATTAAAGAGCTTATTTCCAAAATGTAAAAAACAATTATTTCATAATGTTTTTGTTTGTTTGTTTTACACACCCAACAATGGTTTAAATAGAACATATGAATAGTTATTTGATGCACATTTAAATCTTTTATTTTGTTAATTTTATAGTTATCTTGTTTTGTAAATAAAGTCTTTAGTTTGTACATTACATTATTTCGTGAAAAATGCAGCAAAACTATTTTAAATGAGGCTGCCTTTTTTAAGAGAACAGGGCGACGAAAAGAAAAGTCTTTCCTTGTAGGCCTGTAGTAAAAGAAAAGTCTTTCCTTGTAGGCCTTGAGGAAAAGAAAAGTCTTTCCTTGTAGGCCTGTAGGAAAAGAAAAGTCTTTCCCTGTAGGCCTGTAGTAAAATAAAAGTCTTTCCTTGTAGGCCTGTAGTAAAAGAAAAGTCTTTCCTTGTAGGCCTGTAGGAAAAGAAAAGTCTTTCCTTGTAGGCCTGTAGGATAAGAAAAGTCTTTCCTTGTAGGCCTGTAGGAAAAGAAAAGTCTTTCCTTGTAGGCCTGTAGGATAAGAAAAGTCTTTCCTTGTAGGCCTGTAGTAAAAGAAAAGTCTTTCCTTGTAGGCCTTGAGGATAAGAAAAGTCTTTCCTTGTAGGCCTGTAGGAAAAGAAAAGTCTTTCCTTGTAGGCCTGTAGGAAAAGAAAAGTCTTTCCTTGTAGGCCTGTAGGAAAAGAAAAGTCTTTCCCTGTAGGCCTGTAGGAAAAGAAAAGTCTTTCCTTGTAGGCCTGTAGGAAAAGAAAAGTCTTTCCTTGTAGGCCTGTAGGAAAAGAAAAGTCATTCCTTGTAGGCCTGTAGGAAAAGAAAAGTCTTTCCATGTAGGCCTGTAGGAAAAGAAAAGTCTTTCCTTGTAGGCCTGTAAGCTTGTGTTGTTCACAAGTCTCAAGCTTAGAATCCAAATAATTTCTTGAGTCGATTTTCAAAGTGATTTGCACCATGATCAGACACTATTATTCATCTCTTTGTTGGCTCGCAGTTGTAACGCTCTGTCCTGACCTATAATTGTTCTGTTTACACATCATCTGAGTGTTTGAAGCGAGTCTGCTGCAGTTTTATGTGCTTGGCTGGTTTAACAGGTTACTGGAATATCAGCACTCAAGTGTGACATCACAGCACAAAATCACTGTCCAGCACATCAGTGCATCGTTTTACGGTTTGTACAAAGACTCGCAACATTCTTGGCTTGGACTGTTCCAGAAAGCAGAGCATCAGAATAAACAATAGTTAAAGGAACATGCTTAAGTACAGACTGGCACGCGACTAAAGGAAGGTGATAGAAACAAAAGGGCTTTAGTGTACACTATTTATCGCTTTTCTAAAGGGAGAGTGCAAAATAGTTATGACATCGCCAAATACAATGTTAGCCAGAGGAGAGAAGAAACACAAATACCACACAAATAAATGTTTGAAATAATAATAATAATAACAACTTAATAAGAATTACATAATATTTTATTAATAACCGTCCATTTTCATTTCTTGACTAGATATTAAATGAGACTAAAATATCTTGCTTAAACAATGGAAAAAATGTTTATGGACATAAAACAGGCTTTATTTTCAGTTTAATTTTATTTTAACATGGCATGTATGTGTTTTATAACCCTCTAGATGTTTGGGTCCGAAACAAATGTGTAAAATAAAAAATATTTATTTCAACAACAAACAAAAAAAGACCACTGACTGTGCAAATAAGTTAATCTGTCACACAATATAAAGAAAAGCGATAAGAAGTTTTTGGTTAAGAAATTGCATAAGTAGATTATAATACAAAGTATTAAATACATGTGCTTTGCATATAGGGTGTATTATAACACATTTGGGTATAAACAATGGACATTGAGGAGGCCCACAATTCTCTCCAAATCTTTGGAGGCCAGCTCAATTCCTCCTATTCTACAAATGTATCAGCAATGCACCTCAGACAGACAGATCTGAAGAGTGTCGGACCTCAGAGGGACAGACATTCTCTGTACAGTGTCAGTACTAGTCAAAACATAGTTGATAAATGCAAACTGCCTATATGTTTATGACCACAAGTAAAAAACATAGAAAGAGTGTAAAGGTAACAAAAGGCTAAAAAAGGTCTAATACTGTTTTTAGGATTTATATAAAAGTTCATTAGTTCATTCGAAAGTCAGTCCTCTCCAGGGCTCGTGCACAAGCAAATAAAGGCTGCCGTGTTTCAGTAAGGCCATATATGGTGATGGATGAACTAGTTGTGGTGATGGAGATGAGTGACTTTACATGTCGGCTTTGACGAATGACGCGAACATGCTGTCTTCCTGTTCCATGAGAATTTCTGGTCTCCCGTTCTCCATGATGCTTCCACGCTTCATCACAATGACCAGATCAGCTGTCAAGATAGTGTGAACACGATGCTGCAGAAAACAGATAGACGGGTATGAAAAATTGGTGAAACAGATTTTCAAAAGTTCACCGAAAAATATAAATGGTGTCTTCGTCATTTGAAATCTGCATGGCTTTATTTCCTTTGCAGAACATTAAATAAGATATTTTGAAGAATGTTGGTAACTGGTACCATTGGATTAGTACCATACAAACGAAGTGAACGGGTGCTGCCCCTGTTTGGTTAGCAACATTGTTCAAAATCTCTTCTTATGTGTTCTGTGGAAAACAGAAAGTCAAGGTTTACAAGAAGGAGGTTGAGTTAACAAATTTTCATTTTTGGTGGAACTATGACTTTATATGATCATCTTTACATATACTGCTTCTGCTTTTGAGCATAATCTCTAACCATCAACTTACTTTAATTTTGTAGCTCTATTCACTACAGCTGCTTTCTACAATAAAGACCATCTTGGGAAATATCACATTGGCGTTTTCTATAATTTTCAACACAAACACTAGCAGGTGCAGCCATCTGGAGCTTTTATTTAAAACCTTCTGAAATATCTTGGCAGCCCTATCATAAACATTATATGAGATGGAACTAAAGACTACTCTTGCACTGCCAAGTATAATCAATTCAAATATTATCTTAGATTGAATCTAAAACGGCACACACACAAAAAGCTTGGAGCTTAGTTACCAACCAATGTGCCAGGTTGTGGGCGCAAGAGGCGGAGCCAAAGGAGGCCTACTTGTGCCTTTTGACTAAGAGGTGGAAGAGGCTGTCCTCCTGCGTCAAGAGATTAGCAGCGCTGTCGCACTCCACCAGATTCCCAGAGGAGAACACCAGCACCTGCTCCGCCTCCAAGATGGAGGACACCAGGTGCTGTGTCATGGTGGAAGAGAGATAGGCGGATGCAGAGATGTCAGGGAAAACGGTGTGAGGGTTAGAAGAAAATGGATAAGAAGTGGAGGAAATTCTTAGCTTGAAATTTGCAAGACAAATAAAGGAAAATTAACAAACAGTTGTGCAGTCGGCAAGAGATTTATTAATCTTAATGGTAAAAGATGCACTGACAATGAACTGGCAAAAGATTTTTTAGAAGAAAGAAAGGGACAGATTGAAAGTGTCAAAGCCTGATAGGTATTAAATGTCTTCATCTCTTTAAAATCTATCATTTTGAGGGTATGTTTATGAAAATGCAAAAATAGGTTGAAATAGGGTAACTTACAGCTATAGTGACAACCGTCCGGTCGGCAAACGCAGTCATCACTACTTTCTGTAGAATATTTTCCTGTTGAATTTGTTAAACAAAGCAAATTTCAGCGATCTTGTTCATACAACTGCCGACATGAATAATGCTTTTTACAAAATGTGTTTTTCAAAAATGAACACGTTCCTCATCCTTCCGTGTACAATTCATCAGTGCACATTTTTCCAAAAATAGTTCCAAGCTGCTCTAGCCCTCATATTTTTTAAACACTTCGTATGTATACATTTATACACTACCTGTCAAAAGGTTTGGAACACTTAAATGTGAAATGTAAAAACTTTTGATCTGAAAGTGTATATCACAATGTCTGAAAGCAGCTTGGGCAAATTATAATTTTGCAGACATACATGTTTCTTCAACACAAAAATTATGTTTATTTAAGAAAATATTTTGGAAATGGATGACTGACTGAATATTAAAGAAAGAACAGAGCACAAAATAGACAGGGACTTCTGTTAAATTCTTCAAAAAGCATCTCAGGGTGAGACCTTAAGAAGTTGAATTAGAGAAAATGAATTAGTTTAGCAAATTCTAAAAAAGGGGTTTACACTGAAGATTCTTACATAATTCCTATAGTTTGCTGTGTTTGGTTTCATCATTTTTATGAGTTTGTCAATACTCTAAAATGAAAAAAAAAGATACAAATGTAAAAATGTCCCAAAACCTTTGACCTGATGCGTACATGTATATGAATTTTCAGAATATCTTGGTTTTTAAAGCTCTGTTTTTTCTTTTTAACAGGAGAAGAGATCATACCGTGGCCATATCTATAGAAGCTGTCGCCTCATCCATAATTAAGATGCTGCTCTTGCGGACAAAGGCCCGAGCTAGACAGAACAGCTGTCTCTGCCCCACGCTGAAGTTCTCTCCTCCTTCTGTTACCACAGCATCTGGAGAAACAGGCCCATAGGGTAGGATGCTTTATAAATGTTCACAAATCATGCAACATTACTTATGGTCATGATGGTTTAAAGAGTCAGCAAAAACAAAGCCAAGGCAAAAATCCAAAATTATGAGGTGATGGAGTCAATGTGTTGTTAAGCGGTTCTGATAACAGTTGAGGGCTTACCCAGTCCTCCTGGGAGAGCTTTCACCATATTTTTTAACTGGGCGATTTCAAGGGCTTCCCAAAGCCTGTCGTCGTTGCAAGTACGCTCTGGGTCGAGATTCAACCTGTGCAAATTAACATATATGTACATATGCAAACAGACACAACAAAAAGTTTAGCAAAATCTGTTTAATTTCCTTTGGAAAATTCTAAATGTAAAACCAATGAAATCTCTGTTGCACTGATAACTCATGACAATCCATGCATTATGGAGATATTCCATTCAAGTCAAAGTCTACCGGGACCAACAATCTTTATATAAACATCGTCATGGCAACAGCTTGCTCAAAACCATTCCCAGACGACTTGCAATGATGGTTTGCTTTTATTTTCTTTGATATCCTCTGGAGGCCTCTTTAAACAAAGCCCATATGCTCGCTGTCTTCAGAAACAAACATGACACTTAGTATCCGTGAGAAGTTCAGAAATTTTTAAATCTGAGAACACGTGTAGCTACAAATTAATATCCAATGAAAAAATATACTAGCACATTTGTTGGATTTCTGTGAAAAACATTTTTTTTCTGAACTTCTGAGTATAAGTCTGACAGGAAGTGATTGTTTATTGTATGTTTAGGTCAGCTAAGCACAAACAGTGTGTGACTACTTGCATAATGCACGTGTCATATTCCTAAGAAAGTGGAACTTCTTGTCCCATAGGATAATTTAAGGAAAATAAAAATATATTTTCAATATTTTTGTTTACGTTGTTAAAATTAAAAATGTGGATGAACATTTTTTTATATATATATATATATATATATATATATATATATATATATATATATATATATATATATATATATATATATATAGTTTTAATTAGAATTTTGGTAAAATGTGTGACAATGTCGATTTTTAATGTTGAACAAGTAAAATTCTATCATCATTTACTCACCATCTTGTCATTTCAAACATATGGCTTTCTTTCTTCGGCAGAACACATAATAAGATATTTTGAAGAATTTTGGTAACCATAACCATGAATGCCAGTTAACCAATATTCTTCCAGATAATTTTTTTCAAAAGATTGAGAGTGAGTAGTTGATGACAGAATAATTGTGTAGTGGGCATTAAAGGGATAATCCACATAGAAATTAAATTTCTGTCATCATTTACTCAACACCTTATCATTTCAAACATATTTGATTGTCTTTCACTGAACACATATTAAGCGAAAAATATCGAAAGTAGATAAAAAACATATTTTGAAAAATATTGGTAACCAAACAGCCGTTGCACTTATTCGCTTCTATTGTGTGGACACAAAACCAAAGTGAATGAACAAGTGCCAGTTACCGCACATTCTTTGAAATATATTTATGGAACAGCTTGAGAGAGAGTAATTCATGAAAGAATTTTTATTTTCGGGTGGAGTATACCTCAAATACCAACAGTATGGATACTGTCCTACATTTTAGCAAAATCTTCTTAAAATATAGATCGAGAGGTTGACAATGATTAAATTTGTGAGGATGAGTGTGTATGTGTACCGTATAGAGCCACTAAACAGCACTGGATCTTGCAGGATGATTGACATGCGAGATCTGAGAGTTTGCAGAGGGAGTCTGCAGATGTCAATGCCATCAATTACAATTTTTCCTAATGCAACAAAAAGAGCCGTTTAAAAAACACGACATGCATTTTTAACATACCAAACCACATTACATTTAATAATCTTACGCTTTCATCTAAATCTTTCCTTTTTTTAATGAAGGTTACAGATGTTAAAGTCAGTTTACAATAGCTTGACTTTCATACACACAAACCCTTAGTGGATAACTTAAGCCCAAACATAGCTCACAAAATTTCCATTTTAGCTTTATATGGACACAGGGAAGAGAGGCCAGTGCGCTTTGTCCACTCTTGATTTAAAACGTATAATACAGCCGTGCTCTTGTGCACAAAAGCGGAGTGCACTGTTTGATTTGGCCGAAGATTTATTTTGACTACGTGCATAAGAGAAATATGCAGGTACTATTGCATGCTAGATGGGATATGTTGGAAAAATAACCTCTGCTTCTTTGTCTTTAAAAAGCCAGGAAAAAACACTTACTAAAAACATCAAAGCTTGCTGGCCAAAAGTCTTACTATGACCTCATGGCCGTTTGTCAAAGTGACGTTAACCAAACGTAAAATAGACCAAAAAAAAAGGATTAAGAAATAAATGATTCGTTCTACCTTATAAAGTGGATACAGCACACTTTACGACCCACTCTTTTGAACTTTAGGATTATGGGAATAGGCATAAGGAGACCGTACCTTCAAAAACATCCACCATGTTGAAGAAGGCCAGAGACAGCGATGACTTTCCACTGCCCGTTCTTCCACAGATGCCCACCTAAATGCCACGGAGACAGAGAGGGTGGAACGTGAGAGCTCAACACAGCATGACATTTTAAGATTCCTCTTTAATAAACACGCTCAGGGAGACTGCTGTTCATCTCAATTATACAAACTAGTGAAGACAGTTACAATTTATCATGTCACAATGAAGCCATTCGTGCCGTCATACATTATTTATGCATTTCATGTTTTATACTGGCAACAATTGAAATCAAAACTTCCAACATGTTTATGAAATTGCTAATGTAGATGGATCTAAAAATTCAAAAGCTACAGACTCATTTAATGCATCAGTTAATTGTTTAACAGCAGCAAAGAACTTTGGCTTGACCAGGCAAAGACGAAATAAACACCAACGTGATAAAACCTCCACAGAGTGTTACTTGTGAAATAGGAACGAGTCCATTAGTTATGATCTGTCGTTTTTATAGCAGACAACCCAAACGAAAATCACATAGTGAGTGCGTGGTTTATATTAATTATGAATTAATTTATAAAAGATTTGATGTTTATGAAGTGTTGTGTACCTTCTGTCCAGGGTTGATGTGGGCATGGACGTGTTTGAGGACAGGTTTCAACATGGGGTCGTAACGTACACAGAGGTCTTGGATCTTTATCTCCCCATGCTGTGGCCAGTCTTCTGGTACCTGTGAGACATCTGAAATAATTTAAAAACACAGAAGAATTATAAGGTGGCGAACCAAAATAAATTTTTAGTTAAAGATTATTATTATTATTAATAATAATGATGATAATGATTATAATAATGATAATAATAATAATAATTATTATTATAATAATTATAATAATAATAATAATTATAATTATAATTGTTCAAATGATAATAATAAGAATAATATTAAGTGTTAACTTGTAACATTCTTTTCTGTATAGTTTGTTCTTTATATTTAGTCAAACACTTAACAGTTTATTGCCTTATTCTTTGAGACCTGCATGTATATATGATTCAGTGATTTAAATGCCAATGTGAACCAAAGTACTTCAACTGTAGCTAGAAAATTATCATAGATCATAAAGCCTAGACCATTACAAGTGAGCACTTTAACAAGCAACTTATAACACTGCTATATATGGTGTCAAAATGCCAAAGTTTAGTCTCGTGCTGACAACTTTCAACCCAAGTTTTCCATTATGTCACTGAGGAGACGATGCTTTAACAATAAGAAAGCAGGATGTCACATTTCTCTTCTACATTTTAAGAGATCTCAACAAGGTCCCATGCTTGACTATGCTGAAGGGACAAAATATTAGATTTCTCTAATTCAAGCTCTTATTCAGTACTCCTAGGATCAAATGATCTGAGTTGTTTATACTTCTAGAGACAACATCAGGCGAAGGAAAATCTCCTTGTTTGCTTCCTCTCCAGAGATGAGTGTTTAGATGTTATAACATTCTTTAAATGCACTCTCAGTGGTTTGTGTCAGGTTGCTCTGTCCTTGGCCTAAAATTCACCAAACTTGGACAAATTGCACATGTTGCAGTTATCTCATCTATATCTTAATCTTCTATTTCTTTAAGAAAGAAGTGATGCTTAGTAAGCCACTCATCTGGGCTTTCATCTAGCAGGTCTTTTCCAGAAAGTTTAAAAACAAAAGAATATTACCCATTGATCCCTCATAATTTTCAGACTCTGTGCTCAGGAAACTGTTAACTTTCTTTACAGCAGCCATCTGGACCTCAAGGTCTGCCAGATTCCTTACCACCCAGTTCAGGTAGTTTGTCACCTTAAACAAAACAGAACATCCAGAGCTTTTAAGTGATGGAGATGTGCCTGACTACCTCTGATGCATAAACATTCGACTTAACCATGTGTAAGTTTGATAACTCACAGTGAGGGCATATGTTAGACCCAGTCCGACCAGACCCGATTGAGATGAGGACCAGATAGCTGCCACTGCAGCCGTAAGAACAATCACGGCACCCAGATAATCCTGGAACACACAAAAAATATCATGATACCTTTAAATACACAAGACACGATTGTGTTCGACATTTTTGCAAGAGTTGAGTTTCACTTACAGTTCTGACCTCCAGCCACCGGTTTGCAGCCGAGAGAAAGAGGTAGGCTGTGTTGTTGGTATCGGTCAACTCCAACATCCTTAGTTTGAAGCGAGCCTCATGTCTATAAAAAATATAATTTGACACGTCACCCAAAATACAACAACTAAACAGTAACCCAGCCGTGAAGAATGAGATGTTCACTTTCAATTTCAGAGTCTCGACAGACGAGTTGAAAGCTTAAGCTTTTAATTTTCTGTTGGATTACTCAAGTCAAGAAAGCTTGAACAATCATGAAGTGTTTATGAGAACTGACTTTGAACCATTGAAATAAGGCCGACACAAGGCGGCATGGACAATATCACAAAGAAATGACTGGAAATGTGAGGACATTGCCTAATTATACAAACCTGAATGCTCTTATGGTGGTGAGACCTTCTGCAGTCTCTGAAAAATGACAGAGCAGAGGCAACTGAGTCGAATCATCCAGATCTTGAAGATCTCTGTGGAAGATGTAAGATCTCTGTGAAAAAATAATATGAATGAGATGTAGAAATGACTCTTCGTCAGCTTACCTGGAAGCAACCCTAAAGTACTTCTGAATAAAGTAGAAAGCCACGGCAAGAGGCACAAGGGCAATGAGAAAGGTGGGGGTCACAAAAGCAATGACCCCGATGGCAGAAAGACACAGGAGCGTGGACCGAGTGAGAGACTCCAGTGTTGGGGGAATGTGCTGAGGAGAGAGAAAGAGTGATATTAGCACACGTGTGCCACATTTCTGATGTCAGTAATACATTAACGTTAAGTACAGCTGGACTGAACTGACACATCTGTGTGGAAACGCTTATCTTATTTGGATGGAACGACAAAATGGACAAATAATGTTATAAGGCTTGCAGTCATTGACACCTGACAAATAATGTAGTGTCAAATTATGCATTATATTACATTGCATTACATTCTAGTTGATTACATAATGTTATATAATACATTATGTTGCACTTTATTATACTACATTAAATTAACAGTTCTTTCTGGTTCTTTAATCCGATTGGTTGACAGCCATGCCATATTGGAACAGAAAAATCTCATGAACCGCTTCAATGTTAATATCACTCTGCCACCCCGCAATTAAAGGTCCCATTGCATGAAAATACGATTTTTCCGCATATAAGCGCTATGAATGGGTCCCCAGTGCATCTTCCCACTCTGAAAATGTAAAATAAAATAATCTTTGTGTTTGTAAGCCTTTCTTTGAAAGCACAGGCAAAATTGAGCAGTTTGAATTTGGAGCCTGTTGTGCCGAACAAAACGTCTCTTATAATGTTGTTACTTTCCATTTATCTCCCCAATTTCTGAACAGGGGAGATAAATACGCCATCGTTGATTTGACAATGATAGTGATGTACATGATGCCATGGCTAAAATTCATAAACAGCATGGCAAATGTAAAGTGGTTGGCTGCACAGAGAAACAGTGTTTGTATAAAGTCCCAGGCTTAGAGTAGACAAAGCAAGAACGGATTTATTTTATTTTATTTATTTTAAGTGCAGATCAGGAGACAACAGGTGATGTCATATTACACCAGGTTGCTTCACAAACAAATGTAAGTAAAATAATGGATTCCTAATTGGCCCAGTTTTCACTTATACAAATGATATAGTGGTATATAATTTAGTGTAGTGTAGAGTAATGTAACATTATGTAAAAAATGAATGTAATATCATTCAAGAAAATATATTAATTCAATGTGAAACTATGGAAGTTGTGTAATGGTGCTTCATGTAATTACAATACATTTTTATATTACATTGTATTATATACCCCTATAATATTTCTATAACTTGTTTATGCTCCTTCCTTACTTGCGTGACTTTTAAGCCTTGAACTTTTCAAATTTCTTTATTTTCCATGACCACTGAATACCACTGTGACTATTCGTTGCTAGACAATAGATCTTCAATAGTGCTTTATTTTCGCATATAAACACAAATTCCTGTCAAACTAATGACAAACTAACCTGATGTCAATGAGAACCATACCCCTGGCACCAAAAGTCCAGTTGACTCAAATGTGATATCTTGGAGCACACACCCAAAAACATCTTTAGCGTCAATCAGAATCAAACTGACTTTGGTCCAACACACAAGTTTTGAAATAAAAACTCCTAAAAACTGCACACCTCCCTTTTATTCTTTCTTGTTTTTTTCTCACCTGATCAATAATGTTGGTGTCCGCGGAGAACCGATTCAGGATTTGTCCCAGCGGGGTGATATCAAAAAATCTAAAATACAGAGGAACTTGAGTCGGGAATAGAAAGACAAAAACAGCATGTGAAAGTGTACGTCTTTGAGCTGATACCTGATGGGAGCATGAATGATCTTGTTGAGCAGATTATGATGAAGGTTGGTAGCAGCCGCAACACCCAGGAACTCGACAGTTAAGGAAGTGATGAGGCAGAGGGCAATCGCGGCCCCGCACAGGATTATAAACACTGGCACATATGAATGATGCTGTAAACCGCAAACACATTTCCTTAAACATTGCTCAGTACATACAACATGAGAAACACTTATCATTACCAACAATGCAGCACCTCTGTGTTCTTAATGTCGTAGTTTTGCGTGAAATTAGTAGAGTTGGCAAAGGTATCTGCCAGACTTTCATTTCGTTGGTTTGAGGAGGTCCAGGCCGCTAACCAGTAGTCGATTGCCACCATAACAGAGTGTTTGGCCAACTTGGAAAACACCATAAGAAAGACCATAAGGAAGCCACCTGAGGACAGGTAAAGCCAACACATCCTCCACGGGATCTTCGAACGTCGGCTGGTGGTGGTGGACATGTTGTCATCTTCATCCTCCTCCACTTCCTCCTCTATGGAATAAAATGGTTAAAAAGAAAGTTAAAGCAGTTGCTCAGTAAACTGGACTCAGGAAAGATCCGCAAACAAAATCACACCTTCATCTTCATCATCAATCTGGTTCTTTGCATCTCTTGAATAGAACGCTCTTCTCAAAGTCTTCCTCTCCAGAGTGGTCTGACTCTCCAGTTCAGTATCCTTAAACCAATCCATATTCACAGACATGAAAATGACCTCTTTCACTATAAAGCATTGTGTTATTTTGTCAAGAGGGTGACAGACCTTCTCTAGCTCCTGGTCCTGTCGATTCATAAGAGTCTTCCAATGCTCATAGAGTTCCACATCATGAGTCTGAATGTCCTTTAATGTCCCCTCTCTCAAAACAGATCCATCTTTCATGGCTATTATCTATCCACAAGAAATTTAAAGTCATTGGGTGTAACGAAAAATTAAATATCCTCATGGAAACACAATTCTGATCATAGATTTGAAGGCAACATTTGAGCCGTCCATTCTGGATTTGCATTTCAACAGTAAAGGACAAAGTAATTTATTGTTAATTAAAAGAAAACTAAAGCACAAAAAACTTTCAGATTAGTTACCCAATCAGCGTGGATGAGATACTGCAGTTTATGTGTGACCAGAACCACAGTCCTCTTGTCATCCTGCAAGAACTTCAGAATTCCTTCCTGCATCAGATGATCACTGAGATGGATGTCCAGGGCAGAAAATGGGTCATCCTAATCCCAAAACCAAATTAAATCCAGATTGGGTTTGGATTAGTTTTCATAAAAACAAATATATAAAATTTTCCATTTCTTTCTTAACAGGAATTAACAGTTTAACTCCAGAAATGATTTCCAGATTAATCTGAAACTAAGTTTAAGTCCAGATTTTTTTATGTCTAAAAAAGATAAGCACTTCAAAATAATAAAAATAACCCAAAATAATTGTTGATAACCAAACAATATTGGCCCCCCAACCTCTAATGTATAAACCCAAACCACTCATATATTTCTCATAATATCTTCTTATGTGTTTCTTCTTTTGTAAATAATTTATAAATAATTTTTTATTGGCCAAAAGAAATCATCACTTCAATAAATTTTTTTAATATAAATAATATAATAATATAAAAAATTATTTCCGTATAAACCCTAATTGACACTAAATCGAACTCTCTGACTGTCTCAAAAGAAAGACACGACGTCAACCTGAGGAATGATTATAGATATGAGATGATTTTTGATCTTGTCCAAAAGGGCGTGTTTTTCACATAAAGTAATCCAATAATAATCCTTTCAAACTTATTTTGTGTTTTTGTCACAACAAACCCTGAGTTATAACATACGGTTAAGAAATATTATCTGGGTGTACCTCCCAAATCGAATTTAAGACTGTGGACATCATCACGAACTTGTCAGATGTGTGGCACATTATTGGGGTGTGTGTAGGGTGGAGATATGACACTATCAAGACTATGTTTTCAAATGTCTGCAGTTGATTCCTACCAGGAATACAATGTTGGTGTTCTGGTAGAGCGCTCTGGCCACACAGATACGCTGTCCCTGACCGCCGCTAAGATTAATGCCCTGTAGGATTATACAAACACTTACAAATGCAAATCAAAAGCTTTCGACTCTGACGACATGCAACACTCTAGTAGTCTCTACAACAGATCCTTATTGGATTAGTATTACAGCAGCTGAGGTCAGATAGCTGGTTAAATGCCAAGACACAGTGAGTTACTGGAAGTCGAAGAAATGACAAGCCTCTCTCTCCCGCTCCTCTTACCCGTTCTCCAATTTCGGTCTGGTCACCAAAAGGAAGGAGGTCAATGTCAGGTTGAAGCGAGCAGGCATCTATCACTGCTTTATATCTGCCAAGTAGATTAATAGGTTAAAAATATAAAAACGTTTTGGCAAACCAAGGACTAGGAATCTGGTAAATGAGCTTTTAAGGGAGTTTAAATATAATGCAGTAATGACCTAGACCTCCCCAGAGATTTATTATTAAGGTCCAGCCTTTAACAAAAATTTTAAAATTTTACATTTTTCATCACTTATTCAGCCTTATTTAAATTTAAACCTGTATGACTTTCTTATGCAGAATACAAAGAAGATCTTCTGAAGAATATTGATACGCAAACAACAGCGGCTCCCATTGACTTCCAATGTATGGACACAAAATAATTTCTCAAAATATCTTGTTTTGGGTTAAATAGGAGACGAAATATACAGGTTTTAAAAAACACAAAGGTGAATAAATGATCAAATATAATGACACATATTTTTGTCCTTACCTCTGTTTGTTGAAAGGACTTCCAAATGTAATATTTTCCTCTACGGTGGCATTAAGTAGCCATGATTTCTGGGCTGCATAGGCTACAGAGTACCTGTTTTTACTGGAGACAGAGAGAAAGGTAGAGAGCAAGAAGGTAGAGGGGCCAAGCAAAAAAATAGTAAGATTGATAGGATGGAATGTCAAAATTCTGTTGGTCATCACACCAAAACATGAAATATCTGAGATGAAATGAAAAAAAACTTTGTTAATGGTTAAATACAATAAATGCAGGGAGCCCTTTACTGCGATAGAGCCATAGATAAAATAATGGTTAATAGCATGACAGGAAGCAAAGTTGATTTTAAAAAAATTGATTTTGAAATATTTTTAATAAACTACCAAAAAACAGAATACAACAATGCTCTGTTTGAGTAGCACGACAACTTCTAGTTCAACCAATTTAATGAATTTGATAAACATATCACGAAATCTTATTTAAAATATTAGATAAGTTAGATTCTTTTCTTTATATACCCTCAGCTGTAAAAATGAAGAAAAATGTACCACCTAATATTAATTTAAAATGAAAACTTGTTCAAGAAAACCCCATGCAACCCCTTCACGAAGAGAGGTGAAGACTCCAAGCATTTTCAATACTTTGCAACACTTCACAACAATACCAAACAGCACAACTCTCATAATCAATGTTTAAGAAGTATTGCGGGAGGCATAAGACATTAAAATGAAATGCAAGTGATCCGGATGGAAATACATGGATTTGCATGAATACGATCACAGCACAACTGTTACAAAACTGTTTATGAACTGTGTGTACCTCCATTCTTCGTAAGACAGGCTTGTATCGTGCCCACTGCAAGTTGTAAGTCAGGTACATTAGATGATTTTTAAACCCATAACAACACACAGTCACACATAGGATTTATAAGGGATCCATAAAATATGGACAAAGCAGTTTAAAGAGATTTTTCCTAGGCTTTATCTTTACTGACTCCTTCATTCGAACCCATAGCCCAACAAGAGAGTCTTTGTAGGAGGAAGCTAGGTTAAATATAACGTCATAATGTTAGTTTATTTTCTTAAAGGGATAGTCTTGAAAATAAAACATGACTATCTGTAATGGTAATCTTTATTATACTGTCATGGTTTATTTTTTGTAATGGTTCAGAAATCATGTTTTTGTTTTTGATTACAAGATTTAAAAAAAAAAACTGCAAATTGATTGATATTCATTGGAACACCCAATGGAAAATATTTTTTAAAAATATAAAAAAGTGAGTTATACATTTTTGCAATGAACTCTTTTGTGTGTGTGTCGATACAAAAGCCAGTAAGTTCCAGTTTTGTCTTGTCTGAAAAAACATTTGTGATTCACAAAGAAAGCAACAAAGAAGGAATTAATTTTGTTTCCTTTTGTAGAACAAGACAAGTGTTAGTATGCAATGACAGGATGGACAATTTTGGGGTAAACTGTCCCTTTAAGGGATAGTTCACGCAAAAGATAACATTTCTATCAACATTTGCACACATTGATTTGTTTCAAATCTGTATGCTGTATATATTTCTATGTATTGCAGAACCCAGAGAAAGATATTTGAAAGAATGCTTGTAACAGTTCCCAATGACTCTTATATTAGATCCCATGGATACCTTTTACTACCATAGTAGGAAAAATGACTATATATTTAAAAAAAAAAATTTTGTCCTGTTGGACATACAGTGACATGATAAGGAGAGAAATGTAGGACAATAGTTGGCAATGGGGTCAAATAACTTTTTTGTTGCAAGCACTCTTTCAAATATGTTTCTCTGTATTCATCGGAACAAAATAATACAGGTTTGGAACAACTGGAGAATGAGTGATCAATGACAGAATTTTTATTTTTGGGTGAACTATCACTTTAACATAATGACTTTGTCTAATACTTAACTTGTAACCATCACCCTAGCTGAAAAAAATTTGCATTTCAAAATACAGACTATATCATAAAGCTATATTGTTAAAAGTCTCATGCTGCTTTTCTGTGTTGCATGTAAGCATGTAACGACCCCTTGTAAAATACCTTATGTTCCCATCGAGGTGTATCTCACAATCAGGCAGTCTGATTGAGTGTAACATCAGGGAGAGGATACAGAAAAACAAAGACACACACACACGTCACCAGAATTAGTAAACGGTCCGTCAGGACTTGCTGTTCCGTAATAACACTGACATACTCCGCTCACATTAAACAGCAGATGAACTGGATTGTGTTGTGAACTTAACAGGTCTTAAGTAAAAACATGTGTTGACAGGGAGTAATGTCATTGCCATTACAGAACATGAAGCTTGATAAAACTGAGTTACATTCCTTACATTGTTTGCAAAGACAGCTGTGTCAGAAAATGACTAGTGGAGTAAGATGAAATGCAGTCTTTTCCCAATGTACAGTCTGTACATTAAATTTCAGAGAATTGGGAGATTGAAGTCAACAGAAAAATTGGGCCGGATTGATTTTCCTGCCGGGCTTTGCTTGCAAATGCTAATCAGAGACCATCTACAGCAAACGCTGATAGATGGAGATATTCACAAATAAAAGAGCATTTGAGAATGACAGACATCAGACAAGAAATGAAATGCGAGGCACACACAGTTTGGGACTAATGAATGGATACACGAAAGAGGGCAGGGGGACAAACACAAGGGACGGCCCATGTATGTACTTCATGGTACATACAGTACATCAACAGCATCTGGAAAAGATGGCAGATAATTTCCACTCGTATTGTTTTGATACAGATAAAGGCTTTGATTAGCATCTGACGGGTCTGGCGTGCACATGTACTCCCCTGTTTTCCGGTACATAAACATATACAAAACATTCAAAAGTGCTTTAGGGATCGGAAAACCAGGAGAGGTCGGGTTTGGTTCACAGCTCCTCATTATGCAAGTCATAAATCACAAATTTTGACTATTGGTGTACAGATATAATGCAGAAATGAAATTTGGGTAATTTCTCTCTCACTTGCTCCAGTAGACTTTTCCACTGATGGTCTGCATCTCCCCAAGCATGGCAAGCAGCAGGGATGATTTTCCACAGCCCACCTGGCCCACGATCATGGTCAGCTGACCTGAAGAGACCAATGAGATGAGTTAATACAGTTTTACATAAAAATCTTTTGGCCCTGTGGTTCCAATCTGTGGGAAGCTGGGATGACTGCAGAAAGATACAGGGATGTCCATCTGCCCACTGGATTTCATAATGCTTTTTCATATTTGAAACCATGAAATCAACTATTCATTTTAGAACCTGAAAGAACTTGAATGCAAAGGTATTTGGTTTACATAATGCACACCTGCACAGCCTAGAGTGCTTTGTTAAGAGGAAATTTAATATTCAACAAATACATGTTGGTTCCCTGTGCAAACTGCAAAAGTAGACACAGTGAGAAACAAAACTAATGATCAAAATTTTTGGTTCAAGTGAAAGACGACTAGAGCGAAATATTTCTCCATTTTTCAAAAAACTTTTGATTTGAAGATGTATGAAATGTCTGAAATTAGTTGAAAACTATAATTTAGAAATTGGATCTAATTAAATTTGTTTCTTGACAAAACGCACATTTTATTTAGAAAAATAGTTTGCAATGATTACTCCAAAAAAATTACCAAAAAGGGCGCATATTTTTTTATTCTACAAAAAGCATCTCAGGGTGAGAATTTAAGATGCTGCATTATAAAATGACAAGAAAACATTCCTAGAAATTATAATCAAAGGATAACAACACTCAAAAACACAAACATTTTTAGTGATTACATCATTCCCACAGTTCCATTTTTTTATTCTATAGTTTTGAGTTCTTTTTTAATCATTTTATTAAATGTGTTTAAAAAAATGAATTCATGACTAAGTGTCCCAAAACCTTTATCCCTTATAATGCCAGTGATGCCATTAACTGTATTAGAAGGAATTCCTGTACCTGTAGGGATTCCAATGTTTATATCCGACAGCGTAGACAAACTGCTTCCCCAAGTAAAGTACCCATCATTAACCTTTAAAAGACATAAAAATATGAATAAAATGCAATCACACTGACAAACCAACACATTGCACAATGAAGTTTGTTTGTTTATTCTCAGCTCACGTAAGCTTCACGTCTTCCCAATGCAAATTCAATTTTCCCAATGTTTAGTTACAGCAATAATAACACTCTCATCCATTAGAACAGGACAGTACAGCTGAACAGAATACTGATGAATTCTAAACATATGTGAGGAGGAAAAAGAAAGAGAGAGAGGGTCAAAAATGATTGTGAATGACTGTGGTGAAGGAGTGTAAATGTCAGTGTAGATTAGGTCATGTTCATATAAGCCTGAGCGGATATGACTCTGGGTCAGTGTGGGAGAATCCATGTAGTTTTACACAACTTATGTGTGTGTCTGTGTGTTTGTTTAGATACTACACCCATTAGTTAAGAGTCTAGGGCTGTCCGGAGGGATGCCAAAGGAAGTCAACCCTCCAGAGACAAAGAAATGGAGGAGAAACCAATAAAACAAACAATAAATTAAAGTCCTTCTGATTTTTAGAGTTTTCATTCTCGTGAGAATCCCGAAATGCCTTTGGAGGAAAGCTAAACCTAGACCACATTTAAATAAAGCCATCTCTAAACCTCAAACAAACTCCATATGGGGTTTAAAATCAGCCGAGTAAATAAGGACCTGTGTGCGTGTGGAGTCAGGGTTGTGTGCCTTGCCTAAAAGTAATATGTTTTTTTGTTTAATTTGAATTCTTTAGTGAATATTTAACATGAGAAAGGAAACAAGATCTGCAATTTCAGTTTACAAATGTAGAATAATCTGGGTGAAATAATCAACTTTATTTATAAGTCAATGTTTTAAAAACATGTATCAGTTTTAATCAAATTTCTATATTAATTGTATGTTAATATTTTATAATAAATTAATTTATTAATTAGGTCCCAAGGGGAGAATAATGTGTTAATCGCTGCACAAAAGTATACTGTAAAGGGAACCACCCAGCAACAAAAAAATCCAAATGTTCAACCTTTTTTCTGAGCTGAATTTCTTCAAATCACAATTCCCAGTCCTCTTCCTGTCAATCTATTTACACATCTTGTGGGACGTGACCAATTACAAATTCATTTTATCAATTAAAAGAGTCTTGTATGACCCTGGTTTGAACTCTTTGCCCTACTTTCTCATACACAAAAGGAGTAAAACTACTTATTGGCTGTGGCCTCAAGGTTATTGGCATATGAATGAGAACATGCAGATCTTCAGCTCTTGAACTCTAGAATGTGCTCTGTGAGTGAGAAAGGAAATGTGTTGATGGGAGTTTTGTTGCATCTGACCTGTACAGCGACATCCTCCGTCTCTGTGGGACGCAACGGCCTGCGCATGGGCTGCTCGTAGTTATCCATACGATAGCGCCCCTTCCTGTTTATTGCCTTCGTCTATAATGATAGGATTAAGGGAAAAGGTTAAAGCAAGAAACATCACTTGGCTGTCAATAGCTGTAGCTATGAATTTACAGGGATAGTAAGCCTAAAATGAAATATCTGTCATTTAATTTTTGGTAGCTCATGTCACCAGACCGGTCATTAGCCATAATGACATTTATTGACATAATCACATTTGTTACTGATATAATAATACTTTACGGAAGTAACGTAATGTTATTGACATCCAAAACCTGAATCATATATGAAATATTGGATTTATGTCTATATGTTTATTTCTTTAAACTAAATTATTGGCATTAGCTTTTATTAGGATCATTAGAAGCCATTTCAAAACATAAAGAAACACAAGTTTCTTCTCCTCTACTCCAACCCAATTTCTCAGCTCGACACACTCTTCTCAACTCCAGCTCCTAGGATTTCCCCCATGTCCCCCTTCTTCCGGCCACATTAAATTTTTCCATCCTTGGTCTTCAACTTCAATCTCTCTTTCCTCCGCACCTCTAGGGACTGATAGTTATAGCCTTGTCCCTCTCTCAAAAAACTGCTGAGGGCCACAGTGCTGAATGGGGAGAGCGGCTCTTCTTCAACACGTTTATGAGAGCCCAGCTATTTTGAATGACCGGCTCCTGTTTCAGTTGCCTCTAGAGAGTATCACGTTTTCTGTTATTTGGGGAGGTACAGAATGACATCAAACTTTAATCTTAATCAGAGACTTATATTTAAGCTGTATGCTAATGCCAATGCGGACATATGAGAACTTGCCCTTAATGCTGTTAGGAGAATGTCCCAAAGTCTCCAAAGTTGGCCACATTCTTTAACTCTGACTAATAGTGGAGGGGTGAATATTTTCTATCTGGCCCTTTAAGAGCATGGAGCACCATATTCCTATGTGTATAGTACATCCCTTGGCTTAAGAGTTCCTAGTAGAACCTAAAGACTTGTAATGGTTTGCAAGTGTTGTGGAATCAGTACAGGTGCAAATCTGTGTGTGAGCACTCACATCTCCGGGGTATTTGTATTTCTTCCCAGACTCCATAGGCATGGACATATCTCCATTTCTCCAGCTGTCATCTCCAATCTCGTCGCTCTGGAGGAACTCGCCAAGCTTCTGCACGCTGCAGGGGGCAACCATAACCATCAACGCATATAAACCGTATTCACACTGAATTCCGCACACATATTCCTAGTCACATACCTGACCATAGCCTTGACGGCCAACCTGACCACTGTGGACAGAAGGAAGAGCGGAGTGACCAAAATATGGAAAAGAGCCAAAGAGGCAAACGCCTTTGCCGGACTGAGCCTTTCCTCCTCAATATAGGCGTGTGTGACAAAGGTCTGAAAGCATTCAAGCCAGAAACACACGGTAAGGCTTGGTATATACTGCACATAAACACAAATTAAGTCGATAAATACCTCTGGAAATCAATTTCTTACCGCTAACACTGCAGCAATGGGAATGGCAGCATTCATGAATACTGGAAAGACAAAGAGAAACAGAAGATTAACGATTTAAACTAAACCTTCATTTAAGAGAAAGAAATTACATTAGGGCCTAGTACTCGACATTGAAGTGTAGAGAGCGAACGTCTTAAGACCCGTCAGCTCTTTTTCTCGAGTCTCCTCAACACGGTCGCAGAATATGTTTTCCCACGCATAGAGCTTCAGTAGTTTTATCCCCTTTAAAATCTCTGATGTCTTTTTAAGCCGGTCTGTTGAGTAGTCCTAAAAAAAAATGTCAAGAACTAAAATGTGTTGACAACAAGTATAAACAGAGTTACACTAAGCTCACCAGAGTGCTCTTCTGTGTGTCCGCCAACTTGGTGGCAATGAGGTATTGAACCGGGGCCAAGAGCAGAATGACCCCAGCCCCTATAATGGCACTATCACCCAACAAATAATAGAGTAGGATTACTCCCATAATGATCTAAGAATAGAAATAACACATGATGGTGTTTGTAAAAAATACACTATATTTATCTCCCTCTGGAGAATTCTTTGTAGAAAAATCAAGAACTTACCTGAACAGGCATGGCCCACAGGTTAGGGCATAAGAATAGGAACCACATGAGCTGATTGGTCTCTATTGCAACCAAGTTGTTTATCTGGCCGAGTGTCATCTCCCCCATAGACATGTTTGAAGTTGAGAGTCGTAAAATTTTATTGTAAATCATGGCCTGTGGAACAGAACAATGTGTACATCATTACACAAAACTTAAGCACTGAGGTGGATTGTCGGTCATTATTAAGTTTGGCCAAATCTTTAAACGGAGACTTGAGAGACGTTTGTAAGGAATGAAGGAATCCTCAATCTTCATTAATCAACATTTTAGGGACAGACAGATAAAAACAAATACATCTGAGAATACCTCCAAATTTTAAAACATTCTTTTCCTAATGTACAGTCTAAATGTTTAACAAATGTCTGAACGCAGGACTTTGTGTCCAAATATAGAATAGGATCAGATAGAATAGAAAAGAATCAAGAACAACACAGAGAACAAAGGAGCATAGGAATGGAATAAAATAGAAAAGAACAGTATAGAATTGAATTGAACAATGAAAGGAACAAAAGGGAGTAACAGAATCGAATAGAATAGAAAATATATGAAATACAAATCTGTCATAACTCTTTCTATGTTTAACTTTCAGTAATCTCTTCGGAACTTACAAGCAGAGCCCCTCGCAGGTTAATGCCGGTTTCTATAGTGACATAGTAGGAGGCCTGCAGAAATGTTCTCTGCAGCACGAGCGCCAGGAACAGCAGAACGGCCAGAACAGACGTATTCTGCAGGAGCTCAGTGGACGACATGAAGTAAACTCCTAAAGTCATGTTCCCTGTCTGACAGATCAATACAAATAATACATTAAAACCCTTCAGCTTGTTAGTAATTTATAGCATCACACATAAGTAAAGGCAAACGATTCGCCAGCAAAGTTCTTTCCCCTTACAGTACGTGTGTACAGACAATTTTTGAAAGGGTGGAACTAAAATGTTGACAGGTTTTTAAAGTCAACATCATTATCCTAGTTTTGAAAACATGAGGTCATGAGGTCCTTACTATTATAACAAATAACATAATTTTGTGTTTGTGTGTGAGAGAGAAAGCCAATGAATGTGTGACGTAAGGAATTTTCCGTTACTTAGGTATGCTTGTTTGTACTTGCTTCAGTTTTGTCACCATTGCTAAACAGAACACACAAAGACATATGCCATAGTCACATGAACAACCCAAACACATCAATCATTCAATTGATTAAGTTTCTATTAAGTTTGGTTTCCTAACACTAAATCCATTCTTATCTAAACCTCTTTTGAGTGTTAATAACCAAAGGCACATGACATCATGGTCACCCACACTGTGTTAAATCTAATAACAGCTATCGTCTCTCTGGGTGATGACATACAGGCATCACACAACACTGAAGCCTCTGTGACATCACACAGGAAGTGATAAACAGCAAATCAAAACAGAAGATAGTCACATTTATAATCAGGAAAAATAAATATAGTCTAATAAGCAAATGCCAGACATTAATCTGATAAATAGTATTTCACATGCATCTTAAATTGGCATTTATTTGAATAACAGCTTAATTGAGTTAACAAGATTATAATATGAATGAAATATCATAACAAGTGTCCTAACCAGACATGATGAGATTAATTCCTCAATACAAGCAATTTATGTGTCCGAACTGATAGCAGGCGTACTAATGCGACAAAATATATCTATTGGTTGTATTTTGTTAAAATGTTGTGTTTAAAAAACCATGCATCTATGTTGAGTAGGATTTCAGACCAATAAGATATTTAAAATTCTCTGAGGATATAGCTGTTCTTATGAAGTTTTCAAACCCAACATGCTCTTCTTTACTTGCAGGGATAGTTGGTTATTTTTGCTTAAGTGATGTGAAAGGAATTATGCATAGGGCAGTGTCTTCACATATATGTAACCTACAAACAGTAGATGAGCGATTCCAGCTTTATAGAAGCGACTTTAGCATTATCACACCGAAATTAACATTTGGTTGATCAGATCCTCTTGTGATAACCCTCTTTAAGATTTTATGTGTTAGTTTCATTTTAAGTGCATAACTTTTTCATAGTCAAAAAATATCTTTGCTTATATTTATATTATACAAATCCCTTCTTAATAGTTCTTAAAAATAGGAAAAGTTTTCTATGAAAAAGGCACATAAACATGTTGTTATGAACTAAAAACGACATCACTTTTGGGAGAAGACAAATTTCCTAAGATTTCTGTGAATGAAAATGTACAAACCAGAATCAATAATATCCAACAAATCGGGAACAGACTTTAATTTTTCATGTGTCCGAGTGAAATGTATTGTTATGGATGTGACAATTGTGAAAATTTTCCTTCCTTGACTAATCATGAGATAAAAATAAAAATAATGTGTTAAGTCTTAAAGAGAGAATTTACGTGGGTATTTCAACCACTAAATGTCGATTTCTGTGTAAGGAAGTATACTAGAAACCTTTGGTAAAAATGAATTTTTTATGTGGTAAGAATTCTCACTCAACCTGAAATATCTTATTTTGTGTGGAGGTGGTATTTGATGCGCATTAGCAGAAATCGTGTATCTATATTAGCGTAAATCTAATAATCTTCTGCAGTTTGTATCTTTTTGTGTGTTTGCATTGATGTTTGTAATTTCCTTGTGCGAAAAACTTAATTTGCATCTGGTGTGAACACAGCTTCAGTCACAGCAAGACGAAGCAAAACATAATATCAAACAAAAAAGAGCATAATATCAAATTTAACACATACTTTGTTTGTCTTGTCAACTTCTGTTGTGCTGTTTAGATGTTCCACGATTCCAGAGATACACAGAGGCCCAGCAAATCCCAGCAGGTCAGCCATGTACCTGAAGGTACTGCTTAGAAGGATGGGCCGTCCAAACGCCCGATACACGGACCTCCAGATTGAAGGAGATTTCTCTAGGTCCTCTGTGTTCTGCTGTCAGAATAAGACAATGGTGCAACCTCTCATTACCATGGATATTTATGAACACCATTGAAACATTACATCCTAAATCAATCACGTTGCACTAAAAACGTTCTGTTAAACATGTGGGATTCTACACATACCCTCTGTTCCTCATAGGCGTCCTTCAGAGACAAATAGTTGGTCAGGGCCCTCATTGCGATAGGCAGCTTGCCAATCTTCTTCAGCTCAATGGGCCTCTTATGGGCACCAATGATCAGTGGGTTCATCCACCAGTATGTTGCTTTGGACAGGAGGTTAACAAAGGGCTGGAGGAATCGAACACCCAGGTCCTGCAAGTCTTCAGGAGGTTTTACCCTTTGCGGGTTTGCAAAGAACATGTACTTCTGCAGAAAAGATGAAAAAGAAGATACATGTATTAGACGTTTCGATTTGTTAATGCGTTTGGATTTGTTAAAACACTAATGAAAGATTGTATTGCGGGTCTGTACGCTTTTGCCCTCTGACCCCAGATAACCTACCCTGACTCTGATGACGTTGATCTCGACAGCCATGAGTAGGCCGTACAGAATCACCAGTAGAGCTGTGATACAGAAGCGAAGATGCTGCACCCCCAGACTCGCCTCTGCAAACTTCCATAACTTGATCATCTTAGTGACGAAAGCCAGAATCCAGTAGATGAATAATGCTGGGAAAAGTTATTTTGATGTTTTATTCTACTGCATTACTGTTGAGAAGAAACTGAAAAGCTGACACAAAATTTAATGCACCTAGTTGAATTCCCAGGATCACATTTGCATAATGAGATGGACAATGACTTACCCAGGAGCAGTTTGGGGAAATTGGCTGTTTCTATATTGTGATAATAAACCACTGATGTCGTCGCTGCTATGAAGCCCATCAGTGCCGGCATGAAGAGGTGCAGATGATTAGACTCCATTTGCCTAAGGTGAGCCATTCATAAACAAAAATTTGTAATCCAATTTGTGTAATTTATTTGATTTTAAATAAGACCTGATAGGGTCGCTGTGGAAAAACCTAGGGTTGTTTATTTTGTGTTTGTGTGCATGTGTCTTAAGGCTCACGTGTTGGAGACGATTCCCTCGGCGATCTCGCACACATGCACGAACAGCAAAGTGAAGGTAAGAATCCAGCGGAGGTTGTGTCCGGGGAAGTGAAGCCAAGTGTTATGGTGGATCTGCACTTTTGAACTCTGGCTACCCCACCCTGGTCACACACATATTTATGTGAATATTATTTACTGTATATTGTTCAAATTCATTGTAAGAACCACATGGCCTTGATTGTAAAAATTTAATTATTGGATTCGCCATTACAATACAACGTTTTAACAAATAATTCATATATATTGGGAACATGACACCCCAACCTGCATGAAAAAATGCAATGCATGTTCATGGATTCATACCAATGAAAAGGATAGGGAACGTGATAAAGAGGAGAAACACATGTGGGACGAGGTTGAGGGCATCCACGAAGCAGCCATTGTCCAGGACTCCATTGTCCACGCTGTAGGCGTTGCTACCCCTGTCGTTCCCACAAAAAGACAAGGCCATGTCTTGATCAGGCTGGGGGCGATAAAAGAGCAAAAAAACTTTTAATTTGCAAACTAAGAGCAATGACTGAATATTCCTTTGTAAGGATTATTGACTGATTATTGAGGTCTGATAAAATAGTTGACAACATTGATCCTGATCCCAATCAGAATAAGAGCCGGACTACAAACCCTCTCGGGGGATAGTCGCTCTTTCCTCACATCCAGTTCATTTATCATCAAAGTTTGTTCATTTGATTTCTCATTTAAAGAGCTGCGAGATACCGAGGGAATACATTTCAGTGTCCTCAGGGTGTGTTGTCAATATGAAGCGATGTTAAATAAGCGAATTCTAACAAAATACAAAGACATAAGGGCAATCTTCTCTACAGTCGCTAGTGGTGTAATTATCATTTTAAATTATGTAATTGGTATAATTTCTAGAATTGGCTATTCCTTCATTATAATCAGATACCTCCCACTCACAAACATCACATGTCATCTACAGAAATATATCACCCCTGTTCCTCAATAGATCCTCTATTAACAGTTAAACAATATGATGTATATAAATCCTAATCAATCACTTACCGGAGAGATAAGTCCCTGCTTTAGCAAGTTTTCATGTCTGTAGTTGGGAGTAAGGGACAGTAATTCACAGGGATTCTTATTTTTAGCTTCAGTATATCAGCTGCTCATGGTCTCTCTGTCCTCTTGGATCAGATTTCAAAACTTGAACAGGAATGTTGGCAGGGACACACTGAGAAAATAGACATCCAAGATTGCATTATGGTTGTGTATGAAACCAATGTAAGCCACCTATGGGGGTCATAAGATGCCCAAGTGTATTCTGTAACCCCCTTATCTAATAATAATATTTATACTTCTTAAAGATGCACATCTGACCTTGTTTTATTGTGTCGCAGTACAAGCATGGCTATACATCACAAACTGAATGAGTCGAATTATAAACCCAAACGCACAAGGCACATTCATGCAAAAGATAAAGCATTAAAAAACAGATTTGTGAATCAAGAATGCATCATTATGAAATACACACTTACCTTAATGACAGTGTAAAGGAAGATGCAATCGTGTGTGTAGACAATGAGCGCAGCGGAGGTTGTGTGTCCTTGTGGTGCTGAAGAGAGCGCGTATCCTTCAGCGTTGCGTTGCTATGGCGTCAGAGATGAAGGAGGGATGCCGGTGCACGAGCCCATCTCGTCTGATATAGGTCACTTCCAGAAACAGGATCATGGGCAAAACAGGGATTATAATAACAGCTAAAGGTGTTGTGTGGGGACAAATCACCGCAAATTAGCACATTTGAGGACTTGAATGTGGAAAGAATGGAGGTGAGAATAAGTTGTGTTTATTATGTTAAAATGAACAAATTGTGTGTTTCTTGAATTGGTTTTGAGGTCTGGACCCTTTGGCAAGAAGTCCTGCCATTCAATAGTTCTGCATTGTATTCACATCCAGTCCTTTTGACCCCAACTCTGTCTCAGCCATTTAGACACAGCTTGGGATTCCCAGTTCTCCCAGTGGGATTTGTTGTTCCCCTCATGGGATTTGGTTTGACAATCATGATTGTTTTATTGATTTATTATAAATTAGCAAACAACTTTCTTTGCTTCTTAGGAGCACTGAAACCCTGGTGGTGTACTAATGGACTGATGCAGGGACTTCATGGGAAGCAGAACCTCCCCTCCATAGGGACCAGACACAGGGGTCACAGATGGTTTGAAGACTGAAGTGTGATGAGAACTGCCGTAGGGTGTACGAGCGGGTACGGCTTGGGAAGCAAGGGTGTGCGAGAGGTTGAAGAAGCACTGGGGTTGGATGAGGTTTATGGGTGCGTGTGTGTCTTCATCTCCCATGGGACCAGAAGGGGGCAGCCCTAACTGAGCCTCATCCCTATTAACAACAGGAAGTAGTACAGGAAGCAGCCCATGTGTGAGCCATCAAAGGCCCTGTGGTGACACCCAGAGCCTGGGACGGGTTGCCGTGGCCGGGGACAGTAGGATGCAGTTGAGGCTGAAGGATTTTGGAGGTCAGGGGGTCAAACACAACCTCTTTGAGAAAGTTGTAGTTTCCCATAACTAAGCTGAGAAGCAGTGATTTCCACACGTATGCATGTGGGCCGTCGTCAAATGAGAGACATCACGCGGACAGAGACACTGTCCTTAACTTAACACACTTGGTTGGATTGGATCTATGATTGGTTTGAGTTGAAATGTTAAGATGCAAATATTGAGTAGTTAGAATGAACAATTAAATGCATCTTGACTGACCAAAATCTTTAAATGGAGAAAAGTTAAATGATGTGAAGAAATAAAATCCCCCAAAAAACATGTTGGAACACTGGGGACCTTTGTTTGGCAGGGTCATACATAAAAGGGAATGACGGCTTATCTTTTAATTCTAACCAAACAATTAAAAATGATTGACTGAATGAAATCCTGGCAAAGTCAAAGAAAATTGAGAAAGAAATTTAATTTGGTGGTGGCATTCCAAAGCGTCTTGGATATTTTTAAAGTCAATTATCAATACAGAGAGGACGCAGAAGAGAGAGATGAAGGAATATCAGATAAAAGCGAGCATGCACCCCTCCATTAAATATAAAAGAGCTTCTCTCTTTCTCCCGCTGTGTAAACTGTGATGCATACAGTAACTGGAAGGTACTGTCACTAAACAGACCATAAAATCCGACTGAGACAACGTTGCACTACAAATTAAATTCAAACAGCATGGCATTTTAATGAAGCTTGTTGATGTTAGATATGATTGTGCTACATTTAATAGATGTAGATAATGCATTATTTTCCTCTTCTTCCCCTTTCTTGTTTTTAATTTAGGTTTCTGTAGAGCTAAAATCTAAAAACATAGCCTAAATGTTTTAATGACATTTTAAATCTGATGGAGCTGTGATAAATATGTGCAAGAATGATGTGTTAGAATGAGAGACAATGAAAACTAGAATAAATTATCAAGATAAGAGCTGACTATTAAACTACATTCTCAAGTTGGATTTGAAAAAATATATATTTTCTACTTTTTTTAATATGTTGTTTTAATCGTTTTTTTCAATCATACTCTATAAAAAGTAAGTTATGTACATGCTAATTTAAACAATTAATATATTGGGCACATTTGTGGCTCAATGTTAAAAATTATATATTAAATTACTTTGTTCTTTTAGAACACAAAAAATCATTCATTAGCCCTCTTGCATTTCAAATCTGTAGGCTTTCTTCTTTCCACAGAACACAAGATATTTCGAAGAATGCTGGCACCCAATTTCTTGCATTAGTTTTGTGTTCATACAATGGAAACAATGTCTTTACTGTTTATTGAAATGTCTTTTTTTTGTGTTCTGTAAAAGGAATGTATTCACGTTTGAAACGACAGAAAAGTTTGGCGAATTTGGGCGAGTTTTATTTTTTGGTGAAATTTCCCTTTAATAAGTGATTGACATATGAAAAATGAGGGCATGCTTCCATCTAGTGGTTGACAACAATACTCACCGTCATGGTTCATTTTAGTTTCAAACAAACTAATCTAATTCAATATCATTTTATATTCCAATCCCTTTAATTTGCAATTGTTTAATTTTATAATGTGTAATTTTTAAATTAATTTAAATATGTTATTTTCAAAAGAAAGAAAAAACATATTAGAAGAAATTTATATAGAAGGGAGGCTAAATCAAACTGACTTATAATGATAAAGTGTTTGCATTGATACTAATAGTTAGTTTAAAAAATACAATTTCCTTTGCTATCAAAAATCTGTGCTCTTGTTAGCCAGTTATTCAGTGTTCCATATCCGAAGCCATTTATTATCCAAGGGACAGCAGAACACCCCCAATATTGAAAATGTGTTATTTTCAACTTCTGAAGGTTATCGTGCCCCAATTACAATTCCAGAACTTCCTATTGCATTTTTCCAGTCTGTGAAGCTTATTATTGGATATCAACCAACCATAAAGCCACAGATATGAATGAATCTGATAATCACGGGCTGGTGATATAACAGATTAACAGATTATACAATCAGGTTCAAATCATTATTAACAAAAGGAAGATTGTGTGTCTGTGTGTATCTGTGTGTGTCTGTGTGTGTGTTTGTGCAGCACTCATGCAATTAATCAATCAAAGCAGAATTATTGAAAACCTACAGTACATTGCAGTTGGGAATAGTCTGGGAATGTGATCAATCATATCGGACCCTCGGAAACAATCTTTTCGTTCAGAGAGCTTCTCACAGTCTTCATTAATGACATCATAAGTGTTCTCTCATCTTGGATTAGTTCTTTAATCAAGCTAATGATGAGATTTAGGTTTGAAAATGAATGAATAAATGTATTTTTAGGAGAAAGAGAAACAGACATACAAACTATATTTAACTTGATTTATTTTAGTTTTCAAAACAATGTTTGTTGCCTTTGCACATGCAGTTAACTTGAGACCCTCCTTGAATCTACAAGGATGTTTTAATATTTTTACACTCAACAAGCTCAACTTTCATGATCTTGCTTCCCACAGAGGCCTGGTTATTTGGCTAAGCACAGGGGTGCAGAATTCTGGGTAATGGTCCCAGGACTGATGGAGAGAGCACCAGATGGCTCATTAGTGGCACCGGACCAAATTGGCGCGGCATGGAGAGACCATCCAACATCTCTCACCAGACGTAAAGTAATAGAACTTGATGCTCAATTGATGCTTCATACACAAACAAACACACAAGCCAGAGCATGCATGGCCGGATCACCTCCATACATACACACATATTCACACGCATGTCATTCACGCAAGCACACGCATACCGTTTTGATTACAGAGGAGCCTGTGCAATAACTCATATTGACAGCTACCCAACCGACTTGGCTCGGGAAGCAAATCTAATCATTGTGCGGGATAAAAATAACTCATTTCTCCCTTCTCTTCATGTTTATCTCCCCCTCCCTCCGTACAGCTCCTTCTGTCTGATGTCTCACAGCATATTGTCTTTTCTCTGCCAGCCATGAGAGTTACTGTTTCTGCTCATCACCTTGTGCAGTTATGCTAAAGGCTGTGGGCCAAATTCAGGCTTAACAGCTGTTTCTTGTACAAATGATGTGATATTATAAATTACATAAAGTCATTACATGTTAAAGGGGTAGATCACCCGAAAACAAAATTCTGTCATCATTTTCTCACCTTTCAGATGATCCATATCTGTATTATTTTCTTTGTTCTGATGACACAAACACAAAGGAAGATGTTTGGAAGAATGTTTGTAACCAAAAAAGCATAAGATATTTGAAAAATGCTGGACATAGAAAAATCTGGGGTGCTTTTGAACGCCATTGTCACAATAATACAAATATCATTCCCTGTGTTTATCCATAAAAGAAATTCAAACAATAAAAGAGTGAGACACTTATGGCAGAAATTTTTGGGTTAAGTATCTTTTTAATCTTGTTGTCTATGTAACCCTGGTACCTTTCACCACACACAGTCTGTACAATATGCAAAACCAACAGGTGAAAAACTGCTCCATTGTTCCCTTGACACTATTGACTGCAGTGTAAACTGCTATATTAACTTTAAACAATAGGGGGCGTCACGACAACGAGAATGACAAAGATTGTTACATTTTTAAGATTACACAAAAAAAAAACATTTTTATGTCCTATTTCTCAAGTTACCAAGAAACAATCTGTACCCCAAACCTGCTGTCTTCGCTGCCACGATCAATATCTATCATTCAATACGGCTCAAAACATGACCGTTCAAGTATAAAATGACCCATTCAGTCTTGTTTATGATTCTTCAGATGATTCAATCATCAATTTCTTATCATTTAGTGAAAGAGAAGGTGTGTGACGGTTTCACAGAGGAACAGAAGTACGGGGTTATTTGAGAGAAAATGGAACAATGCTCGGAGATGACAGCAGGCTCTGAGTGTTCGGGCTCGGGCACAAAGCCATCGTACTCTGCCTGACAGCCATCATTATTCTCTCTCTCTCTTTTTGATCTTCCCCTTTCTCGCTGTGTCTCTCCATCAATGTGTCTTGTGTTTTGCTCAATTCTGACACATTTTTCACACTAAAATCCAAAAGAAACATTTTGGGGTAGAGAGAAGGAGGGAACTAGATAAAAGAGAGAATGAGGAGAATAAATGAAAAGCATCTCTGTCCCTGCAGGCCTAAGGGCAAGGACCGCACTCTTTTTCTTCAGACAGACTCATTTCCATAGTCATGAATTATTCAAATCAGTCAGCTTTGACACTCAGCCAAACTTCAATATACACACATGTGCAAGTAACACGTAAGGGTGAAAAACAACATTTTAAGGAGGCGCTGCATTAATGATGTTGCTCATGTTACACCTTGCTTGCTTTAGTGACCTTGGATACTTTAGGAAGAATTCGGTGGGATTATGAGGGCCAATCTGTAAATATCCCAAATCTTGTTGGATTAAATTCTTAAATGGTGTTTACTTAAATCAAGGTGGTGGAACATTTTATTCACACGTTTGGTTAATGCGTTTATTCAAAGCATTTAAAGTTAATTTTTATTTTGTTTCTTTTGAGCTGAACCAACAAGCTTGGGGTTGCTAGCCTGATGCCCTGCCAATTAAGATACAATTTCAAAAAGAAAAGACAAAACATGTTTAAGATTTTATTTAATTTTTTTGCACATCACGACATAGCTAAAACAACAGATAAGCTCTGCAATGAAATGCCCCAATGCTTAAACCAATCTTTTTATAATGATTAACAGTGGAACAGCCTTAATCCCAGTCCCAGCATGAGACAGATTACAACAAATCACAGATTTACTCTAGGTGGTACTGGAAAAGATTATTTTTTATTTCGGTTCAGGCATCGCAGGGGGTCTAAGGGATGACTCTGTGGTGTATGATGCAAAAAAACTGTTCTAAAACCACTATGGACCATCAGAAGTGTACCAGTAAAACATTCTCATTTAGTGGGTGGGAGAAAGAGAGAGAGAGAGAGGGTGTGTGAGAAAGAGAGAGAGAGAGAGGGAGTGAAGGAAAGAGAGAGAGAGAGGGAGTGAAGTAAAGAGAGAGAGAGAGAGAGAGAGAGGGAGTGAAGGAAAGAGAGAGAGAGAGAGAGAGAGAGAGAGAGAGAGAGAGAGAGAGTGAAGGAAAGAGAGAGAGAGGGAGTGAAGGAAAGAGAGAGAGAGAGAGAGAGAGAGAGAGAGAGAGAGGAGTGAGAAAGAGAAAGAGAGAGAGGGGGTGTGTGTAAGAAAGAGAGAGAGAGAGAGAGAGAGAGGGGGAGGGGGGTGAGAAAGAGAGAGAGAGAGAGAGAGAGAGAGAGAGAGAGAGAGAGAGAGAGAGAGAGAGAGAGAGAGAGAGAGAGAATTAGAGAGAGAGAGAGAGAGAGAGAGAGAGAGAGAGAGAGAGAGAGAATTAGAGAGAGAGAGAGAGAGAGAGAGAGAGAGAGAGAGAGAGAGAGAGAGAGAGAGTTCCCACTGGTGGAGTTTTCTCGCGTGTCACACAGGTAACAGCTCACACATTCACACCTGGGTTCACAGGAGAAGCTCAGCCCTGTGGGCGGGGTAAAGCGAGGACTCGACGGCACATTTCCAGCATCGCCCTTCTTTACTTCTCAAGGATTTCTCCCGACGAGTCTCTGTTCCTCCGCGGGCTTCTGCAGGGAATATCTTCTCTTACAAGAGTTCTATTGATCCATCGGAACATGATCATGTGACGCTTATATCGGCTCTGAGGATGTTCATTGGAGATGTTCTGTGACTTTGTCTTTTAAAGGGTGAGTTCAACTTTCTGTTTGTTTTCTCTTTGGTGTTTACATTTCTCAGTCGCGCTTGTTTGTAAACACTTTAAACATTGTTTGCTCGGGATTTCCTTGTTTTATGGATGTTTTCAACACATTGAAGGGTTAAAGGAACACGAATAAAGAGATTCCCGTTGCTTTAGAATCGTCATATTTATCATGAGTATGCGATGGATAAAATGTCCATAGTTGAACAAACTACTAACTTACACATAGTGTTAAACACCAGCCGCATAGAGTCATGCTGGTGAAGATTACAATGCTACAAAACATTCCATAAAAGTTACAAATGTAACAAACACAAATCACGCGAGAGTTCAGAGAGAATGAGCACAAACGTGACGTCGACAATCAATCAAACAAACCATCAATTCTGTATAAAGGTGATGCAATTCTACACACGCCTTTTAAACTCTACCAGACTCTTGGTTTTCAATTTCCCCAAAGGGAAGCAAGTTCTCATGTTGTTGGTATCCGAGTTTAGTGTTTAAACTTGATGTTTGTGTAAGCTCTTCAACTGTGGAGCTCCAGATGTTATCAGTAAAATGGTTTTCATAGCTTTCAGCTGGTTGTGATAACCATTTTTGGTCATGTCAACCCTGATTTTGTAGCATTAAGAACATTAAGTGATACATGTTGTGTTTGATTGACCGTGAACCATTTGTTGCAGCTCACAGATTGAGTCTTCCAAGCAGAAAACCACAGAGTCATCTGTCTCCATGTCATCTTCAGCTGAACTCATTTTCAAGTTTCAGTTACCTTCATTTCATTTTCTCCTGGGTTGTTTATTCTTTCCATTACACCGAGCTCTCGCATTGCACAAGCTGTTGTGATAAAATCAACTGTAATGAGGTAATCAAATTTCCCCATGCCTTGTAATTACATGGTTGCGTTGCTGTTTTGATGTTTGTGTGAATGGAAGTTCATTTCTGGCATCATCACACAAATGTCTGTGATCGGTTTAATGGTTGTCGACCAGTTAAAGACATGCATTGTGAGTTCCCGTCTGCCTCTCTGCTTTGGATGAATCTGTCTGCCATGAAGATATGCTTGAACTTGTGAAGCTCACCTTGATGTTCGCTGGGTGGACTCAAGGAGGCCGAGATTGTGCCGTGGTTGTATTAATACCATGTTTCTGGGAAATATCCTCAGTGCTTTATGCCTAACTATAAACGTAATCCGTACACCAAACCTTAAGCCCTAAACAAAATGGGTCGTGCAACAATTTATTGTAGATGTATTTGAGTTTTGATGTAGGTCTGCACGATTTTGAAAATCAATCGCGTCACGGTTTTGATTTAATATAGAGTTTTTTCTGTATTATTTAATAAAATAATTAGACAGATCGATCAATTTGTAGGCCGGACCTATTTGTTGTAGTAAAATAAGGTGATGAATGAATTGAGTGACATTTTTACAGACCTGTCCCAGTATTACTAGTATATTGATCAATTTGTTTGGATTTCCTCATTGCAAACTGTAAACCATATGTAAAAATGATCATTACGTAAAACTGTATGTAAAATGTATAACATGAAACGCTGGTTTACCTGGAAAGCCAGTAAACTGAAGTGCAGATAGAAATATAAAACAAAAATGTGGCTTTACCATGCTCAAAGTATCAATTTGAATGATGGACATTTATTATCCTGAATCATGTTTGTATTCTTGCCCCTTGAAGAAGCATTAATGTTATTGCACACATTACCTGACACAGGATCATCACACCACACTATCCTGCAAAACTGTGTCCTGTTCTCCTTTAAAACTAAAGTTACCACACCATCCATGTTTTGTCAAGTCCAGAGCTTATAAACCAGTGTCAATGTAAGTGTTTAAATGCATGGACTTGAGACTCAGTCATGACATGCATCCGGCGCAACACGTTCTACAGTCGTGTTTCAAATACAGATGCATTGCAATTTAAGTCGTGGCTCATGATTCAAATACAGATGCTATCTTAAAAAGTATGCAACGCTCTCCTTTCACTTGCAGGCCAGAGACTCACAATAGATCCCGTTCACATGTATTTCCACGGTTCTTTTTAAGACTTTTGATGGAACTGGTCAGTTCTTAGAAATTAAACTTGTTTTGAGCTCGTCTGCGGGGCTACCCTTACAGATCTTTCTTGAGTGGTCGCTCCTCTCGCTCATCTCTCACAAATGACATTCACTTCTTATCAGTGTGCAAAGTGCTAAAATGCCAGCTATTGTTGAAACTCCATCTAACTTAAATATGCTGACGCAAAAGTAGGCTTTTTATAACCGTATGTGTATTACTGAAATAATCACACATCTTGATTTGAAAAATAGTACTCTTCAAATTGTGCAGCCTTTTTTTGGTGCATTTAAAGCGATGGTTCCAAAGATTAAGATTTATTTACCTCTTCTTATTTCAAACCTGTATGACTTTTTGTCTCGCAGAACACAAGATATCTTGAAGAATGTTCGTATCTGGCACCCATTCCAATATCTTCTTGTGTTCTGTGGAAGAAAGGTTCATAATGACGAATTTGTTACTTTAATCTTAGTTTACTTGCAAGAATACAAGTATTACCTACATGCCATTTATTTCCTAAACTGAAATGTTTACATTAAAAGTGTGTTTGTCAGATTACCCTTAAACAGCAATTATAGTTGTAAAGTAAAGTATAACATACATGCATTGGCTCAAAGGTTTGTTTGCATTAGTTTGGAATGTGAATCATCCAGTTTTTGAGTGATTTGGAGCAGGAAGTGCTCCAGCCCCCTCAAGGTCAAAGTTCATTGGCCAAAAACAGAGCAGGGAGCAAAAGCTTCCCCCTTCTCCTTCATCCATTCTTCATCATGTATGAGCAATGACTGTTTGTTTGTGTTGCTTTCTGAGAATTGTGCCCACAGTGGCCTCTTTCATACAGTTGGGACCTTGTGTGTACATGACTACATGTATATATTTGTCCTGAGGTGTTGACTATAGACTACTGATAATCACAAGGCATGATGTCATGGGTTTAGATACAGGCTTGGATGTCATATCAAGTTTTGGCACAAGAGTGATAAAAGATGTTTTGCTGTGTATCTATGTTTACTGTTTTCTTTGTCTTCAAACTATAATCCCAGCTGTGGCTTACGAAACCCATCTCGGATCGGGATGTTCTTGGGTTATCCAGACTTCCTGAGCAGCTCACTCAGAAGCTAGACGTGACTGTTTATTTGTCTGTTTCTGCAGACATGAATGATGCGGCGAGCCTTTTTTTGGGGAAACTACTCCCAATAGAGCAAAAAAACCTATAGACTTGGAACCTGAGCAATATCTGGAGATGTGTGGGAAGGGCATCAATGATTTGGGCTTTGCTCAGACATGTACAGCTAACACGTTTTTTCAGAAAATGAAAAATGTAGGTATGAGTCACTAATTAAGTTGCATATTGAGCTGCTGTGAAATTGCCAAGAAGTCTGTTTTTACAGTTGAGGTTCCACTATATTTTCTCATTGATTACTTCATTTTAGAGATGCTTGGATCGTTTTGCCGTTAATCACATTTTTAGACTTGTTTGGTACTCATATGCCCTATTTTACGAACCAATTTCAATTGATGAGATCAACGTATGAGAACACACATGATGATGTGTTTTTGAAATTATCTAGTATGCTGTTTATACAAAACGCGTCATTATATATATAACATTATTACTGTATAAATGTTACAGAATATAACAAAGGCAACATCTATAGAATAACTTTTTTTTTAAATATTTCTGCAGTGATTAGTGAGCAGTTATTTTATCTTGAAGCATCAGAAAAATAGCAAAAAATGGTACTCATATTGGTGGTAAAACTTCTGATCAGAGCGTCCCTAGTTCATTATGTAATAATCGTCCACACTTTTGTTTTGGCCCGTGTGTTTCGCAGCAGGTTGCCTTCAATGTCAGCTTTGGGATTGAAGACAGCATCTTGACAGGCTGAGAAAGGCACTTCATATATGATGACGTTAATGGATTTTTGTGGACTCTAATTTAGGCCTGTGTCAAGCTAATGGGTCTGCACTGGTAGATTGTGTTGCGAATAATGAAAAAGCAGTACAAAGGCCAACGTCTATTGAGCAGCTGCCACTTCACCACAATGCCTTGGTACAACCTCAGTTTTCCCCTCCAATCAGTTTCATTTAGTTCATAATAAGGCTTTTATTTATCATATTTAATTATGAGGAATGAGGTGGAGAGGAAACAGGCGTGAGAGATTGAGACATGTCAAGGCTTGTTCAGATGTCCTACAGCTTGTCTTCTAGGGTTGAAACAGGCGGCGCTTGTGTTGGTCTTCCTGTGTGTTGTCAGGGTCCAAAGGTTATGTTTATTTCAGTTGGATATTGGATAGCCGGTCTCTTAAAGTTGAAGTGACTATAGACTGTCACGACTCTAGACTGTGAACAAATGGTCACATTTAATTTTCATTTTTATTTAAAATAGAAATGTTATAATGTGCAAGCAGCAAATCCAGTCAACTTAATCCCTTTACATATCTATCAGTGCCCACCCTCAAAAGATATGAGATGTTTAGGTTAAAATAAACTTGTTTCATACAAAAATGTTTTTGTTAAAGATGTGCTTTAAAGATAGATATAGCCCAAAAATGATAAATTCTGTCATGATATACTCTCTAATTGTTCCAAACCCGTATAAATACAGATATTTGAAATGATTCTTGTTATTTGACTCCAATGACCACCCTGGTATCAAGACCAAAAAGTAAAATAGTTAAAATTACCCCAGAACTTTTTGTTTTATTTCACCAAATATTCAACTTTATTTAAAAAAAAAACATGTGAAGTTCCCACTTTGGTTGTCAACAGAGTTCAAGAACAGTGTACAATCAAAGGTATACAGAGGAATAACTCAAAGGTGAGTAAATGATGACAGAGTACTTATTTTTGGGTAACCTACCCACTTAAATATGGTGTTGAAAAGAGAATGTATAACAAAAATAAACAATTCATTGCATTTAATTCTAATTGTATTGAACAATGAAATGTTTAAATGTAGTTTTAAATGTAGTGAAGGTTTCGTGGGGAGGTGAAGTCTCAGAACCGCAACATCTTGACACCGGTGTACCTCAGGGCTCAGTTCTTGGACCGTTGCTCTTCTCGATCTACATGACATCACTGGGATCAGTCATCCGTAAGCATGGCTTCTCCTACCACTGTTATGCGGATGACACGCAACTCCACCTTGCGTTTCATCCCGAAGATCAGACGATTTCGTCCCGAGTCTCAGCATGTCTGAGCGACATCTCCCTCTGGATGAAGCAACACCACCTACAACTTAACCTTGCGAAAACGGAACTTCTTGTCATCCCTGCCGACTCGAAGACTCGTCACGATCTCTCGATCCAACTAGGAGCATCAACCATTGTGCCCTCCAGGTCTGCGAGAAACTTGGGAGTAATCATCGATGATCAGCTCAACTTCACAGATCATGTTGCCGCGACTGTCAGATCCTGCAGATTCATGCTTTACAACATCAGGAAGATCAGACAGTTTCTCACAGAACACTCCACACAAATCCTGGTTCAAGCTTTGTTCCTGTCCAGGCTAGACTACTGCAATGCGCTCCTTGCTGGACTCCCGATGTGCACAACTAAACCTCTGCAGATGATTCAAAATGCAGCGGCAAGAGTGGTGTTCAAGGAACCAAAAAGGACCCATGTAACACCTCTCTTCATAAAACTGCATTGGCTTCCTGTAGCAGCCCGCATTGAATTTAAATGTCTTCTCATTGCCTACAAGACCACCACCTGTTCAGCACCCACTTACCTTAACTCACTAATGCAAAGATATAGGCCCTCAAGATCTCTGCGCTCGGCAAATGAGCTGAGACTTGTGGTACCAGCTCAAAAGGGTAAGAAATCTCTCTCTCGAACGTTCTCTGCTTCAGTTCCTCGATGGTGGAACGATCTGCCTCTGGCTTCACGCTTGTCAGACTCGGTCTCTATCTTTAAAAAACTCCTAAAAACTCATCTGTTCCGGCTACACCTAACTCACTAACTCACTTCTTTTCTAACTACTCACTCTATCAAAAAAAAAAAAAAAAAATCCTTTTGTAAGTTCACTCTCTGTGTAACTCGGTAGCATTGTTGTAGCACTTGTTCACCTATTGTTGTATCGGCTATTTACCGCTTCATTGTCTTCTCGACTATTGTAAGTCGCTTTGGATAAAAGCGTCTGCTAAATGACTAAATGTAAATGTAAATGTAGTTTTAGATTTTTTTACCAAATTTATGTTGTTTGGCCAAGTGGCAGACTTTTCACAGGTGTTTGTGACATAAAAATAGACAAATATAGTTTGACTCTATATAAATTTGATACAAATGTTTGACCTAATGTTATGTCAAATTTGCTGATCTTAAAGATCAAGTCTTTAAAAGGTTTCGAACACCTCTGTTTAGTTTTTAAAGTGAGTCAATAATCAGGTATGTCTGCTTTGTCTTTGCATGTGTCATAGGTGTGTTTTAACATTGTGACGGTGGGTGTTGGATTGGTGTCAGGCTTTCTGTCTAAATTTAGTCCATGTTTTTAATTAGTTACTCGGTATCAGCATCAAGTGAAGTGACAGATTGAATTTTCACTGTAGTGTCTCTAGTGTGCCAGAGTGGGTTTCAGGGTTATCACATGAGATGTTTGTGGTCTCTCAGATAGTTTGTTTAGGATCCTGTCACCAGATGGATGAAGTGTCCTTGTGTGGCATCATGGCAGGTGTCCACATTTTTGTCAGACATGACGTGTGGGCAAGCATGTGGGTGGTGACGGTGAAGATGAAGGTGAGATCGCACTCATTCTGTGTAATGTGAATGACAGCTGTAAGTCTCTTGGCGGCACACACCACCACATCCCCCCAAACTTCCTACTGTGTTTCACCACACATATTGAACCCCCTACAAACACCACAACCTGTCGCCTTCGCCTGTCTCTCTCTTTCTCCATACTTACTGCCAGACAAAAGCTCATAATATGCTGAAGTGGCAATTAAGATGATTGATTGCTTCATTTATTCATCTATTCACCACCTTCACTGCCCTAGAACATGTATTTACATGTATTTTACTGGCTTTGTCCCTGCCGCAGTGATCTCTTGAGCAAATCTGAACATCCAAAAGACATTTTTAAAGCAATCACCATTAAGCTTCATTGTTTGTTCAGATGAGAATGACCGCTGTCTTTGCTCTGAATCAGGCATTGTCCACAGGGTCAGGTTTCTCTCAGTGAATGCCAAGTCTCTTTCAGCCTGAAACACGAGGACTGTGACCCGGGTTTTACAACGTTACACAATGCCAACAAAAGTCCATTTACTGAGCAGTTATTGAACAAGGTGCTTGTCCTTAAAGACTCGCATTTGGTGTCACACACTGTGTTTGGAGGTGACTGTATTCAGTCTATGCTCGGTTTGTTTTGAAGGCCTTTAGAATGAAACCATAAGAACCCCCAACTGAGCTCTCCCTTCCAGTTATCCTTTATTCAGGGAACCAAAAAACAAGAACATGTTCTACTCGCTGCCTGCCGGGAGGTGGAAAGCTATTCAGTTCTGCCGTAATGTCAGTCAAGTGCTTCTCATTTGCAGAACTTCAAAGCAGACACTTTTTCTGTGTTTAGCTCCATCTATTTTCAATGAACGTGCTTGCATAACATTTTGGCTAGATAAGACACACCGGAACTTAACACGAGTATCAGCTGTGTAAAAATTGCATGTATGGTTTATGAGGAACCATACACAAAGATATCTTGAATTGTTTAGTACTATGTCTTTAAAGACAAAGTAATGAGTTGAGGAAAGTTTCAGTGATGGTAGATTAAGTTTTATTTGACCAGAAGTACTTCAATAAAATTGTTTTGGAACAATTGACTTCCGCAGTAGTCTTCGTCCTACTATAGTAGCAAATGGTGACCCATAATGACTTAAAGATCTGCTCGCCCTCTGTAAACTTGCAAAACATGATTTTATTAAGTTGGTAATTAAGATTGTAAGGGATTGTAAGGGTAAGTAATTGTAAGGGATGCTCTGATCAATAAGGCCGGATATGGTTATAGACTAATTATGTCCAATCTTACAAACGTGAATGCACCAAAAATTTACATTATAAAACTTTTTTGTAACTATTTACTTAAATTGTAAGTTAAAATTGTAGTTACATTACATTATGACTGTTAAAATTTAACAATGCCACAGACATATAGATTAATATAAATGTAATATCTTTAGAATTACTTTATCTGAAAAAAGGATTATGGTAAGCAGAGCTTAAATATCAGTTAGAAACTTAAAGCAACAGAATCGGTACCAGCCGAGCACCACAATAAAAAAACAGTCGTCTGTATCTGTGCTAAAATTCCTGATCATAGTATGCCTATTAATAGTTTTCATTAGCATTTGTTCATGAGCAACTTGAATGGAACCGGTTTCTTGGTATGACTGTAGCGCATCTTTTATGTTGTCTTTTCATGAAAACCCATCTTCCTGCTTCTACACATCCTTATTGCATTTTGTTTTTGTCTGTTAATAGAAAAGCAGCTTACAACACATGCCGTAGGCCCCTTTTGTGTTTGTGATATGTGCCGGTGAAATGCTCCTCGATAACATTGACACAGTGGGATTTAATTCCTCCACGGGCATCAGTGGTGGTGCCGTTAATCCTCAAACAGTCCAATTTCCTCACACTGAGCTTTAATTTTAATTATCATCTTTAAAATACTGCTAATATTTCGTCCTGCTGTGCTCTGCCAATAGCCCTGAGCTTTAGGATATTTCCCCCCCTCTTTTTCCCAGGATCAGGATTATTAATTATAAGACAGTCTGTTTCCAGAACCCAAAGCTTGGTGTTGTGTTTACGTTGAAAGGGTTTGCAGTTTTATACGTTGCGTGACCACATAGATGTGAGTTTGCTGGGGGTCAGGTATGATTGAAGCAATGTTTGTTTGTGTGTTTAAATGTGCGATTATGGGGGGGAAGGAAGGGACATGAGTAACAGCTGGATGGGAATGTCATTGAATCCTCACTGTCAGGCGTAGAGGGTAATATCACAGCAGGACGACTTTGTTGTCACAAGCGCAGATGATCCTATCACTGTATCTGACAGAACGGAAACTCCCACTCGGAGTCTTTCCTGGAATGCTGACGTTTGAGAGTTGGCAATGCATTAGTCACTTGTTTGCATGATTTATTTACCTCTTCCAGGGTAAGTTTTTCTGGGGTCGTCATTGATCGTCTGTGAGCCAGGGTCAGTGCACATGTTCTTGTGTGATGGAAAGATGGGGTTGTTAACCTGTGAATTGAATGACCTGTTAAATGATTGACCTCTGCTTGCCCCCAGTAGCATTCAGAGGCCAGTAAATCACGCATGCTCCCTGCGGAGAGACCTGGACCAGTTATGGACTACTGTGAGTGGGTGATAAGTCAGTGTTCAATTTGGCACATTAGTGCTGCACATGCTGGTATGGGTTACACACAGGTCAGATGTGACCATGTGAAAAATTAAGCTGGGACCTGATGGCTACTGTCTACCGTGCGTCCAGTTTGGATTCTCATATGCAGTTCTTAGGTTTTTTTTGCAAATGTTGATTTAATTTACAATCCTTATGATTTGAAACGTCATTCTCTTCTGTGACACAAAGTGAGTTACAAATGTTAATACTTGGGAGTTTGACTTGAACTTTATATGTGATAGTATGAGTAATGCTTGCGGTTTCGGACACATTTATATGTTGTTTTAGTCTTCGCCATTCTGAGCCTTGAATCTTCCCAAGTTGACGGATCGCTCGACACTGAGCCGGGTGGGAAAATTCCGGTCCTAACTCACACAAGCGCTATCAGATTTCGAGATTCAGCCGATAGATTTAAAGCAAGTCCGCGTACAAAGATGAGAAATATGAAAATGGAGATCTTACCAATTTCACGTATAGTTGCTCTTATATAAGCAACATCATTTTGTTGAGTGAATGTGTTCTGTGTGTTTGTGTGATGGAGTCTCTTTTTCAGCTCATGAGACTAATTTCCTGTGTGTTGGCCCGTTGCCCATCTGACATTGGCTGGATGCCGTTCTTTTTTCCTCTCCCTCTCCTTCTATATCTTTCATTCCCTCTCTCTTTACTAGATTCTAACTCTACCACAGAGCTTTCCCAGACTGTCCTGCCAGTGTCCCAGCAATCATCAAAGCCGTCCACTGCAAAGGTCTGCAGCTATTAAACAGAACCAAATGTCACAGTGCTGCCCTAGGAGGTCTGATCTCATCTATTTTTCTCCCTACACATAAAACTGATATATTACTATATTTCATATACATTATAATAAAAAAAATATATATACATACATTTATAAATATAAATAAAGATATGTAACTTTATGTAATGCTATATGTAAGGTTATTTTCAAGGGATGTTTACCCAAAAATGCTAATTCTGTCATAACTTTCTCATTCTCTATATGTTTCAAATCTGAACAAATTGCTTTGTTTTGTTGAACATAGAGAAAGATATTTAGACTAATGTTTGTAGCCAAACAATGTTTGGACCTCTTTGACTAATATAAATGACAAAGGAAGTGAAGATTGTACCAGAACTTTTTAATATCCTACATTCTTCAAAATATCTATTTTTGTTGTCTAAAGTAACTGTTGTAGTCAGTGGCCTTCAAGAACGTGTTGTATTTCAAGCATTCGTTGATATATCTTATTATGTGACTTTCTTAAAGTACATGAGAACAGAATTTTTTTTTTTTCTGATTCTGAATAAATAATCCATTTAATTTGATTAAATTACAAGGATAGTTGTTTTCCTACATTGTGATTCATTAAATCTGGATCAAACCAGCGCACAAACATACAGACTCATTGAACGATAACACAGTGAAGTTGTAGGATGAAGAGCTTTATTTTTTTAACTACAAAGTGTTTGTTAAAGACTTTGCACTGACCTCCTAGGTTCATACATGCTGTATTTCACATAATGAAAAAATTGCTTACAAAACCCCGTCTGTTGTCTTTACCTTTTGATTCTATATGTGTGTTTTTCCTTTCCGCCTCGTCCTTATGTGGAGTTTAGAAAATTCTTAATTTACAGTTCCAAACAAACTTTTTAGGATAACTGTATATTATACAGAATTATTCTTACACTTTCAAGGCATCCGCCAAGTGTTCTTGCACACTTTGTCAGAGTATGTTTCTGGCCTCTAGCTGTTCATTAGTCAGGATTGTCCAATATTTCCTCTCTACGGTTTCTCCCTCTCTTCTCTTTCGTCTCAGCATGCTATTTTGCTGAGTTGGCCTAACAGAGCCTAACAGATTGTAAATTCCTCAGTTTAATGTGTGCAATTAGTCATACTCATTTGCTTTGTCCAAGTAATGGAAAGCACCTTGCAGAACTTGGGAAACAAAGGCCTCAATGTCAGGTTTTGGTTTTATTTCAAATATCACAGGTGTTTGATGTAGTTACCGCGAACCAGGTTCAGGGCCAGAGGATCTGAAGTATCTCTCATCTTTAGAGCCGCCTTCAGGATAGATATCCTTCATATGTCAAACAAACCACAGACAGCCTATCGGGGCGACAACACAACAAACGGCAAAGCCGAAAACATGGCTGTTGTCCGCGTATGAACGGATGCGTAAACAAACCTGCGATACCGAGTCTGTTTGCCTGGCAGCACCATCCCCCTCCTTTCCGGCGGCTGTTGCCGGAGCGCTTGGACGACCTCTGAAGTACGCGCTCTTATCATGCGGCGAGCAGCAAGCATTCCTCCAAGATAAGCGCTCCAGCCGGATCCTGTCAGTGTGAAGTGTGTACCC